>JAGTXR010000352.1:0-365749 GCA_022606575.1 Glossosoma conforme | reverse complement strand
GGTTTAATAAAATATATGCGTGGAACTGCTACACTATATTCGCATCTCACTCCTTCATACTTCACTGTGAAGGAAGAAGGAAGAGAGTGGAAGTGGGCTTGAAACCAGAGTGGACCTATGTCTGTTCCGTGAGCGTTGCCAGATGGTTTTTTAATGTTTTCAGCCAATAAATCTCAATTATTTTAATTTTTGACTTCAATTATAATTGATTAAGGAGGTTAGCTATAAATTTTTTTATTTTTCCGATTTGAAATCGCTGATTTTTTATTGTGTGCTGACTACCCAACGCCGAAGCGCGCGTTTTTATTTAAGCGCCGTAAAGGAAAGGTTAACGCCGGTGGAGTCAGTCAGAAACTGCCCGGGACCTGGTGAGGAACGCAAAAAGTTTCGTCCGGGCAGAACATCGAAGTTTGTCAATTTTTATTTTACATAAATTACAATGTGTTGCTCGAAAAGTTGTATTGTTTCGCGACCTACACTCCATCTCTTTACCACGCGTCCCGATGACGATCCCAGAGTCATGGAGACGCCCTTTGATAAACCGAGATGTCAAGAGTTTAAGCTTGTACAGTCAAATAAGCCAGCGGGTATAGTTCAATAGAAACTGTAGAGGGCGCCTAGACGGGAGTATTTACAGCAAGTATTCGAGGACATGAATTGTAGCGCTTATGCTGAGCTGAAAAGGGTTGCGGAGGACCGAGAGGAATGGAGATCGAGATGCAAGATTCTGTTGCTGCAAACCAATCCACCGGATTGATACTAAGAAGAAGATAGTTCAACGGTCAAACCGTTTGCTTTTCAAGCCAAGGTCGTGGGTTCGATCCCCGACGGAGATTAAAAAAAAAAGGATTTTTAATCGATTTCTGAGATCTTAAATACCCCGGTTGGTGTGAATTTGATCCCTCACCCGTAAAATTCCAGTCATAGGCTATTAATAAAAATTGGTGGTATACGAAAGGCGTCCCGTGAAGCCCACTTATTTATAGTAAATTCCTGTAATAATAAGGATGATGCGTGAATCTCGGGCAAGTAGTCTATGACATTGGTGGATCAACCCTCCACATGCAGCGCATGACACGAAGAAGAATGCAGCGCTTAGCCATGTGCACCGTGGTAATCGTCATAGAATTCCACAGATGAGACTTCAGCATCACTATCACCATCTGTCTGTATTCTCCTGTATGTGCTTACATTAATAAAAAAAATAAAACCTATTTTTCTCAGAAAAGTAGCATTGCTTTCATAATGAAGCCGGTATAGAGAAAAATAAGAATATTTTGAATTATGTTCGCAAGTTAGTAAGGATTATTTTAGGTAAACATCAAACGTCAAATAATGACCAATAGTAGTTGTCTTGTTTGCTTGTTACTTCACACATGCAATTCAAAAATAACCAACTGGCTACGGTACTTAAAGCCACAGTGATTCAAGTGAGTCTTACGTCACTGCGAAATCCGCTCTTAATTTGGTGCTTATAACTACAGACTATATGCCTGCATCGTTCCCATTTCTTCTATACGGCTGCGAATCTTTGACACCTCACCAAAAGCCAATGCAGCTGAATAATGGGTTTCAAAAACAGGTGAATATTTTATACTTTTTATGTAAGCACGCACACACGAGAATACCGACAGACGGTGATAGTAATTCTAAAGTCTCATCTGTGGAATTCTATGACGCTTACCATGGTGCATGTGGCTAAGCGCTGCATGTGGAGTGTTGATCCGCCAACGTTATAGACTACAGCCCGAGATTCACGCATCCGTTGTACTAAATTGAGTGCTCGAAGCTCCACAATTATCAACTGGAATCAAAAACAATGGATGGCCACGAGCACTGGTGTTCTTATCTGGAACATAGAAGTCAAAACATTCAAGAATCCCAGGGTTGTGAATTGCACCGCGAAGGAGAAGGAATGAATGTTTGAGAGCGGCAATTTTCCTCCGGGACTCGGAACCTCCGGAACGAATGAAAAGAAAGCATCCCTAGAAGAAAAAGAGTTGGGTAATGTTCGGAATTGATTGAATTGAATGAATAGTTACCGTAAATATAAAAATAGAGACGTCGGAGAAATTTATTATGTTTTTTTTTGAGCATGATAATGTATTTGGATTTAATTTGGAAATAATAATAATTTAGCGAAATATTGATTATTTGATCTGGCAATAATTGGCGTTCATGTGCCTTTTACGGTGGACATATGCTCCAAACAGTGAACGGATGTGAGATAATTAAATTCCTCAATATAATTTGTGTTTTTAAATGTCTGTGTCGCATCCGTATCAACATTATTGTACCCATCGGGGTACACACGTACCCCAAAAGTATGATTTCTGACAAATATTCCAATACCCATCTCATGCTCGCTGGCGGGTATGGCTAACTAAACGCTTTGCCTTGGTGTATCATATGAACTGTGTAATCCTAGCATACAACATACATTAAGATAATCTATGATTGAATGCAGACGCAAGTAATGACTCCTAACTGATGTCTGCCATTCTGCAGAATCCTTTTCCCAACCTTACCATTTCCTTATCCATTCCCACGTATTTCCTGGTTAGCAACGTGTCACCAAGAAGGTAATTCGAAACTCGCTGTAGTATACTAACTTAGCAGCCTTAGACTGAGGTCTATTTGACATCTAACTGATGCACCTAGAAAGGCCTGCAGCCACTCTCTAACAAGTAGCTTTTTGCGTGCGCATTTGGGTCTCTAAAAACAGGACGGGACAGGGCGGGTTTTCACCAAGCGATTGAGTGCATCGTCCATGAGAACAGGAGACGTCTTCTGTGTTGTTGCGTGTCAGTCTCTGCCATTTTTTGTGAGGACCATCCTGAAGTGCTGCTTAATTCTATCCCTTGCTGTTAAACTACATCAGGCATATCTTTGGAATAACGCGCGCGGTTAACAAGGCCGTGTTGCAATATACTAACCTTGGGTGTAATTTGGAGATTAAACGCGCATACATTTTTTTCTACTTTTTTATGTTAAAAAAATCTCTTTGATGTAAAGGACTCGCTTACTAAGAGGTCTTAGGTTCAAACCCCAGAAAATATTAAAAAATATAAAATAATATTACAAAAAACATAAATCTAAATAAAATGAAAACGGGTATCATAAGCTTTAAAAAAATTGGTGAACAGAAAAACTTAATTATTTGTGCAACAAAAGAGGAAGCAAACTCACTTTGTAAAGAAATTAACAATAAAATTGGTGACGAAGTTACGGCTGAGGAAATAAAAAAAACTACCTAACCTAATTATAAAGAGGCTACAAAAAACATGAGTGAGAGTGATCTTATAAGTAACATCGTGAACCAAAACGGACTAAACGAAGAGAACATGACAAAAATAAAATTGATAAAAGAAATAAAGATAAAAAAAAACAATGATGGAAAAGAGTGGGATACCACTAACTATATTATTCAAGTAACGCCTACCATAAGAAGACAACTAATTGAGAAAAAAAAATTAACATTGGATACAGCCGAGTGAACATTGAGGACTGCAACCCACTAATGCAGTGCTTCCACTGCCAAAAGTTTGGACACACAGCAGCAAGATGTCTAGCCAAAACCCAACCTCCCAGCTGCTTGTACTGTGCAGGTAGCCACAATCACATAAATTGTAAGAGTAAGGAGACACCCGTTTGTAACAACTGCACGAATTCAAATAAAATCCACAAAACAAACACACCTACTAACCATAACGCCAGTAGCCACCTTTGTATTGTAAGAGATAAAATGATGAAAATAGCATATTGTCGAATTGAATTTGGCTGAATATATATATTCTTCAGCTAATAAAAAATGAACATTTTATATCATTTCAATATAAATACTTACAAACTACTGAATTAAATCAAAACTAAATAAAAATGAATGACTTCACATGCAACAATATTAATGACAAAATTCAAATAAAAGAACTTATACATGACTCGATAGAAAACCTCAACCAGTTGGTACATAATAATGAATTCTCACTTACAACTTACCATTACATATTAGCTGAATTAAACTACCTACAGTGTATAAATAATATCACGAGAAATATTTGCAACAATATTAATGATAAAATGACGTCACTGCATAAGAAATTGAAATGATGAAATGTACTATAGATGTATTATTAATTTATATATACTTTAGATTTAATTCTATATATAGTATCTTAAAATTTTAATTATATAATGTTAGTATCATATCAAAATTATGACAATGTATAAATGTGTATATGTAAAAATCTATATAAATATATAACTGTAAAATAACATAGATGAATCCCACGCCACACACAAGATCTTATCTTTAAGTGGTGTGGTAAGCGAATTTAAAAAAAAAAGAAAAAAAAAAAAAAAGATGGAATGTAAATTACTGTGTAAAAAATGTATCTTTTTATATTTGATTAAATAAAAAAAATAAAAATATATATATATTTTTTAATCAATTATTAGGCCATGTAATTATATTAGGCAACATAACCTTAGATTTCGTCGATTTCGAAAACTGTTTTCCATTAGTCCATTTGAATTAATGGAATCTTTTGCTGCTGGTGTTACCAGAGGGATGAAATTCTGTTAGGTATTTACAACATAAGACGTTGTGTGCCTAAATTGCTTATATATATATATATAAATGAAAGAAAAAACGTTTAAATGGTGATCATAAAAATAGTTTTTAGGCTTGGCAACCCACTCTCACCTTATCGTATTTTAATACTTGTTCCGTGTGATTCAAATTATTTTATTATTTTCAGGACATTGGTACACCAGGATTTATTTACTTGTACTTTAAAGACAGACGCAAAAAAACTAACACAAAAAAATGGGAAACGTAAAAACCCAGCGATACCAACCGTGGATCAAATCGATTGATAGCGTGGTCTTATTATGTTTAGTGCATAGGTTCCCAAACTTATTTCACTCGTAGACCCCTTGGCATGATTTTCGGTTTTCGGTAGACCCCCTCCTGCTAACTGTGAAACTTTTTTTTTTCAAAAAAAAACATTAGTTCAGTGATGTCAAACTCAAAAGGCAGCAAGGGCCGCATAAGGTATTTTGAGTACGCTAGTGGGCCGCATCAAAAAAACTTTAAAAATCACTGTAACATTTTTGAACCAATATCCTCTTAATATTTAAAATGGCCTTATAAAATAAACACGCCGTTTATATTAAAAGCTGTAAATTGAGTTGTACAGTATATAAATTAGGGTTTTATTTTTTGAAAATAACATTGTGTAAATGTAAGGTTCCTTAAAATGGGACAAAGCTCGTTGAACTGGAGCTGAGATGTGATTCTCTTCGTAGACCCCCATTTCCATCTCATACATCCCCAATTTTTTTTCCTATATAGACCGCTTTGGGAACCACTGGCTTAGTAACTCGCGACGACCGCAGTGGGTCTATAATCCTAAGTGTGGAGTGTTTGCTACAGGATATTAAATATAATAATTTCCTTCCTTTCAACCATCGAATCACACCCAACGAGCCATTATCACGTAAATATAAAGGGTCCGCCAAATAACTTTCTTTTTTTGAAAATGGGGCGCAAGACATCGAGTGTAGCTTCGGCTGTGTGGCACGTAGCGCCGTCCTGTTGAAACCAAATGTTGCCAATATCCTCCTCTTCAATTTTTGTGAACAAAAATGGCCCGATAACGATCGCCATTGACTGTAACGGCCACTTCTTGCTCATTTTCGAAGAAAAATGGCCTGATTTTCAAAGTAATGTCGCAATATTTCCCAGCCTTGTTCAAGCGTATACACAACCATATTCGTTTAGCGGAAGGATAAAACTAATTACCTGTCAAATCAGACATGAGCTAAGTGTTACCATTCACGAAATAAGCACTAGTTGAAAAAAAAAACGTTAGATGGCGGACCCTTTATTTAAATATGTCAATCAACAATTTAAGGATGAAAAAATTGATTTTAAAAAATTATTTATTTTAAGTTTAGTCATGATTCGATCCCATGTGTCTGTTTTTTTTATATAAACACATACAGGAGAATACCAACAAATGGAGAAAGTGATACTGAAGTCTCATCTGTGGATTTTATGACGCTTACACTGTTACACATGGTTAAGCGCTGCACGTGGAGTGTTGATCCGCCAACGTCATAGTCTACAGCCCGAGATTCATGCATCATCCTTATTACTACAGGAATTTGCTATGAATGGGTGGTCTTCACGGGACGACTTTCGTCTACCACCAATCTTAATTAATAGGCTATGACTGGCATTTTACGGATGAGGGATCAAATTCACACCAACTGTGGTACTTTAGAGCTCAGAAATCGAATAAAAATATTTTTTTTTAATCTCCGCCGGTGATCATCAAACCTACGACTATTGACTTGCAAAGCAAACTGATTGACCATTGAGCTATACCCGCCATTGAGCTATACCCGCCATATATTTTTAGTCAAGATTCGATCCCAAGTGTTTTGGTTATATAGTCGGTTAGCGTTTGACATTTCTAAGAAGCATTGGTGATAAGGAAAATGTCTTTATCTGTATAGTAATTTGGTTTCTAAAATATTTATAATAAAGAACGCATTGTGCGTTGATGTCTATGTCAATCATATTTGTTATGGAATACGAATCTGTGTGACGTCAATTGATTCAAAAATGTATCTCCTTTACGTCACAAAAAAACAAAACCCGTGGTCGGTGACACCCAGCGCCGAAATTCATCCAGTGGCGATCCAGAGAACTACACCTGTCAAACATTCAATATTGATGCATGTCCGACGAGCGAACAAAAATAAGAGACAAAAGATTGTATATCGAGGCTTTTCGGCACAGCCTGCAAGGGCTGTATCGAGCTGATATTAATGAATATTAGTAATATCTACTCTTCTTCTTTTTCGTGTCAGTGACGTTTAATTGTTTCCGCCTAATATCTGGCAACATTGATAGCCAGTGTGCTGCCCAGTATTAGGTCTTGGGATGTACAGCTAGTTGGGCACACCAGGAAGGACCTTAGATGTGAGGTGGCCTGCTAGTTTCCACAGTCGCACAGCAGTGACTCTCTCTGATGAAGCATTCCCCACAGTTCGAATTTATCCTTTGTCATACCAACTCCGGTTCTTAATCTGTTCAGGAATTTCCAAGCCCTCCAGTCAAGGTTCTTGCCAGTTGGGAGATTTTTCTTTGGGGTATGAAATCTACTAATGCGATTTGTTTTCAGAGCTGAAGTCTCTCAGTTTCAGGGACGGATGTGATACGTTGTGTGGATCTCAGTAAGTTCAAGTGGAGGATATACAGGATTTTTATATATAATAGGATGTTCAGACAGGATCGTGTGGGTTCAACGGCTGTTAAATAACAGGGATAAACTGTGTAATAATAACATCGTATGTAATAATATTAGTCAGGTTTAATCTCATTAAGTAAATTGACATTTTAACAATATTTGGAACAAATACATTCTAGTAACCAATAACTTGGGTCAAAGTACGGGTATTACTTGACTTGCGACCTCCTTAACTTACGACACTTCGCACTTACGACATCTACGGCCTTAATTTAAAATATATATATAAGTAAAATCGCTTTCCACAAAGTTATGATAATAAATAGTACCGGCTTTAGATCCTGCGGCGCCCTAGGGGATTTTTTTTCTGGCGCCATATATTGCTTATATTTAAAAAATTGTAAGCAAGATTGGTTTACCGCGGCGCCCCTAGCTTAAGCGACGCCCTGGGGCACCAACCCACTTCGCCACCCCCTAAAACCGGCACTGATAATAAGAACACATACTCGTATTTATTGTATTATTCCAAAATATCACTAAGATATATCAGAAATAAGTGCTAATGTTTTTCGCACATCAAAAAAAAAATCCACTGGTACCTTAAACCTTTCTTTACTAAGAAACATTTATTATCCCATTTAGGTTCACAGTTTTCACAGGGTCTTATGGTGACGATAAAACCAATTTTTAAGTGAACCGGGTGATTAGTCCGTCGTTCGAAAATGGTTCTACATTAAAAATATAAATTTAAGCACTGAATATTTAATAAAAAAAGTATTGTATACTTATTATTTTCTTATCATCTGGGATAGTTTTTTTTTTTGGGAACTTGCACCACAATACCAACATTTTCATGTGTCAAATCCAGTGATTTATTTATTACAGTTCCAACCAAGATTAAATCTCAATATCTTTAAATGTTATGCTCAATTCTTCAGTCTTGTTTTTAAATCTTGTTCTCATTGAGTTTGATGTTCTCGAATCCCGGTTCTAGATTGGTATCCATCTCTGCATCTTGCAGAACTGTCTCTCCAGTTTCGTTGTTCTGAACGTGAGCTTTCCTTAGACGTGGCGGCCTCACAGGGGCCGGAGGTGGAACAGGCGCCTGCTGGGTCTTCTTCATCAAGAAGCTCTTGATCCTGTGACCTCCGTGGTAGTGATACAAGTAGACCATCGACAAGCAAACGAGAACAACGCAAAGCATGATGACAGCGATGAGAAGTCCAACCCAAGAACTTCCTTCTTCTTCTTCGGGAATTTCTGTAGCAGTAGCGTTGGAGGATTGTGTAACGCCATCTGTTGTTTTGTGCGTGGTAGTTTTTCTTGTCGGCATAACGTAAGGTGGACGAGGTCTTCCAGTTGTTGCAACAGTAGGTATTATAGACTCTCCTGTTAAGCCTATAGCAACATCTGCACACGCTCTGAACTCTTCTTGGTTTCCGCATCCCACAGCGCCTGTACCATCAGGACAAGTGCCCCAATTGTTTCCAGCGATGTATCTCCATTGAATAACGCAACGTTCACATGTTAACTCTGCAGGTAGCTTATATTGCATTTCGTATAGTTTGTTTCCGTCTTTTGGATAAAATTTTGTAGGTACAGTCTCGTTTGCAGGAAAGATTTGTAGCAGATGCTTGTCAAGGCATTCTTGAGTTGTGTTTTCGATGTCGTCGCAAAGTCTGAATTGAAAGTATCCATTGTGGTTAGCTGTCAGTTCTACTCTGATTGTGATGACTGAACCTTTGAGGTATCTTCTGACGGTGATGCCTTGGCCGAATCTGCCGCCGTATTCGTGGGGTCTGGGTGTTTTCTGGTCCCAAGCGTCTCCGCAGATGCCGCAGTTGCCCCCGTTTTTGCCCCATTGGCGCTGGAAGCCTCCGCAGTAGAGTTCGTGGTCGTTGTAGTTGTGAGGGGTGCTGAAGCCGAAGCGCCAGGCGGAGGCGCGACTTGGAGGCTCCACGAGGCGTCCGTGGCCCCCAACCAGGTGAGCGAGAGACAGCAGACCAAGGGAACACAACCACCTGCCAATCTGTAATGTAAACACAAAACTATAAGTGACAGAAAATACAATTTTGAAACATCAAGTCGATCATTATCATATCAATTAGAGAAAATTCCTCCTCTTAGAGGAATTTCCACTTATGGTCTCAAATTTACTTGCTTTTTAGATATGTTTGCCAATATGTAATATATACATAACGCGATAAGTGACAGAGAATACTTTTTTGAAATTTCAAATTGATTGTTATCATACTATATTTACAATTCTTGTGAATTTATGTTGCCGTTGATAAAATCACGCCTCTTAGAGAATCTTCCTCTTTAGTGGTCTATAATTTAGTTGTTTTTTTTTTTGTATATGTTTGTACACCTGTAATATAAACATAACACGATAGGTGATATAAGAATACGATTTTGTAACATCAGGTCGATTGTTACCATATCCATGATTTTTGTGAATTTATGCTACTTTTAACCCTTTCATTACGGCTCGGTTTGGATACAAATTATACTGTAAATTATAAAACTAGTATTTGAAGCATAAATGTACTTATCTGGTCTATTTTCGTATATCACATTGGTTCTTGTATCCTTTAGCTATCAGATGATGCAAAAAAAACTATTCTAAGAAAGTAGCAAAACGATATATCACGTCAAACGATGTCAAAATGCTGCCTGTCAGTGAAATTACAACATTAGTGGACTCAAATTTAGTGTTTTTTTTTGTAAATGTTTAATATTCTCTTAATCGTAACCCATTTATATTACAATCAAACTTTTTAAGAAATAAAATGAAGTAAGGGGTCCGCCATCTAACGTTTTTTTTAACTAGTGCTTATTTCGTGAATGGTAACACTTAGCTCATGTCTGATTTGACAGATAATTAGTTTTATCTTTCCGCTGAACGAATATGGTTGTGTATACGCTTGAACAATGCTGAAAAATATTGCGACATTACTTTGAAAATCAGGCCATTTTTCTTCGAAAATGAGCAAGGAGTGGCCGTTACAGTCAATGGCGATCGTTATCGGGCCATTTTTGTTCACAAAAATTGAAGAGGGAGGATATTGGCAACATTTGGTTTCAACAGGACGGCGCTACGTGCCACACAGCCGAAGCTACACTCGATGTTTTGCGCCCCATTTTAAAAAAAAAAAAGTTATTTGGCAGACCCTATATTATCTTGAAATTATTCCACATTTTTGTATTAAAGAACGTCATGTTTCGGCTACGTTGGGTAACCACTGTCGAGTCAATTAGGCAAGAAATTGTGCATGTTTACATAATACAAGGTGTCAGTGAGTAGATAGGTGTAGATTGTAGGTGTAGTGTAGGAACTCCACCAAGAATTATCGATTAAAAAAATCGTAAGAATCAAACTTATTCATCTATAATTGTATAAACAGTTGTATTGTTTATATTTATTGTTTAGCAATTTTTTCTCAAAATGAAAATTTGCAATTTTGTTGGTAAATAAAAATTACAATTTAAAAAAAAACTTTATAAATAAAATGTAACGCACAATTCAATGACCTTTTATTAGTTCAAATTATAATGTAATTGTAAATAATTTATCTTTTTCCCGGATATTATATTATCACTTATCATACCTTTAGCTTATATAAACATGACAGAAGTTTTCAAATGTTGTTCATAACACAACATATTTTTATATATTTGATCAATTTAGAAGAATTCACGGAAATTTTCGGATTTCCGTGCATTATTTGTTATAACTGTTCCAAATAAAACGTGTTTGGAGTTCCCTAAAGCAGTGCTCCGCAACTGGTGTGCCGCGGCACACTGGTGTGCCGTAAGCCGATACAGGTGTGCCGCGATCAAATAAGGCAATATTATAAATAAATAATTTTACAACGGTCCACAAGCTCCCAGTGCCTATCGCCTATTTATGTAGACATACAACGAGGTACTTACTTTATAAAGTTCTAAATTAACTTAAAAAAATATATAATTGCTCAAATAAATATCTATTTTTGGCTTTTGGTGTGCCGCGGTATTCAAGGTGAGAACTTTGGTGTGCCGTAGAATCCAAAGAAGTACTTTGGTGTGCCGTAGATGAGAAAGGGTTGCGGAGCTCTGCCCTAAAGTATGATGTATTTCTTTTTTAGCCATAAATGAAAATAAAAAGATTGTCGATACCTAGCAGTTTAATTATGTTCTAATGATTCATTATTTCAAAGAAAAGTAGAAATGCGGATATGTAAGCGTTGATCGGCACGCAAATAAAGAAAGGTTCATTGTTTCGCGCGAAGTTCATTGAATGGAGAAATTGCCTGCTGTGTGCACATTTTAATTTGATATTATAATATTGTTTACAATAAATATACATCGCTTTTCGGACGATAGCGAAGAATGGTGTCACGACCTATCGTCCCCAAACAATCCGTTCAACAGCTTATCGGTAACGACGTGGGGCGCACTGGACGTGTGGTGTACGGGACATTTGGCGCACGGGACGACTGGTGCACTGGCTGTCTCGCTAACCTATTTTTTTCCGAATATTTTAAATAATACCTTATATTACAAGCAATTGTTTCAACATTATTTATGAAGAATAAAGACGGTAATATTTTATTATTTTGTTGTGGAAACTAATTATTTTGTTAGTATTTATTGAAATTAATGGTTAGTAAATATTAAAAAATGGTCAGTAATAAATATATAAAAGGGCAGTAAAAATAATAAATTTGTAGTATATAATTAACGAATGGTAATAAATAATAGGTTAGGTTAGGTAAAGTTTTCATTTATATGCTAATTATTTGTTCATTTTATATTAATTAGTGCCAGTATTGAATATATAACTGACATTTTAATTTTATAACTGACCACATTCCTACTGTCACTGTGTATAGTGCCAATTTATTTAATCTACTGCCAGTTTATTTTTTTTATTGGCAATTCATTTAATTTACTGTTAAAACCTTGAATTAGTTACTGTATAAATAAATACAGGCCTTTTGATTTAACCAAATTATACCTTTTAGAACTCGTTTAACACAGCTTTTTACATGAAAATTAAACGGAACTATGTGATAATTATTTATAGGTGAAAATATTTTCGATCCGGCCGACGGACGCAAGCCGGCAAATTGTAAGTGTCGTTTAACATTTTATTTGAAATTTAACACGTAGATTTTGCATCCAAATATATTATTGAAGATAATAAAAAATGAAATTGTATAAATGAAAAATAAGAATGTATTTATTTTAAAAATAAAATGTAGTTACTGACATCTATTGAATATTAAAAATATTTTAATGTATTTCGTTTTGTGCTTTTACTACAGTCCGCTAGATGCTACTAAACGTAACTTAATTTTAAATTAAATTATTTAAAAGTGATTTTAAATATTTATATGTACGTAATTGACATTTAAAAAAATAACTTGTTCAATTGTATTAAAATATTTACACATAAATCAAGTTCTCTTAGTATAATTTGATCACACATGTTTATTTATATTTTCATAAATTATCTTAGTTTTATATTTTTCACTACTGACCGGTAGATGTCATTAACCGCTGTAAAATATTATTAATATTAATTGTAGGAAAATTGTAATAATAATCGTAAGTAAATATTACGAGCCACTGTTAATGAAAAATAATTATTTTATTCGACTACTAGTTTATTGTCAAGAAAAAAAGATTGGCGTAGTAACCATTAGGGGACAAAATAGGACAAATATTCCAAATTTCGAATAAATGTTTCCATACAAATTGTACGGGTTCGTCAATTTTGGAGTTATAAACTCAGATTATTGTTAGAAATTTAAATTTTGCGGCATTACTAGGGTTTATCAATGCTACATTTTTGTAGTAACGGCATGAACTGAAGAAGACTACATTAGACTGTCTATTTGGCATTTAATATTAAAGTCACATAATTCGATGATTTGGCTTAGATTTTAGCCTAAATTTGATACACACTATATGTAATAAGCTATACGTATAATAATAATGTAAATATGCATCTAAGAAGTATTTAACAAGTTTTTCAAAAATATATTTATGTATAGGATATAAGCATGTCCCGTCATTACTTGTGACTGTTCGAAATTTCGATTTCGATTTGCAAAAGTATTGGCGAAATCGAATTTCAGTCGAGTTTTCGATTTTGGTTAAAACTAGAACCCTTGTATTCGGTAACAGTTGTTCTGTTTTTATGCAATTGAAGTCTATACTATCCACTAGTAAACTAGTAGCACGCGTTTTTGCTTGAGCCGTCTCTTAGGACCAAATGCAGGTCTGGAGAATGTCGGGGTAATCAATAGATCTTCTTAAAAATACAGACTCAATGTACTCTTAAATATGCGTAGAACACTATAGATGCCTTTAATTTCGTCTCACAACCGACTTACCATTACAAATTTAATAAAAATAATTATGATTTTTATCGATTTCTAGACTATAAATACCCTCAGTTGGTGAAATATCAGTCATAGTCAATTTATTAAAATTGGTGGTAGACTAAAGTCGTCAATTGAACACCACCTATCTATGTAACGATGTTGATGTAATCCATAACGTTGCCTTATCACACTCCGTATGCAGCGCTTAGTCGTACTTGAAAATGGCAAGCGTCATTGAATCTACAGATGAGATTTTTCCATTACCATCTTTCTTACATAAAAAATATAATGTAATCGTTGGAGCTTAGAGCACAGAGACGAGGATAAAACATTGTATAGCTGTCAGAAATTTATGTCATTTAAAAAAAAAATTAACGATTATATGCAATAGATTGTTAGCAGATATGGAAGAAAAATAACAAAATATTTGAATTGATAATTATTGTAATCATCGATCGATACCTGTTACGTTGAGCGTTACTTCCCGCGGTTTTTAATGGAGTAAATATTGAAATGAAGTCATGTTCTGGGTCAGTGGCCCAGAGAAGGCGACGATTGTGCGTAAAAATTGCCAACTTTCACGCACTCGCACTATATATTGAACTGTTTACTGAATCAGGATGTCGATAAACATAGATTGTTATATTTAAACCTAGTCCTCTTTCTAATTAAAGCATATGTCTTGATACCTACGTGTTAATCGAAGAAACCACGACACGAGAAATTACTCTTATTTATTGCGAAAATTAAAGAGAATAGAAGAATAAACTTAAAAATAATAACTACGACATGCGTTATTGAAATGCCTTTGAGACTATTCTATGGATAAGAAATCTAACGATATCGCTTTTGGTCCCGATAATTTTTAAGGTTGACGTCACATTGACACACTCAAAATATACGAAGAACAAACGTTGTGAAACAATTGAACGCCATTGAAAAAAAAACAAAAATATTCGAAAAACAAAATTCAAATTTTGTTCCAAATTTGAATCTTAATTGTATTACGTTGCGTAATTTCTTTTTTTGTTCCTTTTGGATAAGAGGTTCGAAGCCAACATCTCACACATGTGATGAATGGTATCAATTTATATTGAAATCTTTAAAAAGGTGACATCAGGTCACGGATTCGTCATCGGGACGCGTGGAGGAAGGATGCAGAAGTAAGTCGCAAAACAAAGAACTTGCTTAGAAGCACAATTCACGTTTATTTCCAATATAAGACTTCGGTTTCTCCGCCAGACCGTAACATGTTGTATTGTAGGCATCGGACGGAGACTTTAGGGCACAGTAACATGTAGCGCCACAAAGATTATCGCGTCTAAATCAGAAACTAAATTTGATAGTTGAACCAACATGATATGGAGCAACTGTCAAAACAAATAAAATGGCGTATTCAAACGCCGTGTAGTATACTGTATATAACATTAAGATAAACATTATTAGACGTGCATGTCAGGCGAGCGATCAAAAATAACAGACAAAAGATCGTTTATTTAAGCTTTTCGTCATCAGCCTAAAAAAGATATATCAAGCTAATATCAATAAAGACAATATCTTAAGAAATAAATAAATATTTATAATTTGTTAGACGAACCCGGCAAAATATCCGAAGAACAAACGATTGACGATGGAACAGAGCTGAAAAAAAAGCAAAGACATTCGAAAAAACAAAATTCAAATTTTATTCGAAATTTGAATCTTCTTTTAATACATTTTAAAAATGCATATAGCTTTACATTATCAATTCAGTAGATATTTACATTTCGATGGCAATATTTTTATTATCACAATTAAACACTTCTTATCATCTGGCGGGTTTTAGAATGAAGTGTATATTTTGACATAATTAATGTCACGGTGATCAGGGAAATGAGACTTGATTTGGTTCCGGTAGGCCTATTGAGGACGCCGCTCAATGCTAAAGGGTAAAGACGCTGTGAATTTGACACGAAAGTGGTCGCCGAGTGGTTTTCCTGTCCTCTTTGGTTATTTCGGTCACTTTCCAACCACATTTCGCTAGCGGAACAGGTCGTGAACCACCAGTCTGCCTCTCTACCAGCCGGTGCAGGCATCATCATTCATTGTATACATTTGATGATGCTCCGTGAAATCTGCACGACTTGCATTAGGCTAAATATAACCTGCAATATACCACTGAAGCAAAGGTTAATACAAGCGGCGCTAAGCGTTTTTTAGAATTTAAAGGAAGCCTATAGTACTTTTTTTACGTAAACACATACAGGAGAATACTGACAGTGGTAATAGTGATTCTGATGTTTCATCTATGAATTCTATGACGCTTACCTCTCTACATATGACTAAGGGCTGTATGTGGTCTGATGATCCGCCAACGCCATAGACTACAACCCGACATTCACACATCATCCTTATTATTGTAGGAATTACCTATAAATGGGTGGTCCTCACGGGACGACTTTCGTCTACCACTAATATTGATATATAAACTATGACTGGGATCAAATTCACACTTACTGGGAGTATTTATAGAGTTTCGAAATTGATTAAAAATCTTGGTGGGTAAAAATCAATATATTTTATACTTGATAAACTACTAAAGATATAGAACATTATCCAACAACTGATAATCATACAAATTTGCAGTAAACAACATCTTATTTATAAAATATCTATCGTCAGCAAATCGGTGTAAAATTAATGGCAGACGCTGAAATTAGAACCACGAACCTTTGCAACCATGTTTATTTAATTTCCTGACTATTTACATCGCTAGTCGAGTCAATAAATGAACACGTATTGTATTGTTAACTAGTACTTTTTATAGATGGCGCTTGTTGTAAACTGTGTGTATATTTATTAAGATTTAAACAATTAATTTTTACACAATTCTAGCTTCAGCAGCTTAAATTTTCTCTGATTTGTTGATGAAAGAAATGTCATATAAGACGATGTTTGCTGTAAATTTGTATGTGTGTATCAGCTATTAATTATTCATATAAAACTCCAGTGGTTTTTAAATATTACAATGTTGAAATATATTTTAAAAACCTACCGAAATCAATTAGCCTCTCCATGAAATTATTGAAAGTAGGTATAAGCTTTTATTGGTTGATTGGGGGAAAAATGTGAAAGATTACTAATTATAATATTATATAAATTATGATACTCTGGAATCATGCTATTTTTTTAAGGTTAGTGTCCCATTTCTTGAGGCAGAAAACATCAAAATGGCCGCGTATTATCGAACATTGTTTCCATAAATAGCGCATAAAATATTCGGTTTTGAATTTCATAAAATGGTCACGTCAGCTAAGCCCAACTATCGCGGTTGACAGCAATGCGGGAAGCCGATTTAGAAGACAGCCATATTTAACGTCGGCTGGAAGTTACGTAATTAAATGAAGCATCCATCATAATCGATTGTCGAAAAAACCTCAATTACCGAAAACCGTAAAAAACGTCTTTATTGCGTAAGTTTTGTTTCGGTCCAGTCGCTTCAAATTAAGCTGGAGCCGAGTACTCTTTACTTTGATGAATGGAAGTCACTTTGCTTGACAAAACATTGACAATGTCTTCTGTCAACTTAAGGAAAAATCAATATCTAATTAACTTACTTTGATATGTGGTTATACAGAAGAATTCACGAAATTTGCTGGAGAGACCACGTCACGAACAATGAGGAGATAATCAAGGAAGATAGGCACCTAATAAGAACCATCTCAGAGAGGCGATCGGTCACATCATGCGGCGCGATGGTCTTCTTCACGACGTTGTGGAGGGGATGGTTGAGGGTAGAAACTGTAGAGTGTGCGCCAGACGGGAGCATTTGCAGCAAGTGTTCGAGGACATGAGTTGTAGCTCTTATGCTGAGATGAAGGAGATGAATGGAGATCTGTTTTTGGACCTTGATACATTCGATTCACATAGAGTGGCAGATTATTGGGATGGTGAATGCTTCGTATCGATGCGTAAGCATTCTTTATTAATATTAATACATATCAATTCGTACACCGCAAATTCCTCGATACTTGTTGTTTTGGATTTTGATCCCCTCAATTTACATAGAGTGGCAAAATGCCCTGTGTCGTACATGACTGTATGAATCTAAGATAAAGAGTTTGATTATAAAAATTACTTCAAAGACTTTTGGATGTTTAATACAACACATACGTTATGTTTAAAATAACGTTTTGAACACATATAATAAAATGCATAAATGTGCTAATGAAAAATTACAAACGACAACACACGGGACGTTACGTACGCTCACAAACATCTACTTTAAACTATACAATTTTCCATCTTCTTATTATTTGAAACGTCTTTATTATTTGAAATTCAAGTATTGACAAGTTTGCATGACAGAAAATTAAATTGGCAATTAATAAGTGCAGTAATCGTATGTTTTTTAATTGTTTATTGGCTGCTGCTAGAATACCGTGAACAGCTGTGCAGTTTACCCAAGCTTTACTATGTGAATGACCTCCAGCACGCATGCACCAAGTTACATTAGAATTTCTTGATTATCCAGTGGTATCTATGGCCTATATCTTTTTACGGGATGTCTTCTGCTGAGCTTCGTGAAGGTATTTTAGAAGAATAATCTGGAAGCTTACAGAGCTCGTTGGCTTGTTGTTGAAGGTGGTAGAAAGAGATAATATCGTGAATACCGACAACAGTCGCATACATCAAGCAAGGCTAGCTTTTAATAAAAAAGCAAAAATTCTTGAGTCAAAAGAATATTAATTTAAAGCTCCGCAAGCAACTTGCCAAAACATTTGTTTGGAGCATCTTGATGTACGGCTGTGAGACATGGTGCTTATCTGAAAGTGATAAAAAAGACTAGAGGCCTTTGAGATGTGTTCATACAGAAGAATTCTCGGAATTTGCTGGAGAGACCACGTCACGAACAATGAGGTTCTCAGGATAATCAAGGAAGATGGGCACCTAATAAGAACCATCTCAGATAGGCGATCGGTCACATCATGTGGCACGATGGTCTTCTTCACGACATTGTGGCGGGATGGTTGAGGGTAGAAACTGTAGAGGGCGCTCTAGACGGGAGTATTTGCAGCAAGTGTTCGAGGACATGAATTGTAGCTCTTATGCTGAACTGAAGAGGGTTGCGAAGGACCGAGAGGAATGGAGATCGAGATGCAAGATTCTGTTGTTGCAAACCAATCTACCGGTTTGATATTATGAAGAAGATCCATGGCCTATATATTTTTACGCGATGTCTTCTGCCGAGCTTCGTGACGGTATTTTAGATGAATAATCTGGAAGCTTACAGAGCTCATTGGTTTGTTGTTGAAGGTGGTAGAAGAATATAATTTCGTGAACATTGCCTGTTTACGGTTAGTGTCTTAAATAACACAGGTACAGATATTAAGAGTAGTGCATATTTTTATTCATGTAAGTCACGAATACACTGGAAAACATATACTACTAATTGAAGATGATAACATTTTATTTATTTATTTTTTATGTAAACACATTCAGGAGAATACCGACAGATGGTGATAGTAATTCTGAAGTCTCATCTGTGGAATTATATGACGCTTACCATGTTGTCACATATGGTTAAGCAATATATGTGGAGTGTTAATACGACAACGTCATAGACTACAACCCGTGATTCACGTATCATCCTTATTATTACAGGAATTTATTATCAATGGGTGGTTTTCACGGGACGACTTTCGTCTACCACCAATTTTGATTAATAGGCTATGACTGGCATTTTACTGGCGAAGGATCAAATTCACACCAACCGGGTGTATTTTAGAGCTCAGAGATTGATTAAAAAACATTTTTTTCTTCTTAATTTCCGTCGGGGATCGAACTTACTATCTTCGGCTTACCAAACAAAAGCTTCAACCACTGAGCTATACCCGTAGGATGTATATTTTAAAGGTGAAGTTAGTTCTACTAGGTGTTTGGTTGGTTGGGAAAGATCCCAAAGATGTCACGATCCACGGAAGCAGACGTTGTGGTCGTCATGGTTACGAACTTGATACAATAATGCTCTTCCGGTGATTGATACGAAAACCGATATAATTACACTGCGTTCAGTCAAGTATTCAAATTTCCTGGAGAAATTCATTAATTATTTAATATTATTGTATTTGATTGTCGCTAACTTCTCGTTTGTTATATAAATCGTTGCGGAAACGGAGGAACAAAAGGATGCTAAAACATTTTGTTGTTGTTCAATTATAATTCAAGAAAATTTAGAAAACACATTTGTTCAATGAACTTTAAGAGTTGCGCTTGGGATCATTGAATATAGTGACATCCCCTGTCTAAATAAAGCGACTCCTGATCGCCGAGATCGTCGTTGGGATGCGTGGTGGATGGATGAGGAGCAGGTGGACAAAGAAAAGAACTCGCCGAGACGCACAATGACATTTATTTAACGTAAAAAAATACTGAAAAAATTCAGTCCGCTGCCCGAGACAGAACATTATGTATACTCCACGACGGTCACGGGCGCCGAACACTCATATAAGCCATCTGGTGAACTATGCCGTTCCACGTTACAGTTAGCGATGGATGCTGCAACGGCGCGTCTTATAACTACTTAAATCTAATATTAGACTTAAATTTTTGTGCGTGTGAGACGAGCAAACAAAAATAAGAGACGAAAGATCGCATATCAAGGGTTTTCGGCAACAGCCTGATCATTGTAATATTTCTCTGGTACAAGAGCCGCAAGTTCGCGGAGTCTTGATCCTGGAGGACTCCCGGGAACCATCTCTATGTTCACATGCGGACCTCCGGGTAAACAGGTGTTCTGGGACAAGGCATAGCCAATCTGCGAGCTTACAGAATTGTGAAACGGAAAATGCGGTGTTTGTATGCTCCGAATACGGAGCGGACATGATAAAAAATAAGATTTGGTAAAAATTTGAAGTCTTCCTTATCCAAGATTTTTTTTTGCGTGTTTCCGTAGCAGAAGGGTTGGCCGGCATTGTAAATAACCGTTTTCAGGGAGCACCACGCGGAGGTTCCTTGTAGTGGACTGACTGAATGTGACTGCGCCGTGGAGCAGACCCTGTCACACTTTCTGGAGTGTGCGCTGTGTCCGAGTAGCTGCACCCAGGAAGACCTGATGATGGCCGAGAGTAACGCCATCCACGTCGCCCACTTCTGGGCAGACAGGATCTGACCCTGTTGTTACCGACACGATTATATATATATATATCAAAGATATATTTGTATTCCGTATTTTTTGTTGTAATTTAGTGCTACAGTGGGCTACTTTATACCATCATTGAATTGTGAAACACAAAAAATGTAATAATATAAAAAAGCTTGTGAATAAATGTTGACTGATTGAATAATAAAAAATAATAATATACATACTCTGAATATATATTACAGAGATATATATATATCGTTATACGATGGTAACAATGGTATAAATACATCATCTTTCACGTATCTATTCAGGCAGAAAAATAGTCGAGTGGACTGTGTGTGGTGTGTAAAACGGAGCAAAGGTTGCAAGGCTCGTGGTTTGAATCCCACGTCTGTCGATATTTTTTCTGAATGAATTGATGCGTGTAAAATTTGATGTGTAATTGTATGTGTATATTTAATTACTTACATTTTTTAAAATTTTATTTAATAAATATTAACATAAAATATTATTTTCTTATTGTTGTGTATTCGTGTTTTTATGTCTATGCTATATGCTATATACAAAAGGCTGAACGCACTGCGAGTAATTTATTTATATCACAGCAATTACGTTACGTAAACGTTCGTCGTTTGTATAAAAAAGAAAACAATCGGCATTTTGATTGTGGTTTTCACATAAAATACTGTATTTGCGTGCGGGAAATACAAAAAATTTATTTAATACAATAAACAAGTAAGTATTGTTCGTGTCTTCGAACAACTGGCACCGAAACATCCAACAAGCAACGAGCTTCAAACAAATAATTGTGCATTATTCGCAAATTGTTTAGAAAACATCATTATCGTCAGCCTTTATAAGACCACTGCTGAAGAAAGGCTTCCTGCCTAACTTTCCATCCATTTTTATCTTCTTGACATCCCCGTTAGTCAAAATGCGACTAACGAGGATGTGAAGATATAATATTAGAGATGAGGACCACATGATGAATAAAGCCCTCAACATACCCACGCTGAGAAGAAGACCTGGAAGACCACAGGCAACCTGGACTGCAACTGTAAGCAAGGATCTGAAAACTCTGGGCTTGACTGAGAACGCAGCGCAGGACAGACAGACATGGCGAATGTTCACAAGGGGAGCCGACCCCAGGTGATGGGAAACGGCGAGGCTAAAGAGAGAATGATTAATAATTGTCTCTAGGAAATTTGAACAGTCGACTGAACGCAGTATGGGTAATCCGGTGTCACGAACTATCTTTCTCAGATAATTCGTTTAACGACTCATCGGTAATGATGTGGGACGCACTGGACGTCTGGTGAACGGGATATTTGGTGCACGAGACAAGTGGTGCACTGGATGTCTCGCTAACTTAACCTATTCTAACATTACGTAAGGATTTGTCCAGTAATCGTGGAGACAAGAGATCCATAGCTCTCGTTAACGAAATAACTTAGGTTAGGTTAGCGAGACAGCATCAAACGTCCAGAAGTCCAGTGTGCCTCACGTTGTTACCGATGAGTCGTTAACTGAATTATCTGGGAACGAAATACGGCGGAACCATCCTGGATATAACTGCATTGGAAACGCCCCTATCGAACGTGTTTTATAATACAAAAAAAATGTGTTAACATTTATATCAAAAGAGTAAAAATAAGAAGCCACGTTACTCTTATTTAATGTAAAAATTTGAGCAAATACAATAATTAACTCTAAACTAAGAAATAAACAGATTTACATTAATAAAATTGCTTTTAAGGTCAGTTCACAAACACTTTTGAGAGAGGTTATTAGCGTCATAAACTTCCAACAGTTGGAAGCAATTGAACATAACCAAAAAAAACAAACATATTCGAAAAATAAAATTCAAATTTTGTTCCAAATTTGAATCTTAATATTACGTGTATTTTTCTTAGCTTTTCGTTGAGAGTTTCGATACCAACGTCACACATATGATGTATGTATGAACGTGCGAGTATTACAAGAGGCAATAATTTTTTTGGCATTATTTAATTCAATTAATAAACCAGTAATAAATACCTAAATAGGTAAGTGAAAAATAATCATTTGGCATTACAAAAATATCAATCGGCATTAGAAAAATAATAAATTGGCAGGAATTACTTTATGAATAGTAAGTAATAATAGGTTAGGTTAGTTTTCCATTTTATGATTTAATTATTTATTCATTTTACATAAATTTTTACCAATATTGAAGTTATTACTGCCATTTTAATTTTATAACTAACGACATTCATACTTACAAAGTGGACACTGCGAATTTATTTAGTCTACTGCCGATTAATTTTATTAACTGCCTTTGATTCAACTTATTGCCAAAATCTTGAGTTAGATACACTTCTTTAGCCTCGCCATTTGGGGTCGGCTCTCCATAACCACATTCGCCATGTCTGTCTGTCCTGCGTTGCATTCTCGGTCAAACCCAGAGTTTTCAGAGTTGCAGTCGAGGTTATTATTATTATTATATTTGTATTTGTATAGCGCTCTTTTATGACCGAATGATCATTCCAAAAGCGCTTCTTTGCCTCATTTGCTCTAGCCGATCTGAGTGTCTCTCCACGCGCGCTTAAAAAAATCCAGATTTCACCGTTTTTGTGATATTACCGCTAAGATTGAGGAACTGGTCAATTTCTACTCCCAGCAGCTTGACGCTTGTAGAAGGGATGACATCATTACCACATATGGCCAAGGGTTGTAAGTCCAATAGATGTTGTCTTCGAGCTGTGGCCATAAAGAGTATTTCCGTCTTTTCCGGATTAAGAGCGAGCCTATTTGCTGACATCCACTGTCCGATCTCCTCTATACAGCCGACCATCCTTTCTTTCATGTTGCCAATTTCCTCGGGTCCACAAGAAGAGTAGAGCTGGTTGCCTGTGGTCTTCCAGGTCTTCTTCTCAGCGTGGGTATGTTGAGGGCTCTCTTCACCATGTGGTCCTCATCTCTCCGTGTCACATACCCATGCCATCTTAGGCGGTTTTCCCTTATGTTTTCATGTATAGATGCTGAACAGAGAAATAGAGGATTTTATAAAATAATGTGTCATCTACCAAGCTTCAATTGTGTATTTATTTTTCAAGAGTTCCAGTAACATTGTCCTTCGTCAGCATCACTATTAACACGTTGATGGCTGGTTGCCGTTGTCCAACATTGCTCGTCCACACAATACAATTGTTAGTCAGGTATTCAGCTGTCTTGCGTAACAGTTATCATTGAACCGTCCGCTACGGAGGCAGGGAAAGTTGAGGTATTGTCCGCCGACGATTAATTAGCAAAATTGTGTCACCTGCTGTAATCATTTAATGTAATACACAAAGTGGAAGCGTCTAGCTTAACTGATGGTCAAGCAGAGGAGTAGTTCATCATCATCATCATCATCAGTCTGCATACGTCCACTGTTGAACGTAAGCCTCCCGCACGTCAGTCCATCTTACAGGGGGTCGGCCAATGCTTCGTTTGCCAGTTCTTGGGCGCCATTCTAATACTTTTCTTCCGCATCGACCATCGTCTCTTCGACAGATATGTCCTACCCATTGCCGCTTGAGTGTGCCTATTCGTTGGGTAGCATCCACTACTTGAGTTCTTCTGCGTATTTCCTCGTTTCGGATTCTATCTTTTAGCGACACTCGGAGCATGGATCTCTCCATAGCACGCCGGTTGACCTTTATTTTATGGGTAAGACTTGCTGTCAGATTCCACGTCTCTGCGCCATAAGTCAATACAGGGAGGAAGCATTGGTTAAACGCCTTAGTTTTAAGACATTGCGGAATTTTCGCTTTAAAAATGTACTTTAGTTTTCCAAATGCTGCCAATCCAAGTTGTATACGCCTGTCGATAAGAAGTAATTACTATAAAGTAATTAAATCAAATATAGTGATATCAGCTTGATATCGCTCTTTTAGGCTGCTGCCGAAAAGCCTCGAAAAACGATCTTTTATCTCTTATTTTTGTTCGCGCGCCTGACATGCACATCTAATAAAGTTAGTTTTAATTTTATATAAAAATACACGGCTTTGACAGTTGTTTGTCAAACTGTCAAAACAGACGGCACTTGTTTTGACAGTTGCTCCGTTTCATGTTGGTTCAACTGTCATCTTTAGTTTCTGACTGCTTGATTCTGACCAGTACCTTGCTGTTAAACTACATCAAGGATCATCATCATCATCATTAGCCCATTTCAGCACTGTTGAAAAAAGTCTCCAGCATGAGTCTCCATCCTCTTCGATCCTCCACCTTGCGTATCCAGGCTACTCCCGTTTTTCTTCTGATGTCGTCAGTCCATCTTGCAGGGGGTCGACCAACGCATAGTTTGCCAGTTCTAGGAAGAAGAATGTCTAAGAACATCAATGATATCGTGGAGATAACGCACGCGGTTAACGAGGGCGAGATGGAATAGACTTCTATGTTCTCTTTGCCTTTTCGCTAGGGTAAGCGTTGTGTGTAATTTTCAGGGTTCCGTGCACAACCATTTTTTCTACATTTTTATATGTTTAAAAAAATTATAAAAAAATGTATACGCGAGTATATTGCAGTAACGTTATGTATCATGAATTAAGTATGTGTAATTTGCTGTCAAATGTAATTGCGAGGTCAATGTATCCTTGATGCCATGCGCACAGCAAGCGATTCCAAGAGAAACGTTTGCCTCCAGCTTTATTGGCGTTTAATTGTCATCATCATCATTAGCAGCGGACCTCCGTGACTGGCATGAGAGCAACAATGCCGCAGACAAACCATCACTTTCACACGAAGCACGAAAAGCCCGCAAGTGTTGATGACCCGACGCTTGCTTTCAACTAGCCACTACCATCAATATATTTACACTAGTGGTCATCGACATCATTTATTTATTTTATTTATTTATTTGACAGAACCGTAGTTTCAAGGTACAAAGAATAGTAAAGATTAAGAAAAGATAGAGTATACATAAACATACAATACATACAAAAGAGAAAAAAAAACATAAAAAAAGATAAAGATGACCCTGTCAAAGATCACAAAGATCTAGGAGAAAACCTAAGATGTTATTTAAATTCCCACATTGATTAAAATTTGTGTTTTTTTTTAGTTTCGCTTGGGATTGAACCCGTGATCTCTCCGATCACTTTATAACCTCTCGATCACCCCACGGCAATAGCTGTTCTTTGAAAAGGCCGTCAATGTTGCTAGTTACTATCTTTTTAGCCTCGCCATTTCCCATCATCTGGGGTGGGCTCTCCTTGTGCACATTCGTCATGTATGTCTGTCCTGCTCAAACTCAGAGTTTTCAGATCCTTGTTTACAGTTGCAGTCCAGGTTGCCTGTGGTCTTCCAGGTCTTCTTCTCAGCGTAGGCATGTTGAGGGCTCTCTTCACCATGTGGTCCTCGTCTCTCCGTGTCACATGCCCATAACATCTTAGGCGGTTTTCCCTTATCGTTTCAGGTATGGGAGCCACCCAAAATAAACCCCGAATATGCTCATTTCGAACTCTGTCCACTCTAGTCACACTGCCCGCCAGCCTCAGCATCTTCATCTCTGTCACGATGTTGCTAGTTACTAATTAAAAAATGTAATGTTTACACAAGGCGCAATAAAACAAACAATGGTAAAACTCGTTAATTTCTTATACGTCTTAAACATTTTTTCTATTAAACTAAAGATAGTGTAAACTTCAGTCCCAGGCTTTCGTTCGCCTTATTGTTTGAAAGGATTGTGTTGCATTTGCATAAATCAATGCTAAGAACTACGACTAAGAAGCGATGAGAATTTAGAGATCAACGTGTTTCTTCTATTATACTGGTACATTAACAACGTAGGCAATGATCTTTTCATGATTTAAATACATATGGTATAAGTAAAAATAAGCCAGGTGGCATAGACCAGTGGTTAAAGCGTTAGTTTGTTATTCAGAACGCTGTCGGTTCAAATCCCGACAAAGCTTGATTAAAAAAAAATCAAGTTGAAGGTCTATATATGTCCCCGGTAGGGTTGACCCATCCCTTACATGAAAGACCAAACGAAGTTTGTTCAGACAGGAGCTAAGTAACTTTGGAGCGTCAGGCTGATCATACGATCTTCTTAAAAACGCTCATTATTGAACACACAAATATTTCTCTGGTACTACAGCCGCAGCCTATGCAAGTTTGCGGACTCTTGACGTGGAGGTTCCCGGGAACCATTTATGTTACCATGTAGACCTCCGGGTGTTCTGGTACAAAGCAAAGACAACCTGAGCTTACAAAACTGTGAAACGACAGTTTTTTGTGTCCATTTGCTCCATATGTGAAGCAGATATGAAAAAAAAACAAAAGGGTCAAAATAATTTTTCACAATTCACAATTCTTTATTTTTTCCTTAAATGACATTACTAAATATATTACATTTCAATTCGTCATTAAAGCACATACTAACATAAGTAACATAAGTGTGGCATTGTAAATGTATTGACATACTTGGTGTCAATGACCTCACACTCAGAACTAGTGTCGGGACACTCGCGCAAATAGTTGGACTTGCAACAACAAAAACCATATCATAAGTATATCATGTTTGAAACACAAATAACACGGTATCAGTCAACTGAATCCAAAGCAACATTATAATACATGGTACGAGTAACATGTAATGTTTATAATCCTTTGATTTATTTTCATAGGATTTGTAAGGATTTAGATGTACAAAAGGAGACACAAAATTAATCATCCAACGGTAATCAATGAATCGTATGGATGATGACCGGTTCGTGTGAATTTGATGCCACACCCTTAAAATGCCAGTCACAGCCTATTTATCAAAATTGGTGGTAAACGAAAGTCGCCCCGTGAAGACCATCCATTCACAGTGAATCCCATATATGCGCTTATCCATAAGTAAAACTGTAAGCGTCCTAGAACCCACAGATGGAAAAATTCAAAATCACCTACACGATCTGTCGGTATTCTCCTGTATGTGCTTACATAAAAACATTGCTTACTAAAAAAAATGCAGTCATAACGCGTGAGAAGGACATTGCAATAGAAGAGCTTCAGTTTCTCGTTCGCAATCACAAATAGCGTACTAGCGAAACGCCGCGCTACAGAAACGTTAAAAAATTCACTTAACGCACACCTATCCAATACAACATTCCATTTTTTACTAAATACTTTAAATTAAACCTTTAATGAATACTTTCCAATGTTTTTTTATAGCAATCTTATTGGCCCACTTAGACAGCATCCGTTCACATGTTTATAAATATGACTATGCACTATTGAGAGTACCTAGCAGCACTTTCATAGAAAAAAACACACATATCGAGCCTAATAACCACAATGATCGGTGCCACTTTAGCATGAGCAAGCCAATACATTTATTTTTCTCTGTATTTTTTTCTAAGTAAACCTTTCACACTGAAAATATCTAGCTGGACTTTACCCGCCTCACACCCACATCACACCGAAGGACAGTTAAGTATCCTTGATGATGCGCTCATTCAGATTATGATCAGCTAGCAACTAATAAGTCCAGTGGGAGTACCCTCTGAACGATTGTGGGCACTGCACAAAATAAAAAAAATAACCCGTGAAAGAGATTAGCATCGCATTCACGGGTTGTAAAGAGATGGAGATGGAAGATAGATTCTCTTATCTAAGAAAATACGAGCAAAGATTGTAAATGCGTGGAATTTTTTTTAGTGGCCACAAAGTCTGCATGCCCGATAGGACCGAGGCGATTCCCTCGAACTGCATCGAAAAGGATTCTTTCTAACAAGAGGAACTGACAGTCCCAGAGAATGTGCTCTGAGGTCTGGAAAAGGGCGTCACAGGGGCAACTAGGGTTTGAAACTAAATTAAATGAGTAAAATATGTCATTAAAAGCGTCGTGCCCAGTCATTAGTTAGATAGACCAGTAAACCGGGAGGGCCTCTGTCGAACATGTTTTGTAATGAAAATTTCTAGCTATTGATATATTGAATGTGGTGTAGTACTGTATTTACGAGTATGTGTAGTGTAGGTCAAGTAAAATCACACGTTAGTATCGCCAATAATGCCATGTTTACATGAGTTTAGAATATAATTTTGCTCAACGTGTTGACGTAGAAGTTAAGAAGATTTCACACCCCAAAGAAAGCAGCTTTCTGAGATCTACACAACCTCTCACATCCGGCCATGAAAATGAGAGACTCCAGCTCTGGCAACAAGAGGCATCAGAGGATTTCATTACTCCAAAGGAGGCGTCATAGAGTCAATTCGAGTGTAAGCCGGGTCAAGCTAAGGGTCGTGGGTTCGATCCCCGACGGAGATTTAAAAAAATAATATTCATAATCGATTTCTGAGCTCTAAAAATACTCCTGGTTGGCGTAAATTTGACCCCTTACCCGTAAAATTGCAGACATTATTAATTAAAATCGTAAATACCACCCATTCATAGTAAATTCCTGAAATAATAAAGGATGATGCTTGAATCTCGGGCTGTAGTCCATGACGTTGGCGGATCAACACTCCACATGCAGCGCTTAGCCATATGCAGCATGGTAAGCGTCATAGAATTCCGCAGATGAGAATTCAGAATTACTATCACCATCTGTTGGTATTCTCCTGTATGTGTTTACATAAAAAAAGTAAGCCTATCATCCATATGATAGGCTTACTTTAAAAAAAACATACAGGAGAGTAAACACATACAGGAGAATACCAACAGATGGTGATAGTAATTCTAAAGTAATTCTAAAAGTAAATAAAGAAAGATCAGCATCCGCATGAGTGTTTTTACGATCGTCATATTTATGTCAAAGTTTTTACAGTTAAAATAATATTTATATAATGAGTTGTGACTTTTTGTCGGTAGTCTAGGTCAAAGTCTTTCGCGAGATGACCTGGTTGGGTCCCAAATGGAAAAAAAAATCATGAAAAAACAACAAAAAATAATATTTTTGATAATATAGATATTATTAATATTAAAGCACCATGGTAGGCCAGTTTTCTTGAACTATATAGCTCAGGATAATCACCAGATTTCCTTTAAAAAGGTTGTTAACGCACAACTGTCCAATATATATTTCATCTGACATATCTGAGGGGAATACTTGGATTGCCCCGAAAGAGGACCTAGCCCCTGGACATGACCAGGAGTAGAATATATGGAGGTCCCTTAACAGACTTCGAACCGGAGTATGCAAGACGAGGACACAAATGAAAGCCTGGCAGTTTTGCAGCGGACCGACAGAACGTGACTGCGGCGTGGAGCAGACCCTGTCACACTTTCTGGAGTGTGCGCCGTGTCCGAGTAGCTGCACCCAGGAAGACCTGATGATGGCCGAGAGCAACGCCATCGCCGTCGCCCACTTCTGGGCAGACAGGATCTGACCCTGTTGTTTCTAACACGATTATATATATCTGATATATATTATATCGATCTAGTATGATACCTGATAAAAGAGACAACTAAATCTTTTTTAATTCTTGATACTTCAATTTGTATCGTCTACGTCTGAGATAAATGGAGAAGGCAACATTCCTGAAAAAACTGGTAACATTCTAAAAGACCACGTCATCAGCAAACAAGTCAATGATTGGGAAGAATAAAAACAAATTGGTTTATCTTCAAGTATCTTCCTGACTTTTAGAGAGAAAAAGAAACATATATTTTGTATTCATGCTTAAAATGCCTCCAAGTTGAGAATACTGTCGGCAAAAAATCTCGGGAATTCGTTTAGAAATAAAAAATAATTTATTTATTTTTTTAAATTCATTTTATCACACTTAAAGTATTCCCCTCCGGATGCAATATACTTATAAATTTATATCGGTATAGCCTTCAATTCCTTTTTCGTTTCGGTTTCTATCTTATATCGAAGGATTTGTCCAGTGATCGTAGAGTCCAGAGATCGATAGATCTCATTAACGAAGATCATGTTAGGTTAGGTTAGCAAGACATCCAGTGCACCAATTGTCCCTCGCACCAAATATCCCGTTCACCAGACGTCCAGTGTGCCCCACGTTGTTACCGAGGAGTCGTTGAACGAATTGTCTGGGAACGAGTTGCGGCGAAACCATCATTTTCTAAAGAACTTGGGTAGGTTAGCTTAGATTAGAATTGGTTTCAAACACACCTAAATCGCTAAGAAATTACCTAAATCTGACATTAATTTCACCTATAGCATAAATGTAAAGACCAAAACTTTACGAGTACAATGTTTTATGACTTTTGGAGAGTTTTCTAGGATTCACAAGCATCGTTTTGGCAGAGGTCTATGGCGTACATTTGTGATGGCTAAATGTTCCAAATAAGAGCGGATCTAACGTAGATATATAATAAATAGATCCAAATGTTAATCATTATGACATTAAGGAACGTAAACGAATTCAATGTTACAATGTATACATTGTATTACTAATAATTCGTGATTGCAATGAAGGCCAAACCTATAAAATTGGTACAACACAAATAAATTAGATATAGGCACCAAATATATGGCAGTTGTTGTCAAACAAACTAAATTCGTTCATAAATATGATAAAAATATATAAATTTAAGAATTGTAAATTTGTTACCATACAGCCGATCGTCATGAATTATACTTTAATTGTTAATCATCTTTTTTATATGTCAATTTGTTTTCTAATTTATAGCGTTCATTATTTTACTGTGATATAACGAAATGAGAGAGTGCCCAGATATTTAAAGAAAAGGACGCTGTAGCTTATGCTCTCCTGTGGCATCCGAAGAATATGTCCCTGATTTTTTTTGGGGCCTAAGGCCCCCGGGCCGGTCGCCTTGTACCTGCGCTACTTGGGAGCACTTACCAAGGCATTGTTTTCAGAGTACTTTGTTATACAAGTAACAGGCTTTCGTGAGCAACACCAAACGTGGGCGTAAAAGTTAGTAGTTCAGACGTTAAAATTTGGCCTTTTTGACTTCTTCGCCGAAGGTCGCCGCGTATGCAGAAAATACCTGGTAATTGGACTCCGTAGCGATGAGGTCGACATATCCAACCGGTCCAGGCTTCTGTTGGATTACGCTAAAGAAGAGCCTTTCCCTACTTAAATCTAATATTGGGCAATGCCACAGAACGTGTTCAGCGTCCTGCAAGGGACTACCGCATGGGCAGTCTGGACTATCAACGAGGCTAAGCTTGAAGAACTTAGCTTAAAAATTGCCGTGACCAGTCATGAATTGACTGGTCCAATGGTTTGGAATAAGCCACGGCATCTCCATTCCGTCGAGGACGAAAGGAAAGAAGGAATATGTGTGTCTACCCTTGAGCGAGGTCGACCATCTGCTCTGCCATGCTGCGAGCGCCGCCAGTCTTACTTCTTTTTCGGTTTCTTTCGTGATATTACCCTGCGGAGGATTGAGACAAGTGCCCCCTACCTCCGCAGAGAATATATCCCTGATAAGTTCACATTCGTCTCTTGACTTACTGTAGTGTGGTAAGCTGCCTTGCCTACTTCCTCACCTCATATTTAAGCACGAAATCAAACCATCGTCACCCCAGTATTCTACGCAAACGTCTGATTTCAAAACCCATTATATTTTGGTGAAATACTTAGATTAGCAGCTATATATATAGAAAAATGGGTATGATAAAGGCGCTGAATATTGGATTAAGCGTCAGTATTTTGGTGTATCAGAATGTAAACAATTTCAGTTTTCCGACGACGATGATGAAAAAATATTTTAAACAATTCAAATAATAAATTATTCAGTTTTTTTAATTGATGTTTAGTTTTTTAGTGGCCGATTTGAAATATTTCGCATCACACAGTTTGGAAAACACTTGTTGGATACAGCATTGTTTAGCCGAATAAGCAAAGGCTAGTTATGAACCGGCGTTCCTTGGTTCCAAGAACCTACATTAGTCACTTTAGTCTTCCGGTCTAGACTCTGAACATGTATCTGATACACTGAAGAACTTCAAGAGATTTGTCTTTTGCTAAAAAAGGTTTATATTTGGAGCTTATCGTCCCGAATCATAAAAAAATGTCGTTTGTTGGGTTGAAGCCAAATAGAAGTTCTTGGGTTGAGCCGCCCCTTAGGGCCAAATGCACCATGCCTCGGACTAATCACCCGATCTGTCTTAAATTATGTGAGGCATAAATCGCTCAAAATATTCCTCGAAGGGAACCATTAATTTTCCCAGATGCACCACCGGATAAAAAGTATAATCATCAGGTGATTCAATTTTTCAATTTCAATTTTGTTTATTTTGCCTTTCAGAAACATTACAAATTATTTAACTCAATGCATTTCTGAAGTACAATAAAAATACAAATAAAAAATACAATATATACAAAATTAGGTACTTATGATTAAGTATTATGAACAAAGCAATAAAGACAAGCAACAGAAGGTCCCTATGCTTATCAGACAGACGAAGCCAACCAATTATCCCTCCAAAGAAACTCTTGGAGTTCTAGTCTGAATTGGGCCTCTCTTACGTGAAATATATCAACATCCGAGGCGATTTGGTTAAACAGTCTGATCCCTCTCCCAAGAGGCATAGTCTCTGGCAGGTTAGTGTTACTCTTAGGGAGAGCGAACAATCTATGCTTCCTTATTCTCAGATATCTATCGGGGACACACAAACCGATATTCATCAAAATTTCAGGATTCCCGAACACGCCACGCAACAGTCGGAATAAATGCATACCTAAGCACATATCCCTTCTTGTTCTCAACTCAATGTACCCCAACATACCCTGTATGAAGTTAGTTGGATACAGCCACGGATAGTATCCATATACCCTCATGTAGAGAGATCTCAGAAATTTCTTCTGTACCCTCTCCAACATGAGGCTATATTTCAACTCATGGGGTGCCCAAATGATAGATCCGCTCTCGAGTATGCTACGGACTAATGAGTTAAACAACACTACCATTACGTGTGTGCTCGAGAAAACCCTGCCATTTCGTAATACAAAACCCAGCATCTTAAGTGCGTTACCACACACAGCTTCAATGTGCGCATGGAACGTCAGTCTGCTCTCATACTCTATACCAAGGTCCCTGATGGACGACACTCGCGATATTCCTATGTTGTTCATAGAGTACCTAAGATACACAGTTTTCAAATTTCGAGTATAGGACAGAACGTTGCACTTAGCTATATTAAACTTCAGCTTATTACGCTTACCCCAGTCGAATATATTATTTATATCCGACTGCAGAAGCATACAATCATCCAAGGTAATTATGTTCATGAATAGTTTCAAGTCATCAGCAAATAACAAAAACATAGCATGATTAATGTGATGAGATGTTATCATCTGTTCCTCTCGTTACGGCTCTTCAATTTCAAAACTTTATGTACATCCTCGGTTGGAGTGAATTTCACCCGTAAAATGTGAGTCACAGTCTATTAATCCAAAATGGTGGTAGACGAAAGTCGTCCCGTGAGTGTACGTAAAAATTGATGATGCGTGAATGCCGGAAACATTATTCTAACATTGCTGGCGGATCAACACTCTTCGTGCAGCGTTAAGCAATACTTGAAATGACGGGCATTATTGAATCTGCAGATGAAATTTTTCCATCATCGCCAGTAGGTATTTTCTTGTATGTGTTTACATAAAAATATTATCAACAGATGATGAGGTGTTTTCATACCTAGAGTTATTGTCCTTCTTCTTCTTCGTAGTATCAATCCGGTGGATTGGTTTGCAGCAACAGAATCTTGCATCTCGATCTCCATTCCTCTCGGCCCTCCGCAACCCTTTTCAGCTCAGCATAAGCGCTACAATTCATGTCCTCGAATACTTGCTGCAAATACTCCCGTCTAGGGCGCCCTCTACAGTTTCTACCCTCAACCATCCCCTCCACAATATCGTGAAGAAGACCATCGTGGCGCATGATGTGACCAATCCATCGGTCACATCATTGTCCTTCATATGTTTTAAAATGATATTAATAAAAAACTTTTGATAAATAATCATTTGATAATAAATAAAAGATAAGTACACCCGTGCTCGTAGCCATCCATTGTTTTTGATCCCAGTTGATGCTTGCGGAGCATCAAGCACTCAATTTGGTACTACGGCAATGGCGCTCCTAAATGGCCTACCAGCACACCTCGATCCTTTTCTTACATCCTTTTCCTCTTTTGTAGATGGTATTGTACTCTTAGATCTCTATGATCTTTGACACGTGTCATCTTATTCTTCTTTTACGTTATTTTTATGTATGTATTGTGTATTTGTTTATGCTCTGTTTCTAATTTTGAATCTTGGAACTTCGGTTCTGTGTAATGAATAAATAAATTTCAAAATAAATAATCAATTAAGAAGATTATCAATACAAAAACAGTTTCAATTTCAAAATACCGTCTTCGGAGAAAGTTCTCGAAGAGCCGATTTAAAATGGCTGACACGGAAAGAGTGTCAGAGTGAATACTAAGCCCGCCATTTAATTTATAATGGTGGATTATATGCCGCAAGTAAATTATTCAAATCAACGGTTATGGCAGGAATTTACAATTGCTTTGATAAGCAACCGGTGCCAAGCGATTGTAGCCATTTTCTATATTTTATTTATTTGATTCGCGTTAATCAAGTTTCGAATGCATTGTTCTACTTTTACCATTTTGAAATGATCCACCGCACAATGAAATTCTGCATATTTCAGTGAAACGATCCAATGCAGCTGTATGTATTTATATATTTTTATGTAAGCACATACAGGAGAATACCAACAGATGGTGATAGTAATTCTGAATTCTCATCTGTGGAATTCTATGACGCTTACACTGGTGCATATCGCTAAGCGCTGCATGTGGAGTGTTATTTATATAATCGTGTCGGAAACAACAGGGTCAGATCATGTTTGCCCAGAAGTGGGCGACGTCAATGGTGTTATTTCTGGCCATCATCAGGTCTTTCTACGTGCAGCTATTCGGGCACAGCGCACACTCCAGAAGGTGTGACAGGGTCTGCTGCACGCCGCAGTCACATTCAGTCGGTCCGCTGTAAAACTGCCAGGCTTTCATTTGTGTCGTCGTCTTGCATACTCCGGTCCGAAGTCTGTTAAGGGACCTCCATATATTCCACCCTTGGTCATGTCCAGGGGCTAGGTCCTCTTTCGGGGCAATCCAAGTATTCCCTATTACAAGAACATACGTCTTTCGTCTACCACCAATTTTAATTAGTATGCTATGACTGGCATTTTACGGGTGAAAGATCAAATTCACACCAACGGGATATTTTAGAGCTCATAAATCGATTAATTTTTTTTTAATCTCCATCGGGGATCGAACCACGGCAAATCTTCTTCTATATAAAGGACAAATCCGACCTATCCTTGAATACGGCAGTCACCTTTGGATTGGAGCCCCAGAATACTTTCTAAACTTAACTGACTCAGTTCAAAGAAGAGCAATTCGTTTGATAAACAATGACACCCTTACGTCTAATCTACAATCAATGGAACACAGACGTAAGGTTGGTTCTCTTAGTCTTTTCTACCGTTATTACCACGGTCGCTGCTCTTCGGAACTTAAATAACTAATTCTTCCTGTACCCATCCTTAACCGAAAAACTCGTCTTACACTTGCCTAATATTCATACACGGTGTGTCGACCAAGAATTGGCAGTTTCTAAAGTTCCTTCCTTAATGCCACTGGTAAGCTTTGGAATGCTCTTCCAGCGTCTGTGTTTCCTCCTTCCTACAATCTGGATCTCTTCAAGAAACAGATAAATATACACTTGCAATCTCCCCAACCCACACACAAATACGAACACAAAACACGTTTCCCGCATGCAGCGTCCAGCCTCCCTGGCTGAGCGTCATAGAGTGCATTGGTCTTGACCGGGTATGCTTCCCTGCATGCGTTTACATAAAAAAAAAAATCAACGACCTTTGGCTTGCAAACAAATGCTTTGACCGTTGAGCTATACCCGACGGCATATAGATGATATCCGTAGTGAAGGGTCAAAACATATTTTTTATAAGAGCATGGCGACTCATTTAAAAAAAACGAATTAAGGAAGTGCGTCAATAATCGTGGTTCCTCTGAGAACGATTTTAATGCTTAAAGCATTCGCATGTGGTTAGTTGTTAAACCGCAAAATTGTTTAAAACAATTCGACTATTCGGAATAAAACTTACTCATTACTTTTGTATGAGCATATTTATGCTTATAAATAACTCCATGCTCCGAAATAATTTGAATAATTCGATATAAAGAATATTCGAATAAACAATATTTAGTTATTGTATTTGATTCATATACATACTACAAGTATCAATCTGTATACGTCTATAGATGAATCATAGTCTTAAAGTGGAATTTATTTGAATAATGTGTATTCTTTTATTTAAGATATTTTATTTGTTTATTGACGTAATCATTTTTCTGAGAATAATTTTACAACGAAAACAACTAAATCAAATGATAGATAACAGCAAAAAATAGTTCAAAATTTCATTGAAATCCCCTTTCACATTTTTTTTACGTTTATCAATTAAAATTGGTGGTAGACGAAAGCCGTCCCGTAAAGACCACCCATTGTAATAATAAAGGATGATGCGTGAATCTCGAGCTGTAGTCTACGACGTTGGCGGATCAACACTACATGTAGCGCTTAGCCATATGCAGCATGATAAGCCTCATAGAATTCTACAGTTGAGACTTCAGAATTACTATCACCAAGTGTCGGTATTCTCATGTGTGTGCTTACATAAAAGAAAAAAATGCGAAGCTTTTCTTTCGATTAATTTTATAATCCACACGAACTTAATTATTTATCGATTGAAAAGCGAAATAAGACATTCTTTAGTGCCATTTGAAAAAAAAAATGATTCTAGAAAGCTTAGGTAATAGCCGTTTTAGAAATCATCTCTGTCTGTGTTTCGTGATGAGAATGAGTGTTGAGCCGACGGCAAGCGTCACGTTCGTTCCAGATATAAACACATAATAGACAAGTGTACCATACCGATCAACACACACCTCTCCTCTATGGACGTGAGTCTTTGTGGAAACATTGTACATGACTGTTTTACCATTCAGTTTGCAAGCAATTTCGAAATATTAAAAATTCTAAAGGTCTCAAAGGGACCAAATTTGAATGCTTATTTTTTGGTATGATTTATTCCATTGATTGTACCCGTACAGTATTTCTTGGAGAAATCCATGCTTTTGTGTATACTCTGACATCAGTATGATGTTGCCCTTGCTGACTGGTACCGAAAACCTCGATTAACAATCTTTCGTCTTTTTTTTTGTTAGCTTGTCGACGTGCATGTGTCCGCCATAATGGTATTTCTGAAATAGTAATTTATATTGTCACTGGTGTCGTTGTGCGACTGATCATCACGGGCATGTCGGTTATGTGTTGACGACCGAGAAGATCGCATTACGGCCGGCAGCATGTTAAGTTTTAACGTAAATATATGTTATTGTGATTCTAAAAAAGTCTGTGTTTGCTGTTCGCCTTACCATTTGCTTATACATTCCCACGTATTTCGTGGTTAGCAAAGTGTTACCAAAGAAGGCAATTCGAGACTCTCTGTAGTATACGCAGCCTTAGACTGAGGTCATTTTGACATCTAACTGATGCACCTAGAATCACGGGAAGGCCTTCAGCCACTCTCTAACAAGTAGCTTTTTGCGTGTCTCCAGTAACGGGTCCCCGTTTGGGTCTACAAAAACAGGACGGGACAGGGAGGGTTTTCACCAAGCGGGTGTCCTGCTTCTCATCATGCCCGCACGTGACAGAGTAACACCTTTTTGAGAGAGAGGAGGATGTTAGTATTTACTCGTATATTACTGGAAATGAAGATCTTCTTTGAAGAACTAGAGTAGTGGATGCTACTAAAAAAATCACCATCCTCAAGTGGCATATTTTATTTTTATTTTTACGATTCCTTTTTTTTAAATATCGGTAACCGAAGAGGATTACATTGCTTCCAAAATTATGGCTTTTATAATATCAAAATAAATTCTAGAAACTTCCAAGGAACGAAATTCAATTCATTCGTTAACCAAACTCAACCGTTACATCTTATTGTAAGTAATTCTGCTAACCATTCTAAATTCAATATTGTGTAAATATAAATTCTACTTGCTTACCTGTAAATAAATTCTTCTTCGTAGTATCAATTCGGTGGATTGGTTTGCAGCAACAGAATCTTGCATCTCGATCTCCATTCCTCTCGGTCCTCCGCAACCCTTTTCAGCTCAGCATAAGCGCTACAATTCATGTCCTCGAATACTTGCTGCAAATACTCCCGTCTAGGGCACCCTCTACAGTTTCTACCCTCAACCATCCCCTCCACAATATCGTGAAGAAGACCATCGTGGCGCATGATGTGACCAATCCATCGGGCTCGCCTCTCTGAGATGGTTCTTATTAGGTGCCTATCTTCCTTGATTATCCTGAGAACCTCATTGTTCGTGACGTGGTCTCTCCAGGAAATTCCGAGAATTCTTCTGTACGACCACATCTCAAAGGCCTCAAGTCTTTTTTTATCACTTTCAGATAAGCACCATGTCTCACAGCCGTACATTAAGATGCTCCAAACAAGTGTTTTGGCAAGTTGCTTGCGGAGCCCTAAATTAATATTCTTTGACTCAAGAATTTTTGCTTTTTTATTGAAAGCTACCCTTGCTTGATGTATTCGACTGTTGACTTCTCTTTTTGTTCTCTGCCATCCCAGGTGATCGTACTTCCAAGGTATACAAATTCTTTTGCATCTTTTAAATAAATTATGTGACATTATACAGTGTATTATTTCTTCGCTTTTTATGTTCGGAATGTTCGTATCCTATCTGTTCAAATCCTTACACGCACAACAATATCCTTCTCACAAATCCTAAAAGACTGAAATTCCTGGTTACGGACATAGACAATGATAGAATAACCGGAAGTATTGTACAAGCATTTTGACTGATCTATCAAATAATTATGTGTTTGTCTGATCTTGCAGTAAATTGCGGTTAACTGTTAGGTTCTACTATAGAACCGCTTTTTGGATTAGTTCCATCATTGTAAAGACGATAGGTGTGAATCTAAAGGTGTGTAATGACGTTGGCCTACTTGGAGCATTAGATACGGACGAAAACCTTCAAATTAACATCAAATATTACAAAAAAAACGTGTTTTTTGTGTATACAAACACATTTATTAGAACATGATGATATCAGCTTGATATATCTCTTTTAGGCCCACGCCGTGAAGCCTCGAAAAACGATCTTTTGTCTCTTATTTTTGTTCGCTCGCCTGACGTGCACATCCAATCTCAATATTACACGGCGTTTGCATACGCCATTTTATTTGTAATGACAGTTTCTCCATTTCATGTTGGTGCAACTGTCATCTTTAATTTGATTTTTTGCCGCGATAATTGGCGGCGCTGCATGTCAGAGTGTTCCGCAGTTTTCAGTTAACTCTCGACAGGTATGGCGAAATGCCGTACCGGTCGGATAAGGAAATCAACACTTAATTAAAAATAGACGCGAATTGTGCTTCAAAAACAAGTTCTTTTGCTTGGTAATCTGCTCCTGCACCCTTCCTCCACGCAGCCATGTGACGAACCCGCGACTTGTCGCCTTTTTAAAGACCATTTGTCAATGAATAGAGGACTTTCTGCCTCCATTAGATTCAATTCCGAAAGACACAACATTACGGTACTAAACAAATCAATACATTTTGTGCACGATGCATTAATGTCGTTTTATAATCCAATGACGTGGGTGGAATGACACTACAAATACAGCGTTTAGTTCTCACCAAGAAGTGAAAAGCGTCATAGAATTTACATATAAGATTGATAGTGTTCATTTGAAAATGTTTTGGTGAATTAATAGGAATGAGAAAGGCATTCTTCTGTATACTATACTTCTTATACTGTACTTCTACATAAAAAACTTATATACCATATTACTATATCCTTAAAAAAAATAGGGAGGCATGTTAGCAAGACATTTGGAAACCGCTGCCTTAACCCTTTCGCATCGGTTGTCGACATATGCCGTCAAAGATTCCCCGACCGTTGACATCGCTTGACGTGATATATCGTTTTGATACTTTCAGTACTCATTGTGACATCTATGGTAGGAAATTAGAAGTGCAGTCATTCCCTTTATCTACTTACATGTATTATTTACAGGAATCTATAAAGCATGTAAATAAATATCGTTAGGTTTCATCACAGGAGCGATTTTTCTGTAAGCCACATGTGTCAATGCCACCACATGTATGGAGTTACATAATTAACGTTTGTTAAATATAATAGTTTTTTATGCATCATCTGATAGCTAAAGGATAGAAGAACCAATGTGATATATGAAAATAGGTCAGATAAGTACATTTATGCTTCAAATACTAGTTTAAAGCAAATTCACGCCGTATTGACAGTATAATTTGTATTCCACCGAGCCGTAACGAAAGGGTTGAACACTTTCTTAATTCGCATATAAGTAGTAATTAAATAATTATCATAATATTAATTACTTGTTAATGAGGATGGTGTGAGATATATTTTACCCGGTAAAACGCCTCTCATAGTCAATCCCCAAAAATAAGAGTTTAAATTCTTGTGAGAAATTGATTGCGGCACCAATGCGTCTTGCAAGTAACTTTAATTTAACAGTCTATCTTAATTATTATCTTTAAAGTGTTAAGTTGCAGAACAATGTGTTTTCTCAGCAGTGGATTTCACCGCAGACCAACAGACAGTCTACCGATTTATTGTTACCATAATATTACAGTATACAGCAGAACGAATGCTGCAGACGACTGTGGTAAACAACTGTGTTCTAAAAATCCAATTTTTTCCAAATACTACTTATCCGGAACATGACTGCTCGACAGAGTAGCAGTTGACAAGGATCTAGGTATAACCTACAATTCCTCCTTCACTTTCCATACTCACATAGTTAATTTAACTTCCCGCGCCAATAAACTTCTCGGGTTCATCACCCGCCAGGCTAGTCAATTTCGTAACCCTCTATTCTTCACTTGTTCTATCTGTTCTGGAATATGGGAGCTTAGTTTGGAATCCCAATAAATCCAAATAAATTATCATGCTCGAAAAAAAAACATAAAAAAATTCTCCGACGTCTCTATTTTTATATTAACGGTAACTATCCATTAAATTCAATCAATTCCGAAGACTACCCAACTCTTTTTCTTCTAGGGATGCTTTCTTTCTATTCGTTAGAGTCCCGGAGGAAAATTGCTGCTCTCAAATATTCATTCTTTCTTCTTCGCGGTTCAATTCACAACCCTGAGATTCTTGAATGTTTAAACTTCTATGTTCCAGATAAGTACACCCGTGATCGTAGACATCCATAGTTTTTGATCCCAGTTGATACTTGTGGAACTTTGAGCACTCAATTACAACAACAGTACAATGACAATGGCGCTCCTAAATGGCCTACCAGCACACCTCGATCCTTTTCTTACATCCTTTTCCTCTTTTGTCGATTGTATTGTTCTCCTGGATCTATGTGATCTATGACACGTGTCATATTTTTCTTCTTTAATGTTATTTTTATTTTTTTATTATCTTTTGTTTGTATTGTACTTTTTCTTATTATTTTGTACCTAGGAACTTCGGTTCTGTGAAATAAATAACTGTGGCAACACGCTACAGTCCGTGGGAGAAGAAGCTGACATTGGATGAGGTGAATATTATGGCGGCTGCCAGAGTTTTGTGGAAGCAGTTCGTGAATGTCATGTGCTTCGTTTAGGGGAGCGGACATGGACGATGATGATGATTGAAATCAATGGTTTGTTATCCCTGCAGCACTTCAAGCTTTGTTGCTAACTGAAGAAATATGATTATGCTAATATAAGCGAACAGACATATTGGCAAAGCACGATAATAACCGAAATTCAGAACGATTTTTGGATTGTTTTTGTTTTTAGCACGTCTTACCGAGAAAAATAAAGTGCTGATGTTATGAAAGAGCATTGACACGGAATGGGAACATTCGAGAATAGCCGAATAAGTGAATTAAAGCTTTTAATTACAAGTATATGTGTAAAATTAAACGTTGCATTGCAATATTTTTTATTCCATTCTCAATCCTGATATTGCTACGACAAACCACCACCAATAACTTATGCAAGCTATACTTGAAAATTATACTATGATCCCTATGACAGTTCGGAAATGTTCTCCCAATACTAAGACGTTTTCTTTAACATAACTCTAATAAAATACCTTCCAAAGTAAATGATCTGATGTTTGAAAAATGGCGCACAAAACTAGGATATTATATAAAATTTAATATTTTCATAAGCTTTTATTTTACTTGAATTTCCGATCGCAGGCTCCGAATTTCTCGTTCGTTTTCTGCTTTCCGCGCCTCAAAAACAAAATAAAAAAAACTGAAACGTAGGATTTTAAAATACGAGCCATACGGTGCTTATTCCAGATCGCTGTGTAGAATATTAACCGATATACAGCAAGTTAATTTTTTAAAAAATTCGCGAAAAATTAAATTTTCATCTTTATTATTTACCCAATCGACCCAAAATTGACGGTCTCTTTTTGATCTTTCTCGTCTCTTCGACAGATATACCCTGCCCTAGAGTGTGCCTATTGGATAGCCTCCACTACTTGAGTTCTTCTTCGGATATCCTCGTTTCGAATTATATCTTTTAGAGACACTCCGAGCATGGATCTCTCCGTGGCACGATGGGTGACCTTTATTTTATGGGTTAAACTTGTTGTTAGATTCCGTATCCTTGAGCAAAAAGTTAATACTGGAAGGATTCATTGGTTGAACGCCTTACTTTTAAGATATTGCGGAATTTTCGTTTTAAAAATGTATTTAAATTTTAAAGTTGCTGCCCATAATGCAGTTGTATACGCCTGTCGATTTCTTTTAAGATGTTATTTTGTCCTAGTTTATCCATAATCAATTGCTTCTCATAAATTAATTTATTTTGGTTCTGATGTGATAGTTGTGCTGTTCGCAGACGCCATTTTAATATTATATATATAGAGAAAGTAGAGAATTGAAATTGCTGCAGATAATGGTTGTTTATTGTATACATTATTCTTGTTTGTGGCTTAGTACGCCATGTTAATGGCTATTGGTACGGAACCCAGTGATCCAGATTCACAACCGGAGCAATAATTTCATGGCTTTAATATTCAAATACCGCTAAGGAAGATATTAAAAATGGTGGCAAAGAACGACCGCAACACGCCCGTGGATTCTATGCAGAGCAGAGCCGTTACTTATAATAAAGCAATGATATTGTAGTCTTGAAAAAGTACAGTTAATCATCCTGTAACGTTTTCACAAGATCGGATGATTAGCCTGATGCTGCGTGGCCTGGAATTTTATTCTTTACAGACTTCGAAGGGACCGTTATATGAGAAATCGTCTCAAACATTTTATGAAAAATCTCCATTACAAATAAAAAAGCGTGCGTTATAGAATGGTTCACAGTATATAGTGACATCAGCATGATGTAGCCCTTGCTGACTGGTACCGAAAACCTCGATATACCTCATTCGTCTCTTATTTCTGTTCGCTTGTCAGACATGACTGTGTGTCGCCATATTGGCGTTAGTTATATTGATTGCCACTTACGGCGCTGGTGACCGACCAAGGGACGCACGGGTCAGTGGTAGGCCGGAAGCTTGTAAAGTTTATCATAAATATACGTCAATGTGCTTCTCAAAAATTCTGTGTTATCAATCTGCTCCTAATCCTGCCATCACGCGACGGAATAACATTTTTTGAAAGAGAGGAGGATGTTAATAGGCTATATTTTTGCAACGCAACACCCTACTCGTCATAATTATCATCAGCTTGTGTCCGTCCACTGTTGAACGTAGACCTCCCGCATGAGTTTTCATCCTCTTTGGTCCTCCGCCTTCCGCATTCAGGCAACTCCCTCTATTTTCCGATGTCATCAGTCTATATTGTAGGGGGTCAGTCAACTTCGTTTGCCAGTTATTGGACGCCAATTTTTCCCTTATAGACCGTCGACTCTTCTACAGATATGTCCTGCCCATTGCCACTATTCGCCGGGTAGCCTCCACTACTTGAGTTCTTCTTCGAATATCCTCGTTTCGGATTCTATCTTTAAGAGAAGCTCTGAGCATAGATCTCTTTGGGTGACCTTTATTTTATGGGTAAGACTTGCTGTTAGATTCCACGTCTCTGCGCCATAAGTTAATACAGGGAGTAAGCATTAGTTAAGCGCATTAAATTGAAGACATTGCGGAATTTTCGTTTGAAAAATGTAAGTTTTCTAAATGCTGCCCATGCCAGTTATATTCGTCTGTCGATTTCTTTTGAGAAGTAATTTCCTCCTAGTTATATTATTTTTTTGCACCCACTTGGTTTGCAAACTATTTGACGATAATCTTAATTTTATGTAATCTGGATTAATGGATGTTTAAAGAGGTTTTTCTTCTTCTTGGAACTTTAAATGACATAGTTAGGTTGAGTATGAATCCTTTTTTTAAGCCTATGCTTAATATTATTAATTTATATACCGTGGATGACGCCTATAGTCGTCATAAGCTACACACGGATTCAGCATCATACATTTATGCTACTATTTTTAAGAAGTATCTGATTAAACTGACAGTCCGTAAAATTTAGTAATATTTTATTTTCGAAATGGATATCCGAATTAATGTTACTTATATTATTAATATGGTAGGAGGACATGGATAGAGGTTGAAAGCATGTGGGTGGTTAAGCAATTCACCCACAGAGGTCGCTGACTCGACACGGTGTGACAAATACAATACATATCTTATAGAGATCATGTGCAAGTATTATAAAAGAATTGACAAGTTCCTTATTTATATGCGAGTATATATAGACAGGCGTATACAACTGGGATGGGCAGCATTTGGAAAACTAAAGTACATTTTTAAAGCGAAAATTCCGTATTGTCTTAAAACTAAGGCGTTCAACCAATGCATCCTCCCTGTATTAACTTATGTCGCAGAGACGTGGAATATGACAGCAAGTCTTACACATTAAATAAAGGTCACCCAGCGTGCTATGGAGAGATCCATGCTCGGAGTGTCGCTAAAAGATAAAATCCTGAACGAGGAAATACGCAGAAGAATTCAAGTAGTGGATGCTACCCAACGAATAAGCACACTCGAGTGGCAATGGGCAGGACATATCTGTCGAAGAGACGACGATCGCTGGGGAAGAAAAGTATTGGAATGGCGCCCAAGAACTGGCAAACGAAGCATTATAAGATACAGGCTGATGATGAATGATGAATATATTGACATCCCTCATATAATTAAAGCGAATGTAATCGCGGGATAGTCGTTGGGATGCGTGAATGGATGAGGAGCAGGTCGCCAAAGCAAAGAACTCACCGAGAAGCACCTTTGACATTTATTTTATATTAAACAAAAAAAACTGTTAAAATTCAATCCTCCGCACAGAAAATGCTGTTCGACAGCGGGCAGCGCTGACTGCCGGCAACAGCAACAACCACTGCACCCGAAAACTACGTAATGGCCATATATGGAACTAGCTGTACCCGCATCACATGAAGCGACTGTCAAAACCAAATAAACAAAATGGCGCATGCAAACGCCAAGAATACAATACCCTGAACAAAAACATGAAAAAATCAATGATATATGACATTCGTTGTTCTAACACCGAGTATATTATGGAGATTGTTGCACAAGGCCGAGGGTCAAATGCATTTAGCAGATACACCTCCATAGTACGCGGCCAACTTTATTTATTTATTTACAGAATCGAAATTCTATTTTTTTTTACAAATATACAGAAAAATTAGTATTCATAAATATACAATAAATAGAGAAAAAATAATAATAAATAAAAATTACACAAAAGAATAAGACGATGACATGTGTCAAAGATCACAGAGATCAAGGAGAACAATACAGGAGACAAAAGAGGACAAGGGTGTAAGAAAAGGATCGAGGTGTGCTGATAGGCCATTTAGGAGCGACATTGCCGTTGAACCAAATTGAGTGCTTGAAGCTCCACAAGCCTCGACTGGGATCAAAAACAATGGATGGCTACGAGCACGGGTGTACCTATCTGGAACATAGAAGTTAAAACATTCAAGAATCCCAGGGTTGTGAATTGAACCGCGAAGAAGAAGGAATGAATGTTTGAGTGCAGCAATTTTCCTCCGGGACTCTAGCGAATGGAAAGAAAGCATCCCTAGAAGAAAAAGAGTTGGGTAATGTTCGGATTTAAATGAATTGAATGGATAGTTGCCGTAAATATAAAAATAAAGACGTCGGAGAAATTTTTTATGAACTTTTTCGAGCATGAAAATGTATTTGGATTTATTGGGATTCCAAACTAAACTCCCATATTCCAGAACAGATAAAACGAGTGAGGAATAGAGAGTACGAAAAATTAGAGGGTTATGAAATTGACTTTCCGAACGCCGCGTCTTTTAACTACTCAAATCTAAAACTTGGACTAAAATTTTTAAGAGTACATGTCAAACGAGCGAATAAAAATAAGTGACAAAAGATCGCATATGGAGGCTTTCGACACCGGCCTGAAAGGGCTATATCGAGTTGGTATCAATCATTATATAAAACGATACTATTTTACATGACGTTTACTTCTATATCATGCTCTGTTAGAGCTTTTAAATTATGTTAGGTGGATAAGTCTATACAGCGTTGTAAATTTTTTTTTTTTAATAAAGGTGAGTGACTTGAGTGAGGACATATGTTTATCATTGTTATAAGTCCGTAGTATATTTGGTCATAACCATAAATTGTCGTCTCGAACAGTCGCAAAAATAAGATAATAAGCAATAGTAATATCCATCTTAATATTTGTTACCTTGTAACGGGAAAGCAGTTTCAGCGAGGTGTGTGAAGAGAAACTATACTGTGGGGAGGTCATTTTAGATAAATTGCAGTTATCGTGACACATTGTGAGCTATCCTTATAATGGCAAGCGTCATAGAGCACATAGACGATATCTTTACATCATTAATTAGCGATATTCTGTTATATGTATTTATATCAGATATCACGTGTGTGACGTTGGCATCGAATCTCTGAAACGAAAAGCCCTGAACAATAGTCAAAATTCAAATTTGGAACAAAATTTGAAATTTGTTTTTCGTCAGTTGTGTTCACTTGTTTTCGAACATTTGTTCTTCGAATATTTTCCAGTGTGAAGTCAACCTCAAATAAATCGGAGCCACGAGCAATTCTATTAGATCGCTCTTCTTGTCAGTATTTCATTGCGTATCTTGTAGTTTAAAACATATATTTGTTTTTTTTTAATAATTAAATATATGTAAATAATAGCTTCTCAATGTTAAATATCACGTTAAATGGATATCTTTTTTTGGAAATAGAAAGTCCTTAAAAAAATCTGAGATGCATGATCGTAGTTGTTCAATTCCTAAATAATTTGTAACCCTTTAGCATCGGTTGTCGGCATATTCCGTCAAAAATTCCCCGACCGTTGACATCGGTTGACGTGATATATCGTTTTGCTACTTTCAGTAATAATTGTGACATCTACGGTTGGAAATTGGAAGTGCAGTCATTCCCTTTATCAACCTACATTTATTCTTTGCAGGAATCTGTAAAGCAAGTAAATAAATATCGTTAGGTTTCGTCACAGGAGCGATTTATCTGTAAACCACATGTGTCAATGCCACCACATGTATGGAGTTACATAATAATCGTTTGTTAAATATAGTAGTTTGTATGCATCATCTGATAGCTAAAGGATAGAAAAACCAATGTGATATAAGTACATTTTTGCTTCAAATAATAGTTTTAAGCAAAAAAATGGTTTGAAAAATTCACGCCGTATTGACAGTATAATTTGTATTCCACCGAGTTGTAACGAAAGGGTTAAAGCAAAACATCCAATTATATGAATGACAGCTTAAATGCAAGCTATTACTGTAACTTTTTAACTTTACTTTACTAATTAATGTAGGTGGTTAAATTATGTTTTAACCGGTCAGTAGTAGTAAATACCTAATGATATTTTAACATACATTCTTAAAGACCAAGCTATTTGACATATGAAAGTGTAACAACTTTTACAGCAGTTGTAGGTATCTTAGTGATTTTTGTCATTTTATGTAACTGTTGAAATGTCTTTGTAAAACCTAAATAACTTCTTAAATGCAGCTGTCAGTTGAGTTGATGTGAACGTTTCCGCATGATCAATTATCGAGTGACCGGCAATTTCTTTTTTGCACCACCATTTTGCAAAACAGAACTGGTTCGATGACGAACACGACTGGGAAAAAAACTGGACCACGACCAAACTGAGCAGCTGCACTTTGTTGACAGTTTCCTTCGTTTCATCATCAAAATTAATCCATAGACATTAAAAAAACCTTTTCAAAAAGTGATAATTGGTTATATGTGTTATAAAACTAAAAACTTTATGTTATGGTGCATATGACTAAGCGCTGCATGTGGAGTGTTAATCCGTCATAGACTACAGCCCGAGATTCACGCATCATCCTTTATTATTACAGGAATTTGCTATGAATGGTTGGTCTTCACGGGACGACTTTCGTCTACCAACAATTTTGATTAATAAGCTATGACTGGCATTTTACGGATGAGGAATCGAATTCACACCAACCGGGGTATTTTTTACAGCTCAGATATGGATTAAAATTTTTTTTTTTTAATCTCCGTCGGGGATCGAACTCACGACCTTTGACTTGCAAAGCAAACGCTTTTACCATTGAGCTATACCCGCCGGCATACAATGCATTCACAATGAATCTCTCAATTAACAAGTCGCTGTTATTTTTGGACGTTGCGTGATCGCCGAAATTATAAATAATTTATGTTAAATTAACAGTTCTCACACAATGCGGTATTATTCTTAAAATAAATTTAACAGTATGAAATCCGCAAAACAGTCTCGCATGTTGGACTTATGTGTACATAAAAAACGGCATTGAATCCACTGATTAGATATCATCATCGTCTCCTTTAATCTTCTATGTGTGTTTATACAAATGGGAACGAATTGATATAATATATTAAATGACATTTATATATTTTTTTTGGGCACAAAAAATTTCAAGTTGGTACAAGTGTAGCGTTAGTCGTGCCGCGAAGGTGGTAGCCTTGAACGCGGCTTGCTCAATAGGCTAATAATTCAAATGTCACAAAACAGATTACCAACACAACGGGTACAAAAAAATGTAAGCCACTTAGGTACATAAAAACATCAGTTATATTAGTAAAATAATGTATTAAGTACAATGCTTGAATTAAATTATATAAGATGGAGTAGAGGCATCCTAAAGCAATGATCAATGTGCTAGATTTTTCATCGGAGTGTGTGAATTCGATTTCTTATCATAATAACAGGTTGAGTTGAGCCGCTCATTAAGGTCCAATAGGATCAAATGTCTCTCGACTGTGAGACATGGTGCTTATCTGAAATTGATAAAAAAAGACTAGAGGCCTTTGAGATGTGGTCATACAGAATAATTAAAACGTTGATTATTGAACACCCAAATATTTCTCTGATACTACAGCGGCAGACTATGCAAGTTCGCGGACTCTTGCCCTGGAGGCTCCCGAAAATCATATATGTTCCCATGTGGACTTACAGGTATTTTGGGACAAGCTTAAGATAACCTAGAATTGTGAAAAACGTCAATCTGTGGTGCCCATATGCTTCACGTAAAAAGCGAATATAGTACAAAAAAATGTTCCAGATATAAAATAGAAAAAATATATATAAACTTCAAAAAAATTATACAAAATATACCTTCAATCAAAGGTGCTGCCGATTTAAAAAATATTAATAGATCAAGATGAAATTGTATGATGTAGAGCAGTAATATCATTAAAATATTGGTGAAATATCGACGTGCTCAGTTTTCTTTACAAATCGTTTTCAGCTTATTCAGAGAGTAAAACGATATTGTATACTAGAAAAATTTAAAATATTAAATAAAGCGTAATATTGTCTGAAAATTCTATTTAACGCTAAATAACATTAGAAACGGCCTCGTTCGCTTAATTGTTTCTTTATTTGCATAAAATTTGCAAGTAGGCTACTTCTTCACGCTGAATTTCACAACAGTCTCGCGGAGAGAAGAACATTATTCGAAAAATTCAAATCTGATCGAAGGTCAACTGTTTGTACTTTTAAAATGTTATTCTTTTATGAGAAAAAACTGAGATGTATTCTTTTCAGTTTGGACGAAAATGGAATATTGAATGGCTTTTTAATTTTTTTATGGTAACACCCAGCGTTATTAGATTATTATTTTACCATTTTCTTTATACTAAAAAAATGGGATCAACAATTATTATAATTAAAAAGAAACACCTAATACGTCAAAATATGATTAAGTCAAAATAATAGCGGTTATCGTTTAAAAATAATACAAAAAATATTATATATTTTAAAAAATAAATGCGACATTAAAATATAATAATACTTTAAAAAATACTTGGATACAGAAAAGATAAAAGAGGTTTGTAAACCTTCAAAATAAGATATTGATATGTGCCAAAGGCCTCGAGATATACGATCTTTCGTCTTATATTTTTCTTCGCTCGTTGGACATGTATTTGTCGCCATATTGCTTGTTTGACAGGTGTTATTCTTTGGATCGCCACTGGATGTATTACGGCTCTGGGTGTCACCAACTAAAAGCCCTCGGTAGCCAGCCGGCAGTCTGTGTCTGCTCGAGGCGTTAACAACAAGTTATTCCTCGAGTAGAGCGAAAGTTTGTCAACCTTTAAATTAAATAAATGTGCTTCTGAAAAAGTCTGTGTTGCTCATCAGCTCATCATTCCTCCACCACGCGTTAAAATAACGATCCCGGCGACGTGAAATCGTTCTTTTCTTAGTAAAGGGGATGTTAATATTTTGTGTAACGCAAAAATTTGGCGGTCTTTTTTTACTTCTCACGTCCAATATATTTTTTATTGCAAGACAGTTACAAAAATCAATATTGAAACAATGAAAAAAATGGCTCTTAAATTGGCATTTTGATAAAATGACCCATTTTATTATTCCCGACAATATCTTAAATTATTCAGAAGTAATATTAAAATAATAATATAACATATTCAGGTTTAAAAATAGGTAGGTACCTGCTTGTGTAATATTATTTTTGATGGTGATAATTTCGGCTATTGGCAACACTGGGCAAGACGGCGGATGTTTCCGTCAGAGGATACAATATTGGCGGGAAATGTCAATAAAGATAAAAATGCTCAAAGCACGAAAATGTCTTCACACATTTATATTGCGACATCTTTGACGATTAAGATTCATTTTGTATATGTGTGGCGTTGTGAAATATCTAGACTTCTACTCAACGAGATTATCAATAAAAAAAATGCACATTTGGACAAGAGGTAAAGATGTCCGACCGCCATTCTATGCCATACAATATGCACGTAATTCATATTGATGTACATTTTTTTTACCATATCTACTTCATATTTAGACCACATGGACACCGTGAATTGCCGTTTTCGCAGTTCTGTAAGCTCATATCGTATATGCCTTGTCCCAGAACACCTGTATTCCGGATGCTTACATGGGAACATAATAGTTCTCAGAAGCCTCCAGGGCAAGAGCCTGCGAACTTGCATATACAGCGGTTATACTACCAAAGAAATATTTGGGTGTTCAAATATCAGTTTTTTTTTTTAAAGAGATCGAGTGATAAGTCCGACGCTTCCGAGGCCTGGACATTTTTTTAGTCTTTAAAGGGCGGCTCAACCCTATTATACATACTATATATAAAATATATGTATTTGGATAAAAAACATTTTTTTGGCCTTTGACATTGAATATATCAAATCGACACACTAAAATTGTGTATATAAAACATATACAGTGAGGCCCCGCTTAACGCTGTCTCGTTTAGCGCTGTTTTGGTTTAACACTCTTTTATTTCAACCCGGGGTTATTCCCCAAAATTGTGCATAAATAGTGGAAAAAATAGTGGAATTAGCGAAACAAACCGGTTTAGATGAGGTAAATGTGGAAGACGTCGAAGAAATAGTTCAAGAAACAACAGCTAGTCTTTCTAATGATGAGCTCAAGGAATTAACTGAGCAAGAAGAAAACAAAAATATTGATATTAGTGATTTCGAAGAAGATTCCAATTTGCTGAAAATGATCCAAATTTTAACAGGAGTTCAAAAGCAAGACGGGGTGTTATAGATGCTTTATCCACTTATCAACAACTTCTAACAGAACGCACAAGGAAAACGCAAACTACATTAGTGCCTTCTTGACAAAAAGGCAAAAATTGGAAACACAGAATAGACTGAATGATCTGACTGAAGTATACATATTTGTTTATATTGTTTTTATTTTTGTAAGAAATAAATGTTTGGTTTTATTTAGAAAAACATAACTATTAAATTAAATACCTAACCCCATTATTTCCATGTTAAGATAGCCCCATTTAGCGCTGTTTCGCATTACGCTCTACTTTGATGAAACGTATCCCCCGCGTTAAGCGAGGCCTTACTGTATATTGATATATTAAACATCAAAATGTGTTGTGAATAACAAAATTCAGCGTATTATTATTTGACCTTTTATACTGAATTTTTGGAAGAGAACTCGTCCATTACTTTATTTGGATGTTAATAATGCTGCAACATTTTTTTTACTAATCAGTTTTACGTAAACGAATATTTTATTATAATAATCACATGTTCGGCTGTTATGCCATGTGGTCAGTTTTATTGGTGGGTGGTGTAGGAAGAGGCTGAATGGTTTCTACGAGAGCAAAAAATATTATTGTCGTGGTTCAAAATCTACAAATCCCACGCTAGTCGATTAATTATTATATTTTCGCGTGTCGAAATATACCTACTCGAATTTTATTGGAACGCACAATATACCTAACACTGCGTTGTGTTGTAACAATTATTGTCTTTGAATATCGAACAGAGTTGCCAGATTTAAAAATAAAATGGCGGCAACTGGTGTTTCAAGAGAATGTCAAAATAAATGTGTTAAATGTTTTCCCCAAAAATATACCTTGTATTAATTTTAAGCAATTTAAAGTAATTTTAACTCTAATATAAGCCAATCTATTGTAGTAAATATAAATTATTTAGTTAAATGGTCAGGTTTTTTTTTAACTTAGGAACCAAGATTTTGGCATTGCGTAATTTAACAACTGATACTACATATAAATTTGCATTAAAAACCAGCTTATGTGATGTTTATCTCATCAATAAATATGTGAATAATAAACAGAAAACGTGGAGTATGTAAGCACGAACATTGCACGGCATGTTTATTTCTTAATTGCCGTTTCACAGTTTTGTAACCTCAAATTGTCTTACGCCTTGTTCCAGAACACCTATAATAAAGGGTCCGCCAAATAACTTTTTTTTTTTGAAAATGGGGCGCAAAACATCGAGTGTAGCTTCGGCTGTGTGGCCCGTAGCGCCGTCCTGTTGAAACCAAATGTTGCCAATATCCTCCTCTTCAATTTGTGTGAACAAAATGGCCCGATAACGATCGCCATTGACTGTAACGGCCACTCCTTGCTCATTTTCGAAGAAAAATGGCCTGATTTTCAAAGTAATGTCGCAATATTTCCCAGCGCTGTTCAAGCGTATACACAACCATATTCGTTCAGCGGAAGGATAAAACTAATTATCTGTCGAATCAGACATGAGCTAAGTGTTACCATTCACGAAATAAGCACTAGTTGCAAAAAAAACGTTAGATGGCGGACCCTTTATATTCCGGAGGTCCACATGGAAACATAGACGGTTTCCGTGAACTTGCATAGACTTGGGGGAGGGTATAGCTGACTGGTTAAAGCGTTAGCTTGGCAAGTCGAAGATCGTGGGTTTGATCCCCGAGATAACTTAAATATTTAAATACCTTAAATACCCCAATTGGTGTGAATTTGATCCCTCATCCGTAAAATGCCAGTAAAAGCTTATGAATCAAATTGGCGTTGGACAAAAGTCGTCCCGTGAACACGCCTATTCATTATAAATTCATGTAATAATTGGATGATGCGTGAATGTTGGGCTGTAGTCTATGATGTTGGCGGAGCAACACTCCACATGCAGCGCTTAACCAAATGTAACACGGTAAGCGTCATAGAATCCACAGATGAGTCTTCAGCATCACTATCAACATCTGTCGGTATTCTCCTGTATTTTTTTTTTACATAAAAACATGACTGCGCGGTAATAATGTTTTAACTTCTATGTTCCAGATAGATACACCCGTGCTCGTAGCCATCCATTGTTTTTGATCCCAGTCGATGCTTGTGGAGCTTCAAGCACTCAATTTGCTACAACGGCAATGTCGCTCCTAAATGGCCTACCAGCACACCTCGATCCTTTTCTTACATCCTTTTCCTCTTTTGTAGTTGGTATTGTTCTACTTGATCTCTGTGATCTTTGACACGTGTCATCTTCTTATTCTTTTGTGTAATTTTTATTTTTTATTATTTTCTCTATTTATTGTATATTTATGTATACTCTATGTTTCTAAATATTTGTAAAAAATTGGAATTTCGATTCTGTATAAATAAATAAATACCAGAGAAATATTTGGGTGTTCAATAATCAGTGATTTCGTAACTTCAAAATACGATTTCTTTTTGTGATTTTTAAGCATCTATGCCGTTTTTAGGGGGTGGCGCAGTGGGTCGGCTACCCAGGGCGCCGAATGAACTAAAGGCGCTAAGCCTTAGCTTCTAGAGGGGGTGTTTACTGAAGATTTCGCCTTTCACCCAAAAAACCAAGGGGGCGCCTGTTTTTTTTTTGCCCAGGGCTCCACAAGGTCTAAAGCCGCCACTGCATCTATCAGTCCCAAATTGTATGCTCCGTTGACATTTTAAACCACTGTAAACTTCGCCGGATGTCGAACTCTGGGCTGCTCGCATAACAGTCGGGAATTTTAACAACGAACCTATACCCAACGCACAAAACTAGTGATGTAACAAGCGTTATATGTAAATATATCTCCAGTCCCTAATTTACATATTGTACACGTAATTAACATTTAAGAATGGCCAGGAAGACAAAACTATTCGATTGTTCTTTGTTATTTGGAAATTGTGACCTTGTTTGAAGACAGATATTTCAGTGTACTATACGCTACATCAAAAGACAATGCAGCCGTATGGTTTAGTGGGTTTTGAAAGCAGATGCCTGCGTGGAATGCTGGGTGTACGATGGTTTTACTTTGTGAGGAATGGCGACGTGAGAGAGCGGACAATTCTTTATAGTACAAGTCAAAGTAAGGTCAAGTGGCGAAGATGTACTAGGTTGGGACATACATTTCATTTGCTGCAGGAGAGAGCATATACTCAGAGAGCATATACTTCGGTTGCCTTTTATTCAAGCCATTCAAGCCAAGAGCTCTAGCTGTTCTGGTAGACCGTCCAAAACTATATATATATATATGTAATCAATGACATTACAAATTATACAGTTTTAATTCGTTATTGAAGTATTAACGTAAGTGTGATGATGTAAATGTATTGACACATTTAGTGTCAATGACCTCACACTCAGAACAAGTGTCGGAATACGCAGCGCAAATAGTTAGGATTTGTGACAACAAAAACCATGTCATACGTATATCACGGTCGACACACAAATAACACGGTATTATTGTCACAAAATCAAACGTCCAACATTTCGTATCAGTCCACACCAGCACTGAATCTGAAGCAATATTACATTAAATTTTTTTTTATTGTTTTATGTAAACACATACAGGAGAATACCGACAGACGGTGATAGTAATTCTGAAGTCTCATATGGGGAATTATATGACGCTTAGCATGGTGTATATTGCTAAACACTGCATGTGGAGTGTTGATCCGCCAACGTCATAGACTACAGCCCGAGATTCACGCATCGTCCTTGATTATTACAGGAATTTACTATGAATGGGCGGTCTTCACGGGACGACTTTCGTCTACCACCAATTTTAATTGATAGGCTATGACTGACATTTTACGGGTGATGGATCAAATTCACACCCACCGGGGGTATTTTAATGTATTAAAATATAATGTACTCGGGGAACTGCGGGAGGCAGAGTTGACATGGGATGGGGCGAACACCATGACGGTTGACGGAGCTTTGTGGCAGAAGTTTGTGACGACCACATGATCCAGTTAGGGGAGCGGACATGCTGAAGATGATGATACACACTAGTGGCAAAGAATTTCGAAACTGATAGAACTATGTGGAGTGACCTGGATGCGGAAGGCGGAGAATCGAAGAGGATGGAGACTCATGCGGGAGGCCTACGTTCAACAGTAGACGGACACAGGCTGATGATGAAGATGATGAAGAACTATGTGGCACTTTGGCGTTCGAGATAACTGGTGCACTGGATGTCTCGCTAACCTAACCTAAGGATTTGTCCAGTGATCGTAGAGTGCAGAGATCCATATGTCTCGTTAGCGAAATAACTTAGGTTAGGTTAGGTTATGTTAGCGAGAAAATATGTCTCGTGCGCCAGACGTCCAGTGCGCTCTTACGTCGTTACCGAAGATTCGTTGAACGAATCGTCTGTGAACGAAATGCGGCGAAGCCATTGGAAAAACGTCAGGCATTGATGATTCCTGCCTTCAAAAGAAATCAGCCATTGCTAATAAGCTACGCAAGCAATTATACTTAATAAATAAAGATAATTAATTTAAAAAATATATATATAAACAATAATTAAATATAATAATACATTAAATCTACGTTTGAAAACTTTCTAACTCACTGTCTGTCAATCTTTTTTGTGGCGTTACGTTATCACATCAGGAAAACGATTTTGACGCAAATTAACAGGAAAAATATTTTTTTATAGGACATACGATACAAAAAAATACATTTCCGTTTTAGATGCATATTTTTGTCTTACATACATAAAATCAAGAAGAAGTTTCCTACAGTCGACAACGAAACTGGTGATACCTGAGGCCACCCTGCGGCTGAACATGTGGAGAATCGCAACTGATGGGTATTACTTGGATTGCCCCGATTGTACCTAGCCCCTGGACATTACCAGGGGTTGAATATATGGAGGTCCCTTAACAGACTTCGGACCGGAGTATGCAAGACGAGGACACAAATGAAAGCTTGTCAGTTTTACAGCGGACCGACTGAATGTGACTGCGGCGTGGAGCAGACCTTGTCACACCTTCTGGAGTGTGCGCTGCGCCCGAATATCTGCACCCAGAAAGACCTGATGATGGACAGGAGAAACACCATCGACGTCACCCACTTCTGGGCAGACAGCGTCTGACCGTGTTGTTTCCGACACGATTATATATATATCGTACATAGACATTATTATTAGAAAAAAACGAAAATTCTTGAGTACAAAAATATTAATTTAAAGCTCCGCAAGCAAAAATTTGCTTGGAGTATCTTGATGTACGGCTGTGAGACATGGTGCTCATCTGAAATTGATAAAAAAAAAGACTAGAGGCCTTTGAGATGTGGTCTTACAGAAGAATTCTCGGAATTTCCTGGAGACCACGTCACGAAAAATGAGATTCTCAGCATAATCAAGGAAGATAGGCACCTAGTAAGAACCATCTCAGAGAGGCGAACCCAATGTATCGGTCACATCATGCGTCACGATGGTCTCCTTCACGAAATTATGGAAGGGATGGTTGAAACTGTAGAGGGCGTCCTAGACGGGAGTATTTGCAGCAAGTGTTCGAGGACATGAGTTGTAGTTCTTATGCTGAGCTGAAGAGGATTGCACAGGATCGAGACAATTGGAGATCGAAATGCAAGATTTTGTTGCTGCAAACCAATCCACTGGATTGATACTACGAAGATAAAGTAATTGTAAGTATTTAAAAAAATACGCATTTCTCAGCACACTGTTTGATAGTCACTTTTATAACGTACTCGTGCATTCCTCGACTATAGCGGTGCTAGTCGTGTTCGCGGTCTGCAAGCGTCACACTGGAGCAATAAACTTCTCACCGCTCCGTTGGTTCCGCTAATTGTTGCCCAACGCAAACTGCACCTCGCTAACTGCATAACAATGCCCAATATGAAGCTGCACTGGATTAAAATTTAACGGTTAACGTTATTCAAACCATTTAAGCGAAGAAAATTGCGCTAAACTGTGCATTTTTATTACTTTGTAGCAGGAAATATATATTTAATTGTAAATGAAAGGTTCAGACGCTCAATTATCACATGGTTCAAATTCCGACGAATATTTTGCTAACCCTTTCGCATCGGCTGTCGGCATATGCCGTCAATGATTCCCCGACCTTTAACATCGATTGACGTGATATATCGTTTTGCTACTTTCAGTACTCATTGTGACAGATACGGTATGAAATTCGAAGTGTAATCATTCCCTTTTTCAACCTACATGTATTCTTTACGGGAATATGTAAAGCATGTAAATAAATATCGTTAGGTTTCGTCACATGAGCGATTTTTCTGTAAGCCACATGTGTCAATGCCACCACATGTATGGAGTTACATATTAAACGTTTGTTAAATATAATAGTTTTTTATGTATCATCTGATAGCTTAAGGATAGAAGAACCGATGTGATATATGAAAATAGGTCAGATAAGTACATTTATGCTTCAATTAATAGTTTTAAGCAAAAAAATGGTTTGAAAAATTCACGCCGTATTGACAGTATAATTTGTATTCCACCGAGCCGTAAGTGAGAAGGATTCATCTCTTGACTCACATTAAATCTTAAGTAACGTCTCTGCATACGAGTGTTATGCTTTTATAATTCTCCAATCATAAGTACCGCGTTGTTCAGTCTAACATCCTCCTCTCTCAAAAAAGGGGCGTTTTTGCGTCGCGTAGGGCAGGATGAGGAGCAGGTCTGCGGATAAACACTTTATTTTAGAAGCACAGATTATATTTACGTTAAAAACATTACAAGTTTGTGACCGCGCGGTATGACATGCCCGCGCGGCCGCAACTCGGACCTTAATTTGCCAAAAGGTGGGGACCTACTGCCGGCCGTCCGCACTTCCGCGGCCCGTGCTCGGTCACCAGCGCCGCCGGTGGCAAAACTATGTAACTAGCCCCAATGTGGCCACATCTATAAAGGTATGGAAAGCGACAAAAATACACGAAGAAAGATTGTTTATCGAGGTTTTCGGTACCAGTTGGCGAGGGCTACATCGTGCTGATGTCAAGTCATAAGCAGAAGTAAAGGACGTTATTACTAGTATAACGCAACCAAGGAAGCTCAATATCAAAATTGATTGTCTTCTGTCAAACAAATATTCTAATCAACGACGATTGTTATTTAATACATGTTGTTTATTCGTCTTCCTAATCGGCATTACGATCGTGTCCATATTGTTTGTGCAACGCCCGCGAAAATTATGCAAATCAGCGCCATTTTAAACTTGACATTGTGCGGGTCGACAGCCTCCAAGATGGCCGGGGGCGTCTGTTTTGAACGTTTTAACAAACGTAATAAAACAATGACGGAACATGTATTATTGTAGTTTTATATTCGTGTGGACGACTAAGAAAACTAAACCTCAATACCTACACAAAATACTAACAATATATTGTGTAATAGGTTCAGTTAAGCTAACGTTTTTTCTTCTATGTAGTTTCTATCTTGGTTAAAAGTATTGCAGAAAAATCCATCGTCTCGATCTCCGCTGCGACCATTTTCTGCAGTTATCTTCATGTCCTTACATACTTGTCATCTTTGTTAGTTTTGATTCACATTTATTTTTAATGATTACATGTTTCGGACTCCCTAGAGACTATCTTCAATAACGGTTAAATTGTAAACAGGCAGTTGCTTATATAGATATGCACAAGTATTAGTTCCTACGTTAGTATACACATATTTACAGTTTGTATATGTGTGCGGGTTTAAACCATTCAAAAAAGATGTTTGAATAAGAAAAATATGGAAGAACAAATGTGAATCAAAACTACATATTTTTAATTTGTTATATTCTTAATTAAAATTAATTTTAAATTATAATTATGCAAGTATTGTCTGTTAATAACCTAAATGTCATCTTTGTTAGCTCATGTGATGTTACTCAAAATATTATTGCGATAGTTTATATTTCTGTTCTTTTCAGATATTTATTTCAGACTAATTGCTAAATGGGAAAGCCCTGATCACTGGTCCCAACTAATGACTGGGGACTGCGCTTTTAATGACAGATTATGCTCATTTAATTTAGTTTCGAACCCTAATTGCCCCTATGCCGCTCCCTTCCAGAGCTCAGAGCGCATTCTCTGGGACTGTTAGTTCCATTTGTTAGAAAAGAGGAGTTCTTTTCGATGCAGTTCCAGGGAATCGCCTCGAATTAATAGCCATTAAAAAAAACCAAGCATTTACCATTTTCGCTCGTATTTTCGGTGAGAGAATCTATCTTATATCTCTACTATTTTTACAACCCGTGAATGCGATTCTTATCTCTTTCATGGGTTCTTTCTTTTAAGCACGTCTGTGCAGTGGCCACAATTGTTCAGAAGGGAACTGGACTTATCAGTTTCTAACTGATCATAATCTGAATGAACGCATCATCAAAGAGACTTAACTGCATTCCGGTGTGATGCGGGTGTTAGGCGGGTAAAGTCCATTCCAATTTCCATTTGATTTTCACATACTTTGCTGTTTATCATAATTTTGTCTTTGAAGAGTTTATATTTTTGTCGATGCATTTCAAAATTGGTATTATCCATAGTAGGTTTAAAGGTAACGTGAAAAAAAGAACTTTACAATAATTCATAAGCATCTCGTGCTAAGGTAAAGGTATATAAACTATATACTAAGCGTATAAAATCAATTCACGGAAATTGTTAAAAGTATAAATCGGATACTACGAGTACTAAAACTTCTATGAAGAAAGAAATTATCACTCCAAATTTAGTGGCAGTAATAGATACCACTTAGGTATGCGAAATTATGTGTTTATTATTGAAGAAACTATTTAGACACTTGGAAATAACAGTGCCAAATTTCCCAAAAACAACTCCTCCATTCAAAGGATTCGTACAGAAAAAGAAAAAGTGCGCGCAGAAGGCATAAAATTCAATTTCCAAAACGAGGTACCCTATAATGTAGCTGTCTATTGGAAGGTAAAACTGTTGACGGCTTTATATACAAGCAAATTTAATGAATAATGTCTACTTATAGTTATTTCGTTTTTATATATAAGTTAGGTTAGATTAGGTTAGGTTTGGTTAGGTTTGGTTAGGAAGCTATAAAACTCATATTATTTTGTCGTTTTCATCAATGAATTCCATTATACATTAATTATTTCCAAAACACATACACCCATCACACAATTCATATCCACCTTTTCACTCACTCTTTGCTTTATATAGAGCCAACACTCACTTTACTAACTGACTAGAAAATGGCCATTCGACGTGGCCGAAACATGTCGTCTGCAAATATATTGTGGGATAAACTATAAAAAATATTTTATTTATATCTGCTATAAAATTCAATTTAAAAAAAAATGTTATCGCTTTTATTTAAGTTAGGTTAGATTAGGTTAGGTTAGGTGTGAGCAAATCATTTAATTTTTCTACGAAAATCATCCCACTGAAATGTATCTTTAACATCTTCTGTGAGTTTATACTCTCTTTTGACCCTTTCGCATCGGTTGTCGGCATATGCCTTTATAAGATTCCCCAACCGTTGACATCGGTTGAAGTGATATATCGTTTTGCTACTTTTTTAGAATAGTTTTTTATGCATCGTCTGATAGCTAAACGATACAAGAACCAATGTGATATATTAAAATAGACCAGATAAGTACATTTATGCTTGAAATACTAGTTTTATAATTGACAGTATAATTTGTATTAAAACCGAGCCGTAATGAAAGCGTTAAAGATATGATGAAATCTCCATTTTTTCTCCCTGCAACATGTATATGGGATGTATAATGATATTTTACAGAGTTTTTTGTGACAACTGTGTATTTTTTTCTTTTCTCGTTTGATCGCAGGGTCTATACTACAAATGGCAAAGACAAGTTTACAAAAACTAGTACTTTATTACGTAAAACGAATTTCATTGGCATTAGAGATTTAAGTAAATAAAAATAATGAAAGGTGTCCAGTGGGCAGGCCTACCTTATTGAGATTTTTGAAAGCGGATTTTATTTTGGGTTTGATTTTAATTTAAATGTCATCAAAACAAACATTAAGAACCGGTTTTTTAAAAATGGAAACAATGTGATCTGTGACTGTGTTATTTTTGAATATTTAAACAATCGAGTTAAAACATTTTATTGATTCGAAAAATGGTTGTTTAATTAACGAACAGAGATCATTTTGAAAATTCTGCAATGTCTTAAGACTAAGGCGTTTAACCAATGCATCCTCCCTGTATCAACTTATGGCGCAGAGACGTGGAATCTGACAGCAAGTCTTACCTATAAAATAAAGGTCACCCAGCGTGCTATGGAGAGATCCATGCTCGGAGTGTCGCTAAAAGATAGAATCCGAAACGAGAAAATACGCAGAAGAGCTCAAGTAGTGGATGATACTTAACGAAAAGGTACACTCAAGTGGCAATGGGCAGGATATCTGTCGAAGAGACGTCGGTCGATGGGGAAGAAAAGTATTGGAATGGCAGCCAAGAACTGGTAAACGAAGCATTGGCCGACCCCCTTGCAAGATGGACTGGCGACTTAAGAAGAATAGCGGGAGTGACTGGATGCAGAAGGCGGTGGATTGAAGAGGATGGAGACTCAAGCGGGAGGCTTACGTTCAACAGTAGACGGATAGAGGCTGATGATTATGATGATAATTTTGTTACTTCTTCAAGCCATTTAAGTCGTTTATAGTGGAACACCAGCTAGCACACGTACAATTGAATTTTCATACAGGAAATGGGTGAACAGTTTATATAAGTGTTATAAGTCTGCAGCTTTAGACCACGTTACTGAGAGAGGAGTCGTACATTCAGCTTTGAATTTCAATAATCGCAATGCCGACGAAGTAATCTTCTAATAAAATGTTATTAGAAACATATAAAATTCGAAATATTGTTATATTTTTTTTGATATACTCGAACGGCAAAATATTTTGCCTTTCACCGAAGCATTTTCCAGCAATAGTGTTGAAATTTGAAACATAGAACAAATACAATTAAAAAAATACTAGCATTTTTTTTTATTTATTTAAACACCTACAGGAGAATACCGACAGATGGTGACAGTAATTCTGAAGTCTCATCTATGGAATTCTACGCTTACCATGGTGCATGTGGCTAAGCGCTGCACGTAGAGTGTTGATTCGCCAACGTCATAGACTACAGCCCGACATACACGCATCATCTTAATTATTACAGGAATTTACTATGAATGGGTGGTTTTAACGGAACGACTTTCGTCTACCACCAATTTTAATTAATAGGCTATGACTAGCATGTTACGGACGACGGATCAAATTTATACCAACCCGGGGTATTTATAATCCCAGAAATCGATTAAAAATACTTTTTTTTTAAATCTCCGTCGGGGATCGAACCCGCGACCTTTGGCTTGCAAAGCGAATGCTTTGACCATTAAGCTATAACGGCCGAAAAAAAAATGTTTTTTGTTGTTGTTGATAAAACTACAATTATACAATTTATATAAATATATTTAAGCTTTAAAGCTTAGTGCTGTTCGGTAACATATAAGGGCTGCTTAAATATTCATTTTGTAGCCGTAATTAAAAAAAATGTGAGAATAAAAACGAATAATTTGAATTCTTAATAAAATTATCATAATAATTATTAAGTTTCTTCCGAGGATTGTTCAGTAAACGTTTTTAACGTTTCGAAACTAAGAACGTAGTAGTGTGTCAAAATATCACGCAGGTATTTTGAACGTAAAATAAGAAATTTGACTTTTAGACAGTTTTCTCTTGAGTTATGTTAATTTATGTAAAACATTAAATGTATCTCTGGTCGCTTATCGACTGCCATTATAATAATAGAAACTGTTAATGACACAGTGGCAAGAAAACATCGTGAAAGCTGCTGCTAAATTAGAAAATATTTGTGTTTGAATCTTACCGTCGTCTCCAAGAGAAGCGTGCCCAGCAGCATCTTCAATTTTCAATGATGATCAGAAGAGAAATGCAGCCGAAACACCGCGATTTCAAAGCGATTTGGCACAGCCAAAGAAATCAACGTTTCGATGACAAAAAACAGGTTCTTTCTTACGGGTGATTGAAGTGTTTATAACCCAATTGTCACTGTAACTGTCGTCTAACGAGCACTTTTATGTAATCGATAATACCAATGATACGTAACGCAAAACACTGCACTTGCACGGGTTCTGGTGAAGTGTTATATTATAGAAAGTCAGACATCTTTCGAAGGCATTGTTTGTAAATAATATCGAAGAAAAATGCAGTTGTATGCATTTAATATTCCACCGACGATGCTTTGTTTCCTGTGTCAAACGCGAAACTTTCTTCTTATCCCAATGAAAATAAATAAATCAAACAAATCGATATTATTGTTTTGAAATCAACACTGAGATCCTGTAGTTGCACACGTTCAAATCCAGAATAGAATTCTTTTGATCAACGTTTTAGTTGTCTTTATCGATTGTCACTAAAACGTACATTTGAGTCCTGCTTTTTAACGTAATACACTTTCAAAATTTTAAACTTTTTTTCAATCAAAATAAGGAATATCGTATTTATTTTTAATGTTTATGTTATTCTTAAAGCGTTTTTGGTGTTTATATTTTTTTAAATTTCGCTTCGACGCCTGCAGGCGTCTAGATATGTAAGCAGACTGTATTATCAGAAGAAATGTGAATGTTTAGGTAATAGGATCCCCACTACGCTTCGAAGAAATGCAAAAGCAACGTTCGTAACACTTTCAAAGCTTTTGAAGATTGTTTATCTTGCAGTATGTTGTGATTAACTAAGCCGTCTGCATGCCTCTAACGATGCAGATGAACTGTTTTAAAACTGCATCAGAAGAAAGGTGAATGGTGATAGAATCCCCACTACTCTTCGAAGAAATGCAAAAGCAACGTACGTAACACTTATAAGCCTTTGAAGATTGTTTATCTTGTTGTATGTTGTAGTTAACTAAACCGTCTGCATGCCTCTAACGATGCAGATGTACTGTTTTAGAACTGCATCAGAAGAAAGGTGAATGCAGCGTTCGTTTCACTGACAGGAAGTTTATGTTGACAATGCCGGGAAGATGGCACCCAGACTGGAACGGAGACTCTTGTTGAATGGATGTGGTGGTCTTATTAATGGTGATGGATGATGATAGATGGTGATGGTCGGTGGCTGCTCACGGCAGACCGTGCTGTTGCCGTGCAGTCGCTCAGCCAGGTTCCCTAGCACTGAATGGTTCAGTTTTTGGTCAGCCGAAGCGCACGAAAGTAGTCGCTGGAGGAAGTGGAAGTCTTCCACAGTGTGATCCAGCTGTTGATTGCGCAATGTGTATTGTCAAGATAGTAAAAAAACAATTAAAAAATATATTTCTCACTAGCGACATTGTTTACCGATTATGTGCTGCAATTAGGAAGCTATATGGATGTACGATTACACACAATATTTAATGCGATTCTTATACGATATTTATTTCAATATGATACATTTCTTCACAATAAAATCCAATCTCGGAAGTGTTTTTTTACTATTTCTCATGCATCTTATTTATGTCTGACAATATCGGTTTGTACAATTACATTTTTAAAATTATTTTCTTTTTGTAATATTTTAATGCCCTAGAAGAATTTGTTATTAGATTTAATTTTTTTATTGGCTTTAGTTTAAAAAAATATGTAGCTTGACAGCCCTCTATCACGCTGATAGCCACAAATTACCTTTACACAATTCTATTAGCTGCCATCTTCTTTGCATCGTTACAAGTAAAATCTCCGCACTTTGAGATCCACTAAGTGCATACTTAGCATAGTTAACGATGGCCACCAGGACAACAGTTCAAAAGCTTGTTGAATGGGATATTTGAGAGATTGTAAATTCTTAAGGATATCAGACGATTATTCTAACTCTAACGAAGCCTACACCATTTGATCCTAAATGGCGGCTTGATTCAAAATATGTCTCATCATTGATTGCATAATAAGTATGCTCTCTAATATACCTACTTTTTTTTCTATTTCCGTAGCCATTTAATTCTGTCAATTATTATTATCTATGTCGTGTCCCAAGACATCTCTGCATCTGAAAGTCAACGATATATGGTTCTTGAAGGTTTTTAGGGCAGAAGCCAGAAGCCTTGAAAATAAAGCAGGTGTTGTATCTGAAACGTATTTTTGAGTGATTTGTTAATCGGACTGTTTAAGAAGATTTTATGATTAAGACTCCTTCATCCGAGGCCTGGTCCATTTGGGTCTTAGGTGCGGCTCAATCCAAAATCATTCGGTACCAGGTGAAATAATATTACGCCGCTTATAATGTTATTATCGAGCATTTTAAGATTACATATTTCATAAAGAGCTCTGAACAAAGCGATGCAGAGTTATAAGTGAGAACATAGAACGAAGAAGGAACATGGAAAAATAATCTATGATACACAAGCGTGAAGTTAGCTTGAAAATGTCATTTGTGATTCTTTCAATGACAAAAATATCAATAAGGTAGGTATTTAGAATTTACCTACTACTCTTGCGCAACTAGAAACATCACGTTATTTGTAACTACAGGTCATACAAAATAAAGCCATTAAAATCATTTGCAACACACTTTTTAGAACTAACCTCAAACACCTCTATACCCAAAATACAATCCCCACTATCCACCAACATTTTCAAAAACTATCTCTGAAATTTCACTACAACACTAAAACACACACAAATCCCCTGATTAGAAGGTTAGGGGAATCAATGTCTTTGCGTTCAATGTTCTCACCATCGACAGCTCTAAACGGCTGAACTTGTTATGTTAATTTTTATTGTATCTTTTCACTGTTTCTTTATTTTTTCTGTGCTTTTTAAATTGTCTAGTGTTAAGTATGTTAACTAGGTTTAGGTTTTTGCTCTTAGTGTTTTAGGACCAAGCCTCTGGACATGACCAAGGGTGAAATATATGGAGGTCCCTTAACAGACTTCGGACCGGAGTTTGCAAGACGAGGACTCAAATGAAAGCCTGGCAGTTTTACAGCGGACCGACTGAATGTAACTGCGGCGTGGAGCAGACATTGTCACACCTTCTGGAGTGTGCGTTATGCCCGAATAGCTGCACCCAGGAAGACCTGATGATGGCCAGAAGTAACGCCATCGACGTTGCCCACTTCTGGGCAGACAGGATCTGAACCTGTTGTTTCCGACACGATTATATATATATAGTGTTTTAGGGAATTTCATTTAATATTAACCAATACAATAATTGAAGCTTAAGTAAAAGATAACTCTGTCTGTAAACTTAATATACATACTCAATTTATAATTTTGTGTGCATGTATCTGAAGTTTAAATAAAGATTTATAAAAACTAAAACAAATCATGTTATATGTAATAGTGAGTTTGTAATCACGCTGTATAGTTCATTGGTCGATTTCAAAGCTTGAGTCAGACGGTTGATGCTCCACTTATGGTCAGCGGGGGGGAAGGTGAGGGAGGGCGGTGCGAGCGAGACGGCAATAGGGTCAACAACTCCTCCAAGGAAATCAGCAAGGAAAGCTTTCCATGGTAAACTTCATTGTCAGTAGATCTGCAGACATCAGCCCGCAATGCCAAAACATCGTAAGCGACAGTATATTTTAAACAACGTATATTTTGAAATGGAACTTTTTTTTTTCGAATTTTCAAATTTTCGAATAATCAACGAATTTTCGTTACGGTCTAATTTATCACATTTTCAGTATTTTTACATGAAAATAGGTGCTCTGTATATTAAGACCAAATGATCCAGGCCTTGGAAGCGTCTGACTAATCATCTGATCAATAAAAAAATTATGATTATTAAACACTAAAAAATGCTTCCGATACTACAGCGCCGTCTCTTTAAATGCTAGGATCTTGCACTGGAGGTCAACGAGAACCACTTATGTTCCCAGATGGACCTACGGGAGCAGTGTTATTTTAGAACAAGACAGACAATGGCATGGCGGCCAGTTTAGTGTTTGAGGAATATTTTGAGTTATTTATTTGTTACTCAATTTTTTAAGGGGGTCAAATGATTAGTCCGACGCTCTCGAGGCCTACGAACAACGACACGCAGTTAGAAACTGGCGGAAACTTATCCAATTTTTGGTCCGCGTGCAGTGTTGCTTCACTTCGGTGATCTAAAGGGAAATGAGCTTATGATGTGTTATTCTTCTTCGTAGTATCAATCCGGTGGATTGGTTTGCAGCAACAGAATCTTGCATCTTGATCTCCACTCCTCTCGGTCCTCCGCAACCCTCTTCAGCTCAGCATGAGAGCTACAACTCATGTCCTCGAACACTTGCTGCAAATACTCCCGCCTAGAGCGCCCTCTACAGTTTCTACCCTCAACCATCCCCTCCACAATATCGTGAAGAAGACCATCATGGTGCATGATGTGACCGATCCATTGGGCTCGCCACTCTTAGATGATTCTTACTAGGTGCCTATTTTCCTTGATGTGCTATTATCGCTGGCAAAAAATCTGAGTAATATGAATGATTTCATCAATTTTTTTCGGATTGTCAACGGCTTAGGAGATTTAGAACGTTAAATTTTGAAAAAAAAAACAATCATGTTTATATAACTTGTATGATTATAATTTTAAAGTAATTTTAATTTAAAAAATTACAATTATTATTTTTTGTTTATTATTAAAGATGGTCTCCAGGGAGTCCGAAACATGTAATCACTAAAAATATATATGAATCAAAACGAAATATTTTTAATTTTTGAATTTTTAAATTCAAATTAATTTAAAATTATAATTATACAGTTTCACCGAGAATTGTCAGTTGATAACCTTAATGTTGTTAACTTGTATGTAGTATATGAATGTGAGTAGAAATCGCTAATCTAGGTTTGGTTGGGTCATAAAATTACGTTTGTCTACTTTTTTCTGTCAGGTTGATGATAAATTGATTAAATGTTTAATTTTATTAAAAATCATTTGCATGTCAGTTTAAATAAGCATTTTTAACGCCTTAACTATAGGCAATTGCTTTCATCATCGACTTAATTGGCAGTTTTACAGCGGACCGACTGAATGTGACTGTGGCGTGGAGCAGACCCTGTCACACCTTCTGGAGTGTAGCGCTGTGTCCGAGTAGCTGCACCCAGGAAGACCTGATGATGGCCGAGAGTAACGCCATCGACGTCGCCCACTTCTGGGCAGACTGGATCTCTGACCCTGTTGTTTCCGACACGATTATATATATGTATATATCATCAACTGAGCGAGAAACACAAAGTACATATTGTTATGCGATCTCCCTTTGGCACGGTATTAAAAACACAGTTTTGTTTTACTCACCTATTCAAAAAAAGGTTCCATGTCAAATTGAAAAATCGGCTAAATGTAAATAATAAGAGTTTACAAAACTTTGATTTTTTGGTCTTTGTTTCTTACTACGTTTTGGTGGCGCGTGGATCGATTGGTAGAATGAAGCGGAGGGTTCGGGGTTTGAGTCTACGACCTTCAATTCTCTTTGGCAATATTATTAATATAAAATATAATAAACAAATCATTATTGAGTCTATTAAATTTCTAAATAATTAATGAATGGTAATTAATAAAAAAATAAGTTAGGTTAGATTTCTAAATAGGTCAGGTAAATAAGAATTTATTTCTACTGAAATAGCTTCTTAGGTTTTCACGGCCAGATTTGATATTGTGTCTTTTGGGCTTAGCCGTGTGTGGCGAATTATTTCAGGGTTGATGTCATCAACCCTGAAGAAGACCCCTGGAATGGCGGTCGAAATTCTGGAAATAAGTAATTCGCCACGTAAGGCTAAACCTCAAAAGCCACAATATCAATTTATTTCTAATTTTTAATTTATGACAAATGTAGTATTTAGTCGTACTGGAAGAATGACGACTTCTAAATATATCCATAAATATTTTGATACATAAATAAAAATATTTATTCATCAAGAACGAAGGATGCTTTATTTCTTAAAAGCACAACATATATTGAAAAATATAGCATTATGTATTTATTTTAATTTAATAAATAATTAAAAAAATATATTTAGTGCGACATCTTGTAACAAGTAGAAAAAACATTTGTAGGTATCGTACGAAAATAATTTAGGTACAAAAGCTTATGTTGTTATTAACTTTTTGTATAATATGTCTTTATGTTATTGAGCACCTGATTTTAAATTTACAAGCTTTAAACAGACTTTTCATTGTAACAAAAAAATCATATCTTGTTAGTATCATTGTGTTATTTATTTCATAATATTAACGTATCATCTTATCATCAGATACCTCGTTTAGAGATCAGGAAAAATAAAAAAAAAAGTGATACGGAATTGCGTTATTTGATTAATTATACGTTGCGCGCAATGTTGTAAAAGCGTATTTCTTTACAAATTTGGAATAAGATATGTCGTTATGTAATTGAGAATACGAATTATTTTAAATCCGTTTAAAAATAGTTCGCATAAAAATAACCTCTCGGTCGGTAAAGCAGTCCGCGCCAGTGCCGGCCGAGCGCTCTGCAAAATGGCTGATAGGTCGCAGCATGTGCACGACAGTTGCGTCGTTGAGAGACGATTGCGGCCAATCTACGGTAAATAAACATGAAATATCGATCAAAATACGTTCGAAAATGATTGCCACATATTCTCAGCGAAAATGGACTACGAGAATTCTGTATAAATATAGTTATATACTGTCTTTACAATAACAACCTCAAACGCCTTCTGATTAAGATATATATTTTATTTTTACATAAATATTAAAGGCGTGGTGTTGATGTGCATCATTTAATAACACAGCTTAATTCATAGATGCTTTTGATTTAATTCTCCGAGATTTCGTTAGTCGTATTAAATTCAAACTGCCTGTATTCGGTAGTCGGTGTAACTTCAGGACTCTGAGTTACTGGGCAAATTAATTGACAGTTCTATGATACGATTGGTGTTGGCCATATGCTCAAATAATTGTTTGGTTTTTGGTAATTCGCAATGTTTTTCGCCGGTCTGTCAAAATCTTAACATAACCTCAAAAAAGTAATAGGGATTGTGATACGAATTTTTACACATTAAAAGATCAATGATTTTACTATTTTTTATTTATACTTATAAATACTTATAAAAAGAAAATAAATATCTCTCTAACACTATTTTATGTTAAACGTATCTATGTGTTTAATCTGTTCACCGCGTATGACCGCTATGTGTGTTCTAACGAACATGCCCTCAGCGCGTATGACACACATAGAGGTCATGGAAGTTTCAAACCTATATAATTGTTTGAAGAATGATTATTGTTAAATCAAACCGAAAATACAAGAAATATATTGTATTTTATTATTGAAAAAATTACTTTGGGTGCCAATTAACATATTTGATTAGTTAATAAAATATCACAACCTATATTTACAATTGAAAACGCGACAACAAAATCCCCGAAAAAGCAGCCGCGTACGGGGTATGTTCGCTAAATTTGGTACCGCGGGCAAAAGGTTAATGCTCTCTCCCGCTAATCTATTACAACCCACCGAAGGGTCTCTGCTCCCCAAGTATCAAGTAATATTCAAAACATTTTTTTACGATATTGTAATTTTTTGTTACGTAGATTGGCTTGATGTCGGCAATAACAAGAAGGCGCTGCAAGAGGTGGAAAAGGTGCTTCGTAAGAGCCGAGAGCTGCAGTGTGCTCGCGCTCTCAAGGCTCTGGCGACCTTGCGGCTGGGGGGCGCCTCGGAGGCTCTGACGCAGCTCTCTCTGCTGCAGAAGGAGGCCCCCACGGACGACGCCACGCTTCAAGTCATGACTATTGCCTACCGAGAGGCGCAACAACGTAAGTCCTATATTTGGGCATCCACCGCGGGCCCTGATATCAAAATTGATTAAACAACGCCACAGTTTTGAGGTTTCTCGTTTATTTAAAATTTAAAACAAAAATACGAAATTAGACTTAAAACAAATGCCAAATACTCAACCTTGACCCGCTTCATGTGCGGTAGGTCTCAGACTGCGGACCACGTTGAGAGCGGTACATTGCTTGGCTGTTATGTCCTTAATTGGTGCTACGTTGACCATTCTGTCACCTGCGGCGACACAGTAATACATACATTTCTCTCGTTGGCCGCTGGTAAGCAGGGGCGCTACTGGTAAGCTTTTGCAAACTAGATCATGAAGTATGATGACGATCAACACAAGATGATATGAAAATCGTGTCTTCTGCCCATATCTGTTCCGACATCTGAATCATCAGGGACAAGCAAAACAATTTCCAACAAAATATCAGGATTTCTGAACACACCATGTACTAGAAGACCTCCGTTTGACTTGTGAGTTGAAAATAACATATATAATTTTTAATGTAATCACATGAAGGAGAGCACAACCTGTCGAGACCAGTGCACTCTATGATACTCAGCCAGGTAGGCTAGGCGCTGCATACGAAAAGTGTATTGTTTTCGTGTTTGTGTGCGGATTAGGGAGATTGCATAAGTGTATATTTATCTGTTCCTTGAAGAGATCTATATTGTAGAAAGGAGGAAACACACGCTGGAAGAGCATTTCAAAGCTTACCGATGGCATTTACGAAGGAATTTTGGTAACTGCCAGTTCTTGGTCTAAACCATAGGTTCCCAAACTTATTTCACTCGTGGACCCCTTGACACGATTTTCGGTTATCCGTGGACCCCCTGATCATCATCATCATCATCATCATCAGCCTGTGTCCGTCCACTGTTGAACGTAGGCCTCCTGCATAAGTTAGGCCTCCCGCATGAGTTAGGCCTCCCCTTGATGATATTGTGGCTTTTCGGTTGAGCCGTGTGTGGTGAACTTCTTTCAACCACCATAGCAGGGGTCTTCTTCAGGATTAATAATTTATTTAGTTTTAAGTTGGTTTATTCAGATTATACATTTTTTTATCTTTAAAAATATATATAATCTGAATAAACCAACTCAATCTAAATAAATTTATTAATCCTGAAGAAGACCCCTGCAATGGCGGTCGAAATATTGGTTGAAGGAAGTTCACCACACACGGCTCAACCCAAAAGCCACAATATCACTTCAGGTACATATCCTTGTTCTCATTGTTATGTGACAACGTCAGTTCTGTTTGTTAATAGTTTATAGAACTTTTTTACCTTTTCGATCACTTTTTTTATATCAGTGATCGCTTTTATTTCCCGAGGCAGACTATTGAAGTTTACTACTCCATTATTTTTGTAACAATTTTGTAAATTAAAATTGTAACGAACCCATTCATAATTTACGATCTGTTACAACTAGGCGAAAAATAAATGCATTTAATGGGAGGGATGAACTTGATGATTTAATAATAGTTTTTCAACATTTGGCATCAATTTCGTGAGATTTAATCTCAAATCTCCTCGTTTGATGATATCCAGTTTGTTTCTTTTTTTGTTATGAGATTGGCAACTGCACTGAAACCCCTTTCCACTAGGTTCTTCTTCGTAGTATCAATCCGGTGGATTGGTTTGCAGCAACAGAATTTTGCTTCTCGATCTCCATTCCTCTCGGTCCTCCGCAACCCTTCCACTAGGTATGAAGATGGAAAAGCAAGTAAAAACTTTCTCGTAATATTCCACAATGCGGGATAAGTGACAGATATGTCTTTTGAAGCCAGAATTGCTGATATCCTTTATTAAACTGTGCTTTGAGTTCTTCGTTAGTTGATATTCGGATTATTTCCTCTTGTAATATGACATTTGTGTCTTCAACGTCACCACCATACGGATTTATTATCCACTGTGGTATTACCATAGTCAAAATATCCTCAAACCTTGTTTCAAAGTTTGAATATAGGGCATTTAAATGTTGAACGTAGGTTGAAACATCGTCTTCCTGGCAGCTTATCTGTGACAGCTTTATTCTGACAAGAAACGCTGAAATGATGGACTTTGTTTGAATCAAATTAAGACTGTCACCTTGTAATTGCAAGTTAACCGCATTAAATTTAGCAAACAAATCTGTTAAATAGGCAATGTCCGTTATCCATATCATTGAGTTTTCTTTTAAAATTCTATCTTTATCATCCAGAAACTCTAAAATAGTGTCAAAGAGAGCAAAAAATCTTGTCAAGCACAATCCTTTCGACAGCCAGCGCACTTTGGTGTGAAGGTGTAAATGATGAAAGTTCTCATCATTTTTGTCACACAACTGCGCAAATAGCCGCGTATGCAACGCATTGATTCGGATTTGGTTTACAGCATCAATGACTAATTGAAGAGATTCATGCAATCTAATATTCAGATTTTTAGCAACTAAATGTTGTCGATGAATGACACAGTGTCTTGCTAACACCCCGGGTACATTTTGTTTTAAATAGCTTATAAAGCCACGATAACGCCCAACCATGGCAGGAGCTCCATCTGTAGCAACTGACATAATATTTGACAAAGGAATTTCTTTTTCTGTGAAGTAATCCTTCAAAACATGAAATATTGATTCGCCTTTAGTGTCGGTTGGCAAAGTTCTCGCAAATAGCAGTTCTTCGTGGATTTCTTGATCCATAATAAAACAAGTATATGCCAATAATAATGCTTCATTATCAGGTAAAGTTGACTCATCCAGCTGTAGAGAGAAATGAGTCGTTTGCAAATAATTGCACAAGAAACTTTCAATATCATAACTCATTTCATCAATACGTCTTTGAACTGTGTTGTTGCTTAAAGGAATTTTGTTAATTATATCAGATGCAGGTTGGTTTACAACAGTTTTTAAAACCTCTTAGACTGCTGGCAAAATTAACTTTTCTCCGATAGTATGCGGTTTTCCAGATTTTGCTATAAGTAACGATATATTGTACGACGCCCGCAAACCATCATCGTTTCTTTTTGACGTCGAGCCGAACATTTCGTGTAGCGAAGGTACCATCACTTTATTTTTGAGTGTTTGAAAGTATTCCAAATCTTTATCTGTTTTATCAGGGTGACATCTTTTCAGGTGAACCTCCAGCTTGGATGGTTTCATAGATTCATTGGTTAAAACTTTGTTGCATAAAAGGCACAAAGCCAATTGTTTGTTCGACTGTGATGGAATGAAGCCAAACTTTAAATAATCGACATTGTACTGTCTACATTTCTTTTTAGATTCGGCCATGTTTAGTATCAGTTATCTGTTGACAAAATAATTATATATACAAATTAGACATAGCAATAATAAAATCATTTTAAATATACGGAAATATTATAATATCAATTGTTTAAAAGTTAACTATTGAGGAGTGTGTGTATATTTGAATATTAAACTTACATTGCGAGAGTTGATGGAAGACTGGGGCGGGGCAGGGGCAACTGCTCACGTCTTATTAGTCGATCTTATATATATACGATCCTATAACCCAAAGTACAACGGAAAAGCTTTGTGGCTTAGTATCGCAAAATATAAGTATACTTATATTAATCAACTTGTAAAGAACAGAATAACAAGAGCGAGTTATAGGTCAATACAGTAGGTATCAAAGATAGATTCTGTGTCCCAATTGTAAACTACCCTTGTTTATATACCCATGGACCAAATAACGTCAGTCTCACCTTTCTTGATTTTGGCGACAGGCACAATTTTATTGTTTCCTGTCCTAAATAGAATTTCAGAAAAGGGGCAACTTTTATTTATTTATTGTTTTACAATAGCCAAAATTTCCCGTAAAAACATACGTGATAATCGTGTGAACACATAGTGCAGTGTGGTAATTAGAGATACTCATAATACTTTATTGCATTTTTATGAGGGTGTTATTTAAAAAGAGAGATGTACCCTATTGTATTAGTTCTCCTCTAAGGCTCCAGAAGAAATCGCACTTCAAGTTTGTGTCAGAACATTAAAGCTGCGGATTATAATTTAATAGTATTTGAAAAAAAATGCACTTTACTTATATTTAATTGCTCAATAACATTTAAATTTTCTCTGGAAGCGAAAACTATAAAGCAATAATAATTAAGTAATTTGTGTTCTTCGGTGTCGGCGAGTAACGAGATCCTGTCCAGATAACAAAATTAGACGGAACCGGCGGTGAGATGCGATTCGCTTTGTAGACCTCAATTTAAATAAGGTTTGGACTCCAACCCGTATTTTAATTATTTTTGTCTCAGGCTAAGAAATTAATTGTATGCACTTTAAAATATTTACATCACACATATCTCATTTATATATTGCTATTTATTGTAACTTCCAAATTAATACTGATGTGTCAAAATTTCTAATAATTTTATATTGAACCCTCCGTGGACCCCCTAACGATGTTCATGGACCCCCAAATCAATTTTAATTTTCCATGGACCCCCTGGATGATCCCATGGACCCCTGGGGGTCCATGTGGACCACTTTGGGAACCACTGGTCTAAACCTTTAAATGCCCAGTGGTTTCCTTACGGAACCGCAGATTTGGCTCGTTCAATGCCCTACGGTCCCATACAGGAGTGCTTATGGTTCATTTCACAATCGGATTACATTAATTTGTAATAATAGTATTAAAGTAAGTTCATGGAAGAATCTATTGTGCGACGAAACATTACAAACATTAGCCTGCTAGGGCATTGAACGACGCAAATTTGCGGTCCCGTATGGGACCACTGGGCTTTTAAGGTTAACCGTGTATAGATGTTTAGGAACTTCATTGTCTATTTAATAAATGTCATGATTAAAAAACTTTTTCCCTTGTTTCTAGTGGACCAGGTGTGTCGGATGTACGAGGCAGCTGTGCGCAAGGAGCCGGGCGGGGAGGAGCTTCACACCCACCTGTTCATGTCGTATGTCCGCGTGGCCGACCTGGAGAAACAACAACACGCGGCACTGGCTCTCTACCGACTCAAGCCCAAGAACCCATATTACTTCTGGGCCATCATGAGCATTGTGCTACAGGTATACTAGTCAACTATAACTGTTGCAGATGAATCACAGAGTATCTCAAGAAAATAATTTAATAATAAAGAAATTGATTAGTGAGGAGATCCTTCACATGCATTTGTTTGCGTCTTATGCTATGTATGTACATACTAACATCCTCCTCTCTCTCAAAAGGTTGTTATTCCGTCGTGTGATGGCATTATGAGGAGCAGGTCAGCAGAACAAAGACTTTTTCAGAAGCACATTGACATATATTTATGATAAACTTTAAAGCTTCCGGCCTAGGCGGAATGACGTGCCGGCCGGCCGGACTGCGACCTTCTCGGCCGTCAGCACACAACTGCCGCGCTCGTGATGGGCTCTCGACCAGCGCTACAAACGGCGGTCTATATAACTAGTCCCAAATATGGCAGACACATAAATGTATCACAAGCGAACAGAAATAAGAGACGAAAGATTGTATATCGAGGTTTTCGGTACCAGTCAGCAAGGGCTACTACATCATGCTGATGTCAATACATTAAAAAAGATGTCGCACGATTTTATTTTTCGATTATTTATTATTTTCTACAATTTCTCAACCATCAATTTTCTATTATTTTATAAAAAAGTTGCAGAAATAAATAGTAGCACGTGGGAACTCTGCGAATTACACACATACATGGTTAGATCATGGAAAGAGACAAAAACAAAAAATAAGGAGTCTATTTCATGTCAGCCTGGTTAACTGCACGTGTTATTTCCAACGATATCCTTGATGTAGTTTAACAGCAAGGGACCGTCGGAACCAAACAGCAGTTCAGGAAGGTCCTACCAATTAATGGCAGAGACTCCCATGTAATGCTATTACAAAATAATTGAAACAGTGCCAGAGGAATTACCTGCTTTTCGGCGAGAGCATTTTGTATTGTGGCTCGACCGAATGCTGTGACTAGGTCGGGCCACAAGGTTGTAAAGTTTATCGTAAATATATGTCAATGTGCTTCTGAAAGAGTCTTTGTGTTATTAATCTGCTCCTAATCCTGTCATCACGCGACGGAATAACACCTTTGAGAGAGAGGAGGATGTTAATATTTTCTATTATTATTTTGAATTTTGAAACCCTGTTAAAAAATACAGTAAATAGAGTGTATTATACTTTTTTTTTGATTTCAGGCGACGAAAGGTGCTGGCAGCACCGATGCAAAGAAACGTAACGTCCTCCTGGCTCTCGCGCAACGAATGGTGGACAAACTCATCGCCGAAAAGCGCCTAGAAGCCGAGCAGGAAGTGCAGCTTTACGAGCTGGTCCTGCGACTGCGCGGCCGCCCCGCCAGAGCTCTGCGCTTCCTGCAGGCCCCCCTGGGGCGCCGCCTTGCCCCCCGACAGCTGCCCCAAGCGGCGCTGAGACTTCTAGCCACACTCAGAAGATGGCCGCAGCTAAACAAACTAGCAAAACAACTCACAAGATTGAATCCCGACCGCTGGGATTATTATACATCTTACTTTGATTCAGCGTTTCAACTCATGGATCCCAACAGCTCGCAAAATGTGGAAGAGATAGTCGAAGAGGATGTTAATCTTCCGGCGCCCGTTTCCGACGAAACTGAACCGCTCGATGAGGAAGACTTCGGATGCGGGAATAGTTCGGGGGAGAGTCTGGACGATACTCCGGAGAAGTGCGATGTCTTTTTGAGGCATCTGAGGGACGCGTGTGCTGCTGGAAAGCTGCTGAGGGGTCCTTGCTTGGCGAGGCTCGAGCTGTATCGCCGGCTCGGTGACAGCGGCAAAAATCCTGAAGGTAAGCGTTACATTCATATCTAATTTCGCTATACGCAGCTTGACCTTTTGGATGCCATGACCCTGAATAGATCTATGCAATGCCTCGTGGATTATTGAAGATTTGAACCCCTAAATGGTGTCCAATTTTAACCATTTTTTTCTTGGGCAGACGATAGATGTCGCTATAGACCCAAGCTATAACATTGACCGAAAATATACAGTTTTATAACACACCGGTGTGCTCACGGCACTGGCGGCCTTCCCGCAGCAGACCCGTATATGGGCTCATGGCACCCATATATTTAATACTGGAAGATGATGTAGAAATTTCTTGTATCATTTAAATTTAATAGAAGTGTAAATGGTTGTGAATTGATGGTTTTCACAAAATGACTGTCTTTCACATCTTTTTTTGGCTTGAAATAGTTTCTTAATGCCGTTCTCACTGCAATACATAGAGTCAGATGTTTACGGCAAGAGTTCAGTATTCTGGATTCTGTCCTAGTGAATAATCGTGGACAACTGGACTATGAAAGAGTCCTTTTTTTTTTACTTAATCATCAATATTCTAAGCTCACGTTTAGTATCAACAAAAGGTAACGTTATCTCTTTCTCCCGTTCTAAAAATCCTATTCTGTCCAAATACTACTTATCTGGAACATTGCTCGACAGAGTAGCAGTTGTCAAGGATCTAGGTATAACCTACGATTCATTATTTACTTTCCATACTCACATAATCAATTTAACTTCACGTGCCAATAAACTTCTCGGATTCATCACCCGCCAGGCTAGTCAATTTCATAACCCTCTAATTTTTCGTACTCTCTATTCTTCACTCGTTCTATCTGTTCTGGAATATGGGAGTTTAGTTTGGAATCCCAATAAATTCAAATACATTTTCATGCTCGAAAAAATTCATAAAAAATTTCTCCGACGTCTTTTTTTTATATTTACGGTAACTATCCATTCAATTAATTTAATTCCGAACATTACCCAACTCTTTTTCTTCTAGGGATGCTTTCTCTCCATTCGCTAGAGTCCCGGAGGAAAATTGCTGCACTCAAACATTCTTTCCTTCTTCTTCGCGGTTCAATTCACAACCCCGGGATTCTTGAATGTTTTAACTTCTATGTTCCAGATAGGTACACCCGTGCTCGTAGCCATCCATTGTTTTTGATCCCAGTCGAGGCTTGTGGAGCTTCAAGCACTCAATTTGATTCAACGGCAATGTCGCTCCTAAATGGCCTACCAGCATACCTCGATCCTTTTCTTACATCCTTTTCCTACCTTTTTCAACCTAACCTAACCCATCAAAGACACAAGTCTGCTGTTTCCACCTTAGAAACAGGGAAGCTAACAGAAAGCTTCGTGTCACGTGGGAAGGTAGAGTACTGGAACATAGCGACCATCCAAAATACCTCGGAGTCACTCTAGATCGCACCCTCACCTTCAGGCGTCATTGCAGCAACACCAAACAGAAAGTTGCAACAAGGAACAACCTCATCCGCAAACTGACCAACACTCACTGGGGAGCCCAACCACCCCTTCTTCGTACCTCAGCTTTAGCACTTTGTTTCTCAGCCGGAGAATATGCGGCACCAGTGTGGGGTCGATCAGCCCACTGTAATCAAGTGGATACTGCCCTGAATGATGCATGCAGAGTCGTCACAGGCTGCCTCAAACCAACACCCATTTCTAAACTATACCCCTTGGCTGGTATCGCACCACCGAACATAAGACGCAAAGTCATATGCGCCGAAGAAATGCGTAAGGCAATCAACCAACCGTCCCACTGCTTGTATAATCAGATACCCCCAACACCAAGATTGAAGTCTCGAAGCAGCTTTCTGAAATCCACACAACCTCTCACATCCGGCCCTGAAAATGAGAGACTCCAACTCTGGCAACAAATCGCACCAGAGGATTTCATTACTCCAAAGGAAGGCCTCCCAACTGGCAAGAGCCTTGACTGGCCGACCTGGAAATCCCTAAACAGATTAAGAACCGGAGTTGGTAGAACAAAGGACAACCTCGAGCGGTGGGGAATGCTTCGGCAGGGAGAGACACTATTGTGCGACTGTGGAGACCTGCAGACCGCCTCACACCTACGATGCTGCTCCATGTGCCCAACAAGTTGCACATCTCAGGACCTAATGCTGGGCAACACACGAGCTATCGATGTTGCCAGGTATTGGGAAAAAATAATTTGACGTCGCTGACACGAAGAAGAAGAATCCTTTTTCTCTTTTGTCGATGGTTTTGTTCTCCTTGATCTCTGTGATCTTTGACACGTGTCATCTTCTTATTCTTTTGTGTAATTTTTATTTTTTATTTTTTTCTCTATTTTATTGTATAGTTATGTACAGGCGGACCTTGACTTTCGTACACGATTGGTTCCTGAAAATGTGCACGAAAGTTAAATGTCCGAAAGTAGAGGGATTATCATCATCATCATCATCAGCCTGTGTCCGTCCACTGTTGAACGTAGGCCTCCCGCATGAGTCTCCATCCTCTTCGATCCTCCGCCTTCCGCATCCAGATCACTCCCGCTATTCTTCTTATATCGTCAGTCCATCTTGTAGGGGGTCGGCCAATGCTTCGTTTGCCAGTTCTTGGGCCTGGCAAATGTCAGTTGCCTTGATGGCCTGATTCATTATCGACCGCATGTAATATCGTTTAAACGTAGCTATCACCGTTTGGTCCATGGGTTTTATGAGACACGTAGTATTGGGGGAAAGAAACACTATTGATTTCTGGGTATAAATTTTGTAGAGATTTTGGGTGTCCTGGAGCATTATCTAAGATTAATAATGCTTTAAATGGTAAATTATTTACTTCACAATAATGTTTTACTGCTGGTGCGAAATGTGAAGTGAACCAATCTTTAAATATTAAAGCAGTAACCCAGGCTTTTTTATTGGATTTCCAAATGACTGGAAGCAATTTTTTATCTTTCCCTTTCAATGCTCTAGGATTTTCTGCTTAATAAACTAACATTGGCTTCAATTTTAAATCACCAGCTAAATTTCCACTAAGAAGCAATGTCAATTGGTTTTTAGAAGGTTTATGACCAGGGGCAACTGATCGTCCTTTGATAAGAATGTACGATTAGCCATCTTCTTCCAAAATAAACCAGTCTCATCTGCATTGAATATTTGACTAGAGGTATATTCTCCATCTTCAATAATTTTGGACAATGACGAAATAAAGTCTTTTGCAGCATCTTCATCCGCATCAGCTGATTCTCCAGTGAATTTAATATTGTGTAAAGAATACCTTGTTTTAAATTTTGAAAACCAGCCGTTACTTGCATGAAACACCGTGTTAGAATCTTCGTTTAGTCTAGCCTTCCAATCTTTATACAATCCATGTGCCTTAGCTTGAATTATTGAAGTACTAACAGGGATGTTTTCTTGATTTTGATTACTTATCCAATAACACAAAGATTTCTCCATTTCATCCATCACTATGCCGTGCCTTTTGGAAATAATTTTTGATGTTATATTTCCAATTTTTTTTTACATATTCTTTAATTTTATCTTAATTCTATGAAGTTTATGGGTTCTTGATTTTTTTTAGCAATATCTGTTTCGCAGTTTCTTCGTTTCTCACTCATGTTAGTAAAACGGGTAGGAAATATTTAAAACAAAACTCGCATAACAATGTACCCGTACGTGCGCTGACGCAAGACTAAACGTATCGAGATCAGATGGGGGTGTGTACAAATTATTACATACAAATGCACGTTTGGACTCGCTCGCACTCGTATGTTAATGCATATGTGCGAACAGAACGAAAAAATTTTCACAGTAGTAAAATAAAAATATTTTTCAAAAATGTACGAAATAGCGAATTGTACGAAAGTCGAATGTACGAAAGTCGAGGTCCGCCTGTATATTTATTTTTCTGAATATTTGTAATAAAAAATTAGAATTTCGATTCTGTAAATAAATAAATAAATAAATAAATAAATAAATACATGACTTGAAAATACAGAATACGTTATTAAGTGATGATTTTGCATTGCAGCATTGATGGGCGACGCAGCCGACCTGCTGGTGGAGTACTTTCTGGCGTTTGGCCACAAGGCTTGCTCCGTGAGTGACCTGCGCCCCTACCTGGCGCTGGTGCCCCCCGAGGGAAGAGATTCTCTGGCACAGAGACTCATGGACACTGTCGGCATCAGCGCAGTGTCGCTACCACAGAACGTAAGTGAGACACTGACATTTGACACTACGTCTATGCTTCACACAGTTTAATACTAATATAATTGGTATGGCATCGCTCCAGATTAGCAAAGGTAAGCAAATCATCAGTGGTTCATTGGCAGGCTACTTAGGACACAAAATCCTGCACTTGGTTTTAGGTTTTAAATTGAAACCATGCTACCACATCGGTCCCTAAATGTGGAGTAGTGTTTACAGAAGGTGTAACTTGCAATCAGAATCACCTGCCGAATGTTAAGTGACTCTGTTTTGATTAATCTGGTTTTTGGTGTTTTACGGCTCAATTTGCCGGAGGTATAGCTCAATGATCAAAGCGTTTGCTTGACAAGCGAAAGGTTGTGGGTTCGATCCCCGACAGATAAAAAAAAATATATATTTATAATCGATTTCTAAGTTCTTAAACACCCCCTTGGTGTGAATTTGATCCCTCGCCTTTTAAATAGTATGTGGTTTTGCAGCTATTACTGTGAAAATACCTATGGTTTTCGAATGACTATTTTTTATGTTACTTGGGATGTTTTTCAGGAAGAGCAGATGCAAAGGCACATCTGTTCCTTGCAGCTGGCGCGCTCTTGTGGCCGCCAGGCGAGGCTGGGTGAAGGTCACGCGAGGGCGCTGGCCGTGGCCCTGGCCCTGCACTGTCAGAGGGCCGCGCTGCACCCCCCGCGGTCGGCCACCGAGAGGGCGCCCTCGGACCCATACTGCCTGCTGGCCGCGCATCTCTGCTGGGACCTAGGTGAGTGCCTTCTGCAGCTGGTCGTGGTCGTATGCGATGTTTTATCTATTATTTTTGTTCGCACGTCTGACACGCACATATAAAAGTGTTAGTCTACGTTTTAAGTATTCATAAGGCATTTTGTTAACCTTAAAAAGCCCAGTGGTTTGCTTACAGGACCTCAGATTTGCGTCGTTCAATTCCCTACGGTCCCATACAGGAGTGCTTTTGGTTCATTTCACAATCGGATTACGTTAATTTGTAATAATAGTAATAAAGTAAGTTCATGGAAGAATCTATTGTGCGACGAAACATTGGTCTGCTAGGGCATTGAACAACGCAAATTAGCGGTCCCGTGTGGGACCACTGGGCGTTTAAAGGTTAATTTTGACCAGTCGCTACCTGTCATGTGTGGCTACTATTTCCAAAGATGGCCAATATGAGTGTTCGGGCGCAGTGACTCATTTCTACCGTCGCAGTCACTGCCCGGGTGTCGTGGAGTATACAGAATGTTCTGTCTCAGGCAGCGGACCGAATTTCGTCAGTCTTCTTTTACGTAAAATAAATGTCAATGTGCTTCTCGACGAGTTCTTTACTTTGGCGAACTGCTCCTCATCCTTCCATCACGCATCCCGATGGCAATCCCGGCGATCTGGGGAGATGTAAACTTTTTATCTTGTTTCAACATATATCGCAGAGTACTGTTTATTCACTTGCCGGAATACCGCTAGCAACTTATTGACGAAGCATTATTTAAAAAAAAATTAACCTGTTGACTGCCATCATATTTCGCATATCTGCAACCTATAAGCCAAAAAAAAGTTTTTCAGGGTCACAATCATTATATAAAAACGCATAGATTTAAAAAAAAACGAAAACAACAGTATTACAAACAACAAATTTCAGACTTCACCTAACATGCCACACTGCACACAATCTTTCAATGCGAACGCCGACGCAAGACTACTCCATACAAAATGTATGCAATCGACAACCCCGAACTGGGTTTGTGGCGCTTTGTTTGAGTTGTCGAAGAACCCGGATCGGGGTTCGTGGCAGTCAACGAGTTAATATTGTTCCATTAATGGTTTGTTTTGACAACATGGTGTGTTTGCAGCCCTCAAGTGCTCCAGCTCCAAGCCGCTGGTGGAGGCTCTCTGCCTGCTGGAGTATGTGCTGCAGAACAGTCCCAGCAACTTCCACTGCAAACTGCTCTGCATCAAGTTCTACCATTTTCTCGGTCAGTACGACTTATAATGTAACAGACATTCTCACAAGGGGATATTTAAGCACCAAAAAAAAAACTCATTAAAACCTCTATTGACAAGATTTTGACAGAGCATATAGGGTATGCTAAGGTTTGCGCGAGGTGGGTGCCAAGAATGAAGTGGCCCAAGAACTTCTTCAAGACCACGGAACTCATGGAATCCGAGGAATACCTCGACTCCATCGTCACTGGAGACGAGACTTGGGTGCACTACCTCACACCCGAAACCAAATAACAGTCTAAACCAGGGGTCGTCAACCTTTTTATGCCTAGCGCCCACTTTTGCCTATTTTTCATGGTAAAATTTCCCTACCGCCCACCAACCTGGCTATATTTCAATTTAGTATATGGGTGTAAAAAATTCTAGAAGGAATGTAGGAGATTTGAAAATCTACAAAAATCGCCCACCGCCCACCGCCCACCACGGAAGCCCAAGGTTGACGACCCGTGGTCTAAACAATGGAAGCACCCAGAGACGCCGACAGGATACGAATCACCGAACGCAGCTCACACCTGGCTGGCGAAGCTAGCGGGAGATTCATCACGTTTGGCTGCCAAACCAAGACTGAGCTCCGCATGCAGCTCGCTAAGGAAGGGATTTGGAGTGGGGGAACCAAGGTACACTAGAGAAGCGCGGGATCCACCATAACAGTGCTTTTTAGGACTGTATCACCATCAGAAACTTATTTTACGGATCACCCTCGTAGATAATATAATTCAGAAGGATTGTAATAATGTTATTTATAAAATGTGATGTTCCAGGATGCGGGGTGGGAGCGCAGCACGTGTACAACTCCCTGGATGTGAAGCACGTGCAGCTGGACTCGCTGGGCCACGTGCACTGTGCTCGCCTCGGCAGCACCGGCCTCTACCAGCTCAGCTCACAAGCCTACGATGCCACGCAGAGATTCTTCACGCAGAGCTACAAAGATGTGAGTAGGGGGAGAGCTAACCTTCCACGATCACCCTTATGGGCGTCCCGAGAAAAGTTTTGCTCACATAACCTTGGTAAGAATGAGACCCTCACTACAAACGGGATTCTTGGCCGGGAAATCTGGATCACATGTTAAACATCATTTGTTATCATTTTCTCTTAGTTACATAAGACACGCTAAGATATCTGTAATTCTCAACTCACTTAATGACTAGTTTTTCTCGATGTTCAGTGGTACATCTGTTACATAGCAACTTAGTTTACCTTATCTTGGTTGAATCTAAAATATATAAATATATTGACAGTAAGTAATGTGTCCCAATGCTCATTAACCGTATGGGTGGCATGAGCCCAAATATGGGTCCACTGCGGGAAGCCCACCAGTGCCTTGAAGACACCGGTGTGTATATTAAAACTGTATATTTTCGGTCAATATTATAGCTTGGGTCTATAGTGACATCTATCGTCTGCCCAAGAAAATAAAAAGGTTAAAATTGGGCACTATTTAGGGGTTCAAATCTTCGATAATCCACGAGGCGTTGTATAGATCTATTCAGGGTCATGGCATCTAAAAGGTTCAACAGACAACTTCAAAAAATAATATTACAAAGAAATTCATTGAGTTCGTGCCTGAATTGGGCCTTCCTTGCGTGAAATATATCAACATCTGAGGCCATATGGTTTAACAGTCTAATCCCTCTCCAAAAAGGTATAGTCTCTTGCAGGTTAATGTTACTCTTTGGGAGAACGAACAATCGGTGCCTCCTTATCCTCATATATTTGTCAGGGACATATAAACCGATTTCCAATGAAATTTCACGATTCCCAAATACGCCACACAACAGCCAGAAGAAATGCATACCTAAGCACACATACCTTCTTGTCTTCAACTGTATGTTATTGCTTTGTTGCAGAGTGTGGAGCATCTTACATTCTCGTACAAGTTTGGGTCGTTCATGAAGCTGGAGGAGCTGATGGAGTGGCGCACGCGGCTGCACTCCTCGCTGCACCGCGCCGCCACCGCCGTGGAGAAGATGCTGCTGGGCGCGGTCACGGCCGCCAGCCACGCCGCGGCTCTGCGCGCCCTCGCAGAGACCACCGACCCCATACACTGGGACGTGCTTAGGTACTTACAAACACACAAGAGTACCTAAAGATGGCCTTAGTCTTCCACTGACTCAACGAGGATCCTGTATTCCTGACACATTATATATTGATACCGGTCGTCACTATCTTGTTAATCGAACGGCATCGTACTTCATGGTCTCGCAAAACTAACCTAACAAAGACATAGCGGCCGAGCGGGTCAAGGTTGAGTCGATCCTAATTTCAGATCTCTTAACCCTTTCGTTACGGCTCGGTGGAATACAAATTATACTGTCAATACGGCGTGAATTTTTAAAACCATTCTTTTTGCTTAAAACTAGTATTTACTTATCTGGACCGATTTTCATATATCACATTGGTTCTTCTACCCTTTAGCTATCAGATGATGCATAAAAAACTATTATATTTAACAAACGTTCATTATGGAACTCCATACATGTTGTGACATTGACACATGTGGTTTATAGAAATATCGCTCCTTTGACGAAACCTAACGATATTTATCTACATGCTTTATAGATTCCTGTAAAGAATACATGTAGTTGATAAAAAAATTAAATTTCCTACCGTAGATCTCACAATGAGTACTGAAAGTAGCATAACGATATATCACATCAACCGATGTCAACAGTCGGGGAATCTTTGACGGCATATGCCGACAACCGATGCGAAGGGGTTGACGTAGCGCAGCCTCAGGCATTTGCATTAACGCATGCCGCAGTTATTAATCAAATTCTTGTATTCTTGTTTAAGATTTAAATTAACTCAAAAAGTTGATCCATTGCCTCTTCAGCCAGGATAATGGTGTTGTTGGACATCATTGTCCTTCAGAAACCGACAATATAGTGATGCAATAATGCAGCAAATGATTGGATTCTGCCTTCTATGTGAATTGCAACTGTAAACCTATAAAAGTTAACTGAAGATAATTGGCGTGTACGTTTTCCAGCCAGGTTTTGTTGAATGATGCCAAATATAACTTTATTATAACAAATTTAACACTCCATAAAATTTTCATTTTCCATAAAGTCAAAGCCGGCTGGTATAGCTCAGTGGTTAAAACGTTTGCTTGGCAAGCCAAAGGTTTTATGTATTTGATCCTCGACGGTGATTAAAAAAAATAAAAATGTTTAATCGATTTATGAGCTCTAAAATATGGTCGATGTGAATTTTATCCTTCACTCGTAAAATGCCAGTCATAGCCTATTGATTAACCCTTAATTAGTCGCATGAAAAAAATTACACAACTGCTCGCATGGGGTCACAGGTGACCCCAAATTGTATGATTTTTTTTATTGTTTATGAAATATATAGGTAAATAAAACTTGTTTATTATTAAAGTGCTTTATATTTAAAAGAAATAACACTAACTTAATATCTAATTAAACAAATACAAGCTAAAATAAAATAATTATCAAAAACTTACAACTTATACTTATACTTAGATCAAGTTAAAAATTTCAAAAATATGAACTCTCCGAGTCACTTTATCACATCGTTGACAATATATTTGAGAGTGATCATTGCACACAAACTTTGCACATTTTGTGCATTTTGTTGGTACTTTTCGATCGCTTTTTCTTGGGCAGTTGTTGCAACGTCCACGTCTTGCAGACGTTGATGGGTCGGAGTTTTCCAACTCATGCAATTCCAAAAGCCGTTTTTTTACAATCTTAGGAGTTGCATTGACTTCCATTCGTTGTTTTTGGTGATTATGAACAAGTTCAACAGAAAATTGCCACAAAAAATACGCCTCACGTGAGTATGTGATTTGTTGGTATTTGCTCCATGTACAACGAGTGCATTTATGTCTGCAACATTTATAAGGTGGAAAAAAATGGCTAACGCCCATCGTTTGGTTCGCCTTCCTACACTGTATGTACCACACAGGTGATCATTGGTGTCTACTCCTCCTTTGGTGCTGTTGTAATACATAATTATTTCAGGCTTTAGCTGTGAACGTAAAGCCTGAAATAATTTGTATTATCTCGTCTTACTCCCACTCAGAATCTGACCCTTTAACTTGTTCTTCATCGGAAGCTTCCACCAACCATTGCGCAATTTGCTGTTCTCTTCTATCCATGACTAATTCTGAAAAAAGATACAGTACTTACAAGAAAACGTAATTTTTGAATAATTTAATTTTATCAAGCTATAAAAAACATATTTATAAAATAAATTTATACACTGGAATATAATAATACGAATTGAATTAATAATTCACAAAAAAAAAAACATAAAATCAACAACTCACCTCTTTCAAAAAAGTAACGTAATCAGTCGCGTGGGGTCACCAATCAAGAGCGCAGAGGCACGTCCATCCACTTCCATGACTTGCTCACTACTGGAATATAAACTTCGACGGGGAATTTCGAGAAGCGGCAAGTGCTTCATTTTTGAACACGAACTTGCTTTGACCCCATGTGACTAATTAAGGGTTAAAATCAAAATTGGTGATAGACGAAAGTCGTCCCGAGAAGACCACACATTCACAGTGAATTCCTGTAATAATGTTAATAAGGATGATGCGTAAATGTCGGGCTGTAGTCTACGACGCTGGCAGATCAACACTCCGTATGCAGCGCTTAGCCATATGCAGCATGGTAAGCATCATAGAATTCCACAGATGAGACTTCAAAACTACTATCACCATCTGTCGGTATTCTCCTGTATGTATTTAGATGAAAAAGGTATGCTTTAGTATCTTGTTCTTCCATATCCGATCCTTAGTTTGAGTTTATTTTCTGAAGAAGTTTTGCCAGGCTTTGTCCATCGACCACATGTGAGATGGAAGGAGTAGTGTTGAATTTGGGTTTATTGATTGAAGATATTAAGGCGCTTGTGTTGCATATGCAAATGTTTTTCTTAGGTTGTATATCAATTTATAACTAACATATTTTTTTAAATATTTACAGAGACAACCGCGATCTGTGCGTCTACACAGAATGGGATCCTCCATCAGCGGCCGCGGTCGAAGCTCCGCAAAAAACGTTTGAACAAGACCGCGACTACTTCCGACTCAAATTTCTTCTTTTACGCGGCTTGCAAATCGGAGCAGAAATCACAGCAGTAAATAGCAACGCGAGAGTAGCTAATATCAAGGAATTGATTAGCGTAATTGAAGAGTTTGATGGGTTAAGTGGAAAACTTGAAAAGAGTGGGGTGAAGGCTACCGATCAGACGGGGGCTACTAGTCAGATGCCATCGAGGTTGGTAGCGTTTGATAGTTGTTTGAGAAAGGCGCACGTTGCTTGGGTGCGATGTATAGCTTCCGCAGTGGGAAGTGATGAGGCCGGACAAGCTGGGGCTCTCGGGGGCGCCGTCGCTCTGCTGGAGGAATGTTCCGTGGTGGCGGAGAAGCGGTTGCGGCTGCAGGCTGAGGCGCAGGACCCGCTGTGGTGCGCCAGAGAGACGCTCGAGACCGTTGTCAACTGTGTTGAGGTTAGTTGTCTATTGTTGCATTTTTGTCTGCTAAAATAGAAGCTACTATTTTACACGAAATAAACAGCATTTACATTTGTAAATTATTTGTTTTATACTTTTTAAAATTTAAAATGTACCCTGTATAGATAATATTAGCCAATTTATCGTTGTAATCACCTTCAGTAATTTTATTTATTCTCTCTAAAATAATATAAACGTATTTCCTGATAAATAAGTAGTTTCTTAAGCTTTCAGATATTAACCATTAACCCGTTAACCGAGGAATTTAATTTTGCTCATGTTAAAAAGAAAACACGCGGCGAGTCCATGCAACTCAATGCCTAGATGTGCATGGGATATGATGAACAAACAAATTAAGCCGGAGCTCGTCACGCCCGTTAGAGTGTAATTTCAGAAGTGTCTTGACGGAATATATCATCATACTCGCTACAGTTGCTTTCTTGGAATCACGGAATATTATGTCATACCACCACGCATCCCATTGAATATCCCACGATCTGGAGTCACTTCAATTAGATGTAATATGTCAATATAAAATGAGAGACTCCAACTCTGGCAACAAATCGCACCAGAGGATTTCATTACTCCAAAGGAAGGCCTCCCAACTGGCAAGAGCCTTGACTGGCCGACCTGGAAATCCCTAAACAGATTAAGAACCGGAGTTGGTAGAACAAAGGACAACCTCGAGCGGTGGGGAATGCTTCGGCAGGGAGAGACACTATTGTGCGACTGTGGAGACCTGCAGACCGCCTCACACCTACGATGCTGCTCCATGTGCCCAACAAGTTGCACATCTCAGGACCTAATGCTGGGCAACACACGAACTATCGATGTTGCCAGACATTGGGAAAAAATAATTTGACGTCGCTGACACGAAGAAGAAGAAGATGTCAATATCATTAATATATAATAAGCTCTCTTGTATGATTGCAGGTGTTGGGTGTTGCCTGTGTGTGCTGCGGTATCTGCGCCGACCTGCGCCTGGGACCCGGCCAGCGGCGCCCCCCGCCCGGCCGGCGCGAACCTGAACCCGGGGGCCCGGCGTCGGCGCTGGCCGCCATAGCCGCGCGTCTGTCCACGCTCCTGCAAGCTTGGCCACGACCCCCCGTCCCGCAGGACCTCGCCGAGCACTTTACCGGCCTGGCCGTTGCCGAACCCCACCCCGTCACCAGCCAGCTGCAAAAAGGACACGAAACAGCCGTCCAAGAACTAACCGCGCTGCTCGCCGATAAGGGACGATATGCGTCACAACTGCACATATAACAGGCTAATTCTATGTTACATGGATTTTTAAATTTAATAATATGAAGAAGGTAATATGGTTCATCAGTAACACAGGTAAATGACTGGTTGTAATGTCAGCGTAGGACTTACAAGAAGTTGTTTCTCATCCGTTCAGTCTATAGTTCGGTTCGAGACCCGAGTGGTACTTACTAAATAAGTAGACTGTCGGAAAGTAATATTAATATTTAAAAAGCTTGTGAATAAATGTTGACTGATTGAATTATAAAAAAATAATAATATACAAACTCTGAATATATACATAGAGACATCTATCGTTATACGATGGTAACAATGGTATAAATACAACTTATTTCGCGCGTCCGTTCAGGCAGGAGACAGTCGAGTGGACTAGGGTAATGAACAAGAGCAAAGGTTGGTTCCAAGGCTCGTGGTCCGCATCCCGCCTCTGCCGATATTTTTTCTGAATGAACCGATGCGTATAAAATTTGAGGTATAATTGTATGTATGTATTTAATTAATACTGAAGATATGTAATTACTTTAATAATGATCATAGAAATAATATATCAAGTAATTATTCGAAGAGGTTTGCACAAGTAATGTGTTGATAAAAGTCTCATTTCAATCCTTGATAGATGTTTTATATACTTCTGTTTTATACTTGTTATACAGTGGCAATAGTCGTTCAAAAGTAACTTATAAAGTTCGATGCTGGTACATCATTAAATTTCTTTTTTCATCTCTTCTTGTCTGTTACAATAGTTTGTACTAATCAAATGTTCCGTGTGTTCAGTCTGCACACAAAAGCTGTGTCTTTCTGTCTCAAGCATGGATGTGAGAGGCTGTGCAGATCTCAGAGAGCCGCTCTGTAATTACTTGACACGTTCATCGCCAATACCGTTTTTTGTAAAGTGACGGAAAATATTTTTGTGATGTTAGGGCCGCGTCGGACATTCTGAATAGCAATTTGTATGGAGCGCGCGGCCGTCAGCGCAAAACGAAAAATGAAATTTATGTATGTCCACCGGTGGCCAACGCGGCGTCATTTTAATGAATCAGTGTCGGCCACCGGTGGCTGACATGGCGATGAACGTATTAAGCAAGCAGTCGGTTTATTTTTTCTCACTCTCTGTTGTTGCACTCGCTGTCGGCTCATTAATTGTCTAATAAACAATATGTAAAAGTTATTTTTTATCTGGTTGCAAAATCAGACCTTTTTAGATCTTTGAAGGTTATGAAACTCAAGCAGTGTCATTGATACAGTCGGTAGACTGTAATATAATGTGATTCTGTCTTCCATACTTTGAGGTTCAAGTTAGCCTGGTGCTGGAGAATGTTAAATGGACTCTGTGACGCTTATCCGAAGCAGGAAAAACACAGATTGTGAGAATTAACCCTTTCGCATCGGTTGTCGTTATATTCCGTCTAAGATTCCCCTACCGTTGACATTGGTAGCCACGATATATCTTTTTGCTACTTTCAGTACTCATTGTGACATCTACGGTAGGAACTTGGAACTGCAGTCATTCCCTTTATCAACCTACATGTATTCTTTCCACCAAAGTCATGAGAGTAAGCCGCAATGAGCAGCAGAAAATTAACATATCAATGCTAGGAGTACCCCTAAAAGATGCAAAAGAATTTGTATACCTTGGAAGTAAGATCACCTAAGATGGCAGAACAAAAAGAGAAGTCAACAGTCGAATACATCAAGCAAGGCTAGCTTTCAATAAAAAAGCCAAAATTCTTGAGTCATAGAATATTACTTTAGGGCTCCGCAAGCAACTTGCCAAAACACTTGTTTGGAGCATCTTTATGTACGGCTGTGAGACATGGTGCTTATCTGAAAGTGATAAAAAAAGACTACAGGCCTTTGAGATGTGGTCGTACAGAAGAATTCTCGGAACTTCCTGGAAAGACCACGTCACGAACAATGAGGTTCTCAGAATAATCAAGGAAGATAGGCAACTAATAAGAACCATCTCAGAGAGGCGAGCCCGATGGATTGGTCACATCATGCGCCACGATGGTCTTCTTCACGATATTGTGGAGGGGATGGTTGAGGGTAGAAACTGTAGAGGGCACCCTAGACGGGAATATTTGCAGCAAGTATTCGAGGACATGAATTGTAGTACTTATGCTGAGCTGAAAAGGGTTGCGGAGGACCGAGAGGAATGGAGATCGAGATGCAAGATTCTGTTGCTGCAAACCAATCCACCGGATTGAAACTACGAAGAAGATGTATTCATTACAGGAATCTGTAAAGCATGTAAATAAATATGGTTAGGTTTCGTCACAAGAGCGATTTTTCTGTAAACTACATGTGTCAATGCCACCACATGTATGGAGTTATATAATGAACATTTGTTAAATATAATAGTTTTTTTATACATCATCTAATAGCTAAAGGATACAAGAACCAATGTAATATATGAAAATACGTCAGATAAGTACATTTATGCTGAAAGAATGGTTTGAAAAATTCACACCGTATTGACAGTACAATTTGTATTCCACCGAGCCGTAACGAAAGGGTTAAAGAGATTTTAAAAACCGACCTGTGAGGATTCGTAGTTTAAACCTCAGCCTCCCTCATCCTTGATGTTTGATTGTGAATATTGAATCCTCGAATTATGCATTTATCGGCTTTTATGCTAGTTTTACACTCTCGTCCGAAGTTCCTCGCTAAGTACTCAGGGGAAAAAAAGCATTCTCCACACAGTTTCCTTAACTAACTCAAAGCAACTTCATTGAGAATGTATATCCAGCATTAGTGTTAATTTTTCTGTTTATTTTGTTATATTTGCTGATAATTGTTTATTTTTAGTGTACTATGGTTTAACCCTGCCCTTTATAATACTAAACAATACATATCGCCCTGTCTGATAATAATACTGTGACAACTTATTTAATTTTCATAAACTGTAGAATATTGGCGTAAAGTGATAAATGTATCTCATTTGATAATTCTGAAATACTTTTAACATCCCCACTCTTTAAAAGGTAGTTATTCAGTCACGTGGTGGCAGGATGAGGAGCAGATTAATAACACGCAGACTTTTTCTGAAGCACGTTGACTATTGATATTTCGATATGACGTTGATATTTCGATAACTTTACAAACTTCCGGCCCAAGCAGAATGACATGCCGGGCTGGCCATAATGCAACCTTCTCTGCCGTCGGCACACAACTCCGCGCGCTCATCAGCGCTGAGGCAAGTGGTGATCTATATGACTAACGTCACACCCATGATTGGACTTGTCTAAAATGCCAATATGGCGACACATACATGTACGACAAGCGAACAGAAATAAGAGACGAAAGATTGTATATTGAGTTTTTCGGTACTAGTCAGCAAGGGCTACATCATGCATAAAAAAAACTTCAAAGCCCTACCATAAACCATATTTTTGTGTCTTTTGTAGTTTTATTTTTGCATCTCCTATTGTACCAATTTTTACTGTGTTCCTCACAAATAGTTTTTTTTTGGAACATTTTTTCCAAAATAATTTGCCGGGGATGTGGTTAAACATTCGGAGAACATGCTTAATTTTCATAACCAAATATAACCAAACATTACTAGACATGACAGTTGTTACATTTTTTTTGTTACTATCCTTAAATTCCTCGTTTGTCACTGTTTCTAATATTTACTAAACAATATATTTTTTTACCATTTATTTAACAATGTGTAAACTAATTCTTTTTGGAATTAACATTCATTGATTAGCAATTAATAAAGGTCACCCAGCGTGCTATGGAGAGATCCATGCTCGGAGTGTCGCTAAAAGATAGAATCCGAAACGAGGAAATACGCAGAAGAACTCAAGTAGTGGATGCTACCCAACGAATAGGCACATTCAAGTGGCAATGGGCAGGACATATCTGTCAAAGAGACGACGGTCGATGGGGAAGAAAATTATTGGAATGGCGCCCAAGAATTGGCATTCGCCAACCCCCTGCATGATGGATGAGGACGTAAGAAGAATACCGGGAGTGGCCTGGATGTGGAAGGCGGAGGATCGAAGAGGATGGAGACTCATGCGGGAGGGATGCAGGCTGATAATGATTAGCAATTAGGCTCCTTTGTGGGGTAGCCCAATAAATATATGATGCCATTTTTTTTTAAATATTTTATTGTACATGTATATATAAATATAATAGGGTTATATCGAGTTTGGTTTTATATAAACAAGATTTTCTAATCTCATATTACTTATAGAAGTTTGGACCTTGTCCACAGTTTTCATTTTTGTATAGGATTACTCACTTTAATCGTTTTATATTAAATATTTTGTATATAATTGTATATTTTTTTGTTTTCTATTTTCGATTTATCCTCTGGTGCAATGTTGCCAACTGCAGACATTGCGGAGTAACCTTTTGTAAAAAATAATTTCTGCAGTTGTGTCTTCCCAATAATGAATTGTACATTAAATTATTGTGTAACATGTTTTTATCGCTGCGTCGTCTCAGTGCAGACTCTAATCAATCAAAAAAGTCTAAAAAAAAAATATTCCCCCGTATCTGATGCCTTGGACATGTTTTCTTCAGATAGCTGTCACAATTTTATTTTTCATTCAAGAAATGTTGCCTTAACACTACCCAGTCCAATTACACAATATGTGTGTAATCACCAGGCCGAACGTTAAAGACGGGTCACACAGCATGTGTGTGATCGTTCCGCCAACGCTTATCGGCCGACTATACACAGCTTGTGATGTTTTTTCAAACGTTAGTGGCCGATCACACAACACAAGTGTTGTTTTTACTTTCGACCATGATACAAAGATCTCAAACCTTTTCAGTGCGGGTCATATTTAATTTTATTTGAACACATGACGATAGATTTAGCAATTCTTTAAAAAACAATCAGCCTCCAGCGTAAGTTTAATCGCGTAACACGCGGACTGGATAGTGTTAAGGTAGCATTATATTCGGCCTGTATTTATTTGTTCAGTAAATATTTCAAGTTTATGGCAGTAAACTAAATTGACAGTTAATGACATTAATTGGCAGTGGATTAAATAAGTTGTCAGTATCCACTGTGTCAGTATGATTGTGGTCAGTTATAAAATTAAAAATCGTAATACATTCAATATTGCTAGTAATGAATGTAAAATGAATTAATTATTAACACATAAAATGGTCATATTTCACAGACCTTCGAATCCTATTTCCATTGGAGGAACAGAAATAGAGGTTGTAAACGACTATACCTATCTGGGACAAGTAATACAACTAGGGCGAAATAACTTCTCAAAAGAAATCGACAGGCGCATACAACTGGGATGGGCAGCATTTGGAAAACTAAAGTACATTTTTAAAGCGAAAATTCCGCAATGCCTTAAAACTAAGGCGTTTAACCAATGCATCCTCCCTGTATTAACTTATGGCGCAGAGACGTGGAATCTGACAGCAAGTCTTACCCATAAAATAAAAGTCACCCAGCGTGCTATGGAGAGATTCATGCTCGGAGTGTCGCTAAAAGATAGAATCCGAAACGAGGAAATACGCAGAAGAACTCAAGTAGTGGATGCTACCCAACGAATAGGCACACTCAAGTGGCAATGGGCAGGACATATCTGTCGAAGAGACGACGGTCGATGGGGAAGAAAAGTATTGGAATGGCGCCCAAGAACTGGCAAACGTAGCATTGGCCGACCCCCTACAAGATGGACCGACGATATAAGAAGAATAGCGGGAGTGACCTGGATGCGGAAGGCGGAGGATCGAAGAGGATGGAGACTCATGCGGGAGGCCTACGTTCAACAGTGGACGGACACAGGCTGATGATGATGACATAAAATGGAAACGTAACCTAACCTAACCTATTATTAATTACCATTCATTCATTATTTACTGCCATTTTTTTTTCTACTGGCAATTTATTATTTTTACTGACATTACTATGTATTTATTACAGACCATTTCATAAATAATTACTACCCATTCATTGAATTAGTACCGACAGAATAATGTGTTGCCATTATATTCATAGTTGTCTTTCATTCAAGCCTTGTAAGTTGTATTCATCATTTGTGATCGTTCAACTTAAAAATGTATTCGGAAGAACTTCCAGTTGCTGTACCATCTTTAAAATGCGCAAATTTTACAGTTCGATGCATTGATTTATATGAGCTATATGCCCTGTTTCCGTTTGGTAAAGGTAAACATTTTTTTTTTTTTAAATTTGATTATGTACTTTGATGAATGATTTACATTCGTCAATTGGTTGTAATTTCATTTAATAATTTCATTTAATGAATTAAAATTCTTTGGTTACATTTCACTCATTTATCACATATCATTAAAATATATTTAAGTTCGATTTTCCATGCCAGCTGTGTTCTAAAGTACCAACAATTATACTATGCACAATTCTCGACGGTCTTCCAGGACAGCAAAAGCCTAATTCTTGACGGAAAGGTAGCTGTATTTTATGCTCTCCAGCAACATAAGGAGAACGTGTCCTTAAGACTAGGTCCACTTTTGTCTCATGGCCGACTGGAAGATCATTAACACGTTCCACGCCACGTAGGTCACCGGTGATCTACGCTGTTGTTGAAAAGAGCGCCACGTAGGTTACCTGTGAACTAGGTTTTTTTTTTCGAACAAACAGTCCCTGTACGCCAGCAGTTACATTTCTATGGAATTTTAACATTGAATGTGACCTATATGGCGGCTCTTGAGTCAAGTGCATTAAAAACATTACGTGGCGTTAAACGTGTTAAAGATGCCGGGAAATTACTTGAAGGGAAAAATAAAATGGATTGTATCCATGAATTGTGGCTTGTTATACAAAAACACAGTCCGCAGACTTACCTTTTTTTAAAGCAACTTCCTTGATGCTATTGATTGCAAGTGGGGCGATATCCACCGTGTGAAGTTTGCATCGAGTCGGAGCGTGTGTTGACGATGGAGTCACTAGTTCCCAGGAACATAGGCTGTACATTTGATCTAATTAATAAAGGTTTCATTATTGAACGCTGTGTTTTATTTAAAAAACCTGAAGCAATTTATGATGAAGTCAACAATGTAGGGGATATTGAATCGATTTGATTTAAAAAATCCATGATTTATTCTCTAAATTTTGAACCGGTTTTACTTGTGATTATTACTTTAATCCGAATGTCGAAGAAGGGTGTCCAACCTGTTTTGTGAAAGAACTTTCCTAAATCGGAATGTACGCCAGGACAGAGAACCATGAGGCAGCCTAATCAGCGCCCCGCCAGTTATTGTTGTTAAACAAACGCATGACAGCAGTACATTCCGACCTTCTCTGCACGGCGATCCTGGAAAAGACATCATATTTGACCGCTTACTAGCCCGGTTAATTAGGAAGTCACAAAAATCTATAATATCTGTGAAAAAATGTTCAAATTTTAATTAATTAAAAACGTTATTATTAATTTCTGCATCTGTTGAAATGAACCTCACAGTATGAAGAGGTGGTCCTTTGATTCGAGATAATTTACCGAATAGATAAAAACCAGGTCAATCTATGCCTCTTCAATGTACTGAGTTTGCTTTGCTGTACCTAACGTTGGGAAAATATACTATATTAATATAGTATTAAAAAATAAATAATAAAGAAACACATTATTAAACAAATGTATTATTATAATATAATAATTATATTTTATGTATGTTCTTCTTTGTGGACTATTTTGTAGTCTTCACTGATATTTAAATCTGACCCACTTAATGAAGTGGGTAAAATATTTTGTAAGGCTGAAAATCATTTTTAAGGTTAACATTACACGTAAACACAAAATGAGGAAAATAGTAAAATAACATATTTAATCCAGTTTCTGTAAAAAAATCTGTTGGAAGACAAACACAATAAAAATAAGAAAAAACAAAATGAATAACTAGGTGACAAAAAAACATTCAAGTATTAATAAAATTATTTGATTTTAAAAGTATATAAAAACACCACCAAAAAATGTAAAATAATGAACAAAAAATGACTCTTTCTTTCAACTTCATACTTCAAAACATGCAGATGTCTTATACTAGCTTAATAATACTTAAATCTATACGACTTTTATACTATTACTAATGCGAACGTTGTCAGTTGGGCTTCGTAAGACAGTACTTGCTAACTTGGCTCCATTTGTTTTGGTTTACAGAGCAAACGTTCGAGCAAATCCCGGGCACCCATCACACTCTTCGCATCTAGGATCCGACCTATTCTGGATAGGGACCTACTAGTTCATCGTTCAGCGCTACTCCGCTACACACAGAGGGCATGCGTAGACAAAGGTCATAATGCCTCCTTACCATGTCTGTCAAATCTACCGGCTTGAATGACGAGTCACACTAACGGAAAATTCCAGAGCCATCACCACAACTCAGAAGTTGATGATTGCTCGCTTAGCCATGCATATCCATACCGATCGCCGCCACGGCAGGAGCTTCTATGAACGGGGATATCACACAAAACCAAAATGACTATTCAAATAGTGCAACCAAAAGTCACCTCGGTTTTGGTATAATATACATTTAGCGTTATCCAGGGTGCACTGCGAGGAAGCGTATTACTTTTCACACCATTTGAAAAGTACGTAGGAATCTACTTACTATGAAGATGGTTGGTTTCTCTACTTAGTCTCTCAGTTTCCTTTAATATCTCTCTACGGGAAAATGGTGTGATGGTTTACCAAAATCACATTTACAGAGAATTAGAAGAAATTTAAATTACTGTACATCCGCACACAATTTTTAGGGTCAAAGTTTTATATTTACGCTCTCCTGTATGTGCTTACAAAAAAATAATTATAAAAAATCTAAAATATACTATTTTACCGCTCTTATTAATTTATCGTAGTTATATGTTCAGAATACTGGGAGTGCAATGGTTTGACTTCGTGATAACGAGGTGAGAGAGCGGACGAGACAGCCTTCTATACTACAGTGTGTCAAGAGACGAAGGTGGACCTGTCTGGAACATGTCTTACGAATGCCGTAGGAGAGTATTAACTACGGCTGCATATTTTTCAAGGCCCGGGCTCTCGCCATCGTGAGAGGCCGTCAGGAACTATATACAGAATATACTCAGCGGAGGTACGAGAGGCGGAGCTTACATGGGATAAGGCGAGAACCAAGGCAGCTGACAGAGCTTTATGGCGGCGGCTCGTGATGGACTACTCAGATAGCAGATAATTTTTTGATATTGTCAATTTCTAACCTATATATATATTTTTTATTTACAATATCCGCTCCATATTTGGATCATATATACATAAAAAAAAACAACTTCGACTCTAATTCCGCCAACTTCAAAAACGAAAATAATTGTGGAAAGCATATTTATTTAAAAATATTTATATTTTTTTTCATATCTTAATAAAAAGAGTGATTTTACTAACCAAAGTAAATAAGTTAAAGTTTTTAAAGGTAAAACAATAAACATGAAAATAATACTTCTTCATCATACAATTATCGCCAAAAAAAATCTGTGATAATTTTATGATCGTATTATAAGTGATTTATAAGTTTTTAGTATGAAGTACTCTATATATATGATTTTGACCAAATTCACCTTATGATTTATTGTGTTTTTTTCTATTTGGAGAGTATTTGGAATTTTAACACCGACTGCACTATCTTCGAAGAAATATGTTTCATTGTGAGTTCATAAATGAGATATGATCAATCTTCATGGAGAGGGGTTTATACCACTATCACATCAACTATTTTTTTAAATAAACAATTATGTATAAAAGCACAATGTTAATGAAAAAAAACGATGAAAAAGTGAATCTTCATAAAATAGTAAATCTGCAAGAAAAAATTCAAATTTGGAACATTCGTTTATTATTCAGTTGAATTATGTTTTTGGTAGGTATTTTATTTCTCTTCGAAGACTCAATTATTTTAAAACCGAAAGGTTGTAGAAAGTTGAAATGTATAATTTTAAACGGTGTAATACTTTACATCAATGTTTTTTTTTCAATCTGCTGGCATTTGTAGGGCTTGTAGAGGTGAAAAAAACTTTTAAAAGGTACCGTATTGTTTTATATATGTTTTTTTCGTACCTGAAGAAAATATAAATGTGCGATAAGATCGAAAACTATTTAAATAGAAAAAAGAAAAATATTTTCCTTCACCAAAGAAAACCACATCCTCTCCCTGCTCGGAGCATATGCGATATAGGCACCACAAAAATGACGCTATCGATGCCAATTAATTATAAAGTGGTTATCGGATAACCGAGAGCTTAAGCGTTCGACTGTTATGCAAAAGCTAGAGTGTACGATCCTCGCAAAGCAATAAAAATTATATACTAGCATAATATCAAATTGTTGAAACATATCTATTATCACCCCAAGTTGGCTTGAGACTACTGCCTTACCCACTGTAGTGGTAAGTAGACAAAGGCATTAAATGTATGAAACTTTTAACCCTTTCTTTACGGCTCGGTGGAATACAAATTAAACTGTCAGTTATAATGTATTTGAATCATAAATGGACTTATCTGGCCTATATTCATATATCACAAAGGTTCCTGTATCCTTTAGCTATCAGATGATGCATAAAAAACTATTCTAAGAAAGTAGCAAAACGATATATCATGGCTAGCGATGTCAACGGTAGGGGATTCTTAGACGGCATATATCGGCTACCGATGCGAAAGGGTTAATTTTTTTTTAAAGGAATAGAAGAATTGTTAAAAACAACAACGAAAGCTCGGGGCTCAAAGAAAATCCTACATCCGGTGAACATATTTTAGTCAGGACCTTTAGAATACCAGGCTGTTGACTCCCTTCACAATTTTCAAACCCCAATACACGGTCCAACAAAAATAGCACTTTGTAAGCGCGGTTGTCGTTATATCACCGATGTTAAGCATTATTAGAAGCGGAGCAAAATTCATGGGACAGCGCCTGATGCTAATCGCGTGACACTGGTCGGGTTGAACAGCTCCGTAGAACCAAATACCTCCAAAAGAGACCTCGTTAAAAAATCAAATTTACAAATCACCTAAAATATGTTACAGATACTTTACTTCATATGTCCCTGGACTTTTATGTTGGATGTAATCGGGAACCATTATTATGTTAATTATGTTTCCAGGTGCCTTTCAGGTGCAGATTTCTCTGGGAACGAGGTATATACCATGGCAACTAACAAAACTGAGTGGCGGTACTTTCTAGTGACCATATGTATCCAGATATGGAAGGCATTTGGAAAAATAAATAACGGCTGCACATAACGATTTATGTATAATTTGTTATGTAAGTGATATGCAATGCAATTGTATAAATCTCTTCTTGAAGAGATTAATGTTGTATGGGGTACGAAACGCAAATGCTGGGATAGCATTTCAAAGCCTGATGAAATTACTTGTGAAAAACTAAGAACATGTCAAAAGGAGAAATTATAAACTAACACGGAAATTAGAAACTATATATTTAACCCTGCTAATGTATGAGAACTGCTGATAATAATAACCATTGCTTCATTTGATAGTTTATTTATTCATTTCCTTTTGTTACAGTTTTCCTGACGGAGCCGTCAGTCGCACACGCCAACTATAAACACTAAGAAGAACATATCAAAACAATATAAAAACTAAAGTAAGTTATTCTCCATGTGTTTCAATTTCTTTATACTATGTTATTATTTAATTTACGCATATGACTTGAGAATATTACATGAAATTAAATTAACTTAAAAAGTTCATAGTTTAGACATAATACAGTTTTACATAACAAAGCTCTGTCACATATAAGTGCACTATGATCTACTATTTTTAAGTTTAACAATTTGAATGTTTTGATTGGTTATATCTTTGATTTATGTTGTCGTGCAACGACTTCACCGTGTGGATCATGTGGTCAACGATCCTTAGAATGTGTTTCAGCCTGTGGATGAGACGTAATATCATCAGGCAGTGGTGTAACAATATTCATGACATTAGAGAAAGTCACACAATTTTACAAGCTCTCCTAAAAAAATGTAAACCAAAAAACAGCTTCGTCTCTGTTTTACGTACTTCGAAGATAATATTTTACAACTCAAAATGTAAAAAAACGTTCCAGTTTTATATTATTACTTTACTTATTTATTTTTTTGATTAACACATTGAAATGCTGTTTCCTTTCAAATGTACCGCCTGGAGTGAATCCATTGTAAAACACAGTAAAAGCGAGCGTTGTCTTATTGGCCGATTTTCTTTAAAATTAAATTTAAAAAATTCTTAAAATATGCCTCCGATACTTTAACTGCTGCGCAGGTTGTCGGCCATCAAATACTTCCAAATATGTCCCTAATGTCTACCAGGGGGTATATTTCATGTGCATAGTCGTTTGAGGCAAAGAATGTGACAATGCTAGTTGATAAAACAGAGTGACGACAATTTTTGTCGACTATATGTTTCACAAATATGAAACGGGTATGGGGAAAAAGTATTTATTTATTGAATAATTCCTCGACACTTTATATTGACATCAGCATGATATAGCCCTTGCTGACTGGTACCGAAAACCTCGATATACAATCATTCGTCTCTATTTCTGTTTGCTTGTCAAACAGGGATGTGTGCGCCATATTGGCATTAGTTATATACACCGCCGCTCGTGGCGCGGGCGAGATCCCATACCGAGTGCGTTAATCAGTCGCCCCCCGCCCGTTGGCGAGAGCATATTGTATTGTGCCTCGACCTACTGCAATTTGTAAAGTTTTATCGTAAATATAAGCCAATGTGCTTCTGAAGAAAGTCTTTGTTTTGCTGGCCTGCTTCTCATCATGTCCTTAAGCGAAGGAATAACACCCTTTTGAGAGAGAGAGGAGGATTTTAATATATTATAACAGTCAAAGTAACATATTTTTTGTAGAAACGAAACTCGGGTGACGAGTAGGTATCTTGTTGGTTTTGGTATTTTGTGTTATTATAGATTGTTGCTGGTGTATTACTAGCTGACTAGCCGCATCATGGAGTGGCCCGCGTTGCTGATGATGCTTCTAGCGACGATACCGATGGCTACGATCGCCCAGAGAGCTTCCCAGTTGGAGCCTCGATCCCCATGTTCGGAGTACTTCCAGTACACCCAGGACAAAGAGGCTTGGCAGGCGGTCGTCACGGTGCCTGCTCCACCTCTGGGAACTACCATAGCACTAAATCTCAAGATGTCCATCCCTAACATTCCTGCAGTAAGTTTATCATTCTTAATGACATGCCACTAGTGATTTGCTACAATACAAAAACATTCACTGCAATACCAAATGTTCGCTCCTTAACATGAGTATACGGCATTCACAAGCTGTCGCCAGAAAGCTCTGTCAGCCACCATTGTCCTCGCCTCATCCTATGTCAGCTCTACCTTCCGCAGAGTACAATCAATCCATAGTTTCCGACGGCCTTCCAGGACGGCGAGAGCCTGGGGGCTTAGTTTAAACTTAATAAAAAAGTCAGCTATAGTTTATACTCCCTTGCGGCATCCTAATAATAACATGTTCCAGCCAGGTCCAACTTCGCATCATAGTAAATATTAAATAAATATATTAGTTTTTTTAAATTTGGAACATATTTTTATGTAGGTATCTTTTGTTATAGGTAAGTAATAAATTATTTGCAAAATTAACAAAGACATTAAACGACGGTTGCCTTTTTTAAAATTCAAACAGTTTTTACAACTGCATCGTGTTTTTAGATTTATGTACAATATATTTTAACTGGTATGTCATTTTTTATGCCCCTACAATTTGGATGCCCAAAGCGTTCATCTCATTGACTTATTAGGTAATCTGCCACTGCTTGGGGTATTTCAATAATTTATAACGACAAGAGAAGTTTCCTTACAGAAACATTAATAATCACCTAAACTATCATGTGCTTAATAAAGAAAGTGCGCAGTTATTATCTTTAAAATATATAAATTCTATCAGTTGCCTGATTATACATTTCATCTTGTCCCGGTTGAGCTTTAAATAATTAGAAATTGGAAAAAATTCAAATATACTGACAGGTGTGTTGTGTTCTTTTTTTAAATGTTGCCCACAAGGAAAATTCCAAATACACTCAAACCTCTATTTGTGCGACTTTTTTTTTGCGATTTTGAAGTTATGCGTTTTTTTAAATGCAACATTTTCTTTTAAATATATTTTTGAGATCATATGTACATATGATCTCAAAAATATACAGTCGAACCCCTTATTAAACTACTCCGAATAACACGATGGATTTAAATATTTGCCGCCTATGCCCCAACTTGCGCCGAGTGTTACAAGGCCGACTATTCATTTGACACGGGTTCGGCTGCACACACACACAGCCAGGCGGCCGTCTGTGCGGTGCATACAGTCAAACGTTGGCTAGCGTCTGGGTGTAAGAGCAATTAAAAATAATGGAATTGAAATAAGAAAATTTATTATTGATGGGACCAACATAAGTTCCAAATTTTGATCATACACAAGCGCTCAGAAACTTTATTAAAGATTTAACCAAAAAAAAAATCCCGATAAGTAGTTACTTACTTCAAGAACAAGCACGTAAATTTTATGAAGAAATTAAAAAATTGGAGCCATCTACTGATTCATGTTCCGGGGGAAATATTTTTTTTGTGCGATTTTGGATATATAGCAGTTTCAAAGTTATGCGATTTTTTAAAGCCATGGAACGCATCTTCCCTTTTTCAATGTAAATCATAGCTTTTTCGTGCGATTTTTTTTGAGCGATTTACCACGGAACGCATCTATCGCACAAAAAAGGTTTAGGTGTATACTCGTATATCCCAAGCGCAATAAATACAGCTTTTCAGGGATTTCAGCCATCTGATTTTTAATTAGATTATTAATTATCAACCGCATTTTCCTCAAGCAAGACCTGAATACTGCTTCCTGCTAATTAGTGTCTTTCACAAATAATCAGCGGATGTTATCACAAAAAATCTATAAACATTAAATATAATCAATTCCTAACAAATGCATTTAAACCAGGGCCGGCTCACGTATGTATTAAGTATCTTAACCCTTTATTTACTGACGGGACTTAAGTCCCATGCATTTTGCTGCAGTTGTGCCCTGACGGGACTTATAAGTCGGATTTATAAAACTATGAAATGAATGCTTATTTAACAATTATAATATATTTCTCCTTAAATTTTCTCTATATCTTATCAACATTTTCTCATATAAAAATAATCAGTAAAGTAAATACATTCTTTCATAATTCAGTAAATAAAGGGTTAAATAAAGTATATTAAGTAAAAGAAAGAGTCCATCCACTGTTGAGCGTTAACTAATCGCGCCGTCCTTGAAAGCCGTCGTACATAGAATGTATTCGGTAGAGCTGCGGGAGGGTGAGCTGACTTGTGATGAGGCGAAGATCAAGGTGGCAAACAGAGCTTTGTGATTTGTAGCGGACACGGTGATGATAATGATGATGATGAATGTAAATTACTTTTTTATTTTTGTTGACAGAAGGACGCTGTTGGGCGTATTGAGATCCTCGGTGATCGCTCGGAGACTCTTCAGAGAATCCTCAACGGGATGAATCTTCGATATGCCGTGCACTTTCCAATGGTGAATCCGATTCCCAAGGTTACAGAGATCATCTTCAATGGACAGGTGTTATGTAAAGGTCCACCAGGTGAGTTGCTTTGCAGATAAGCTTGTTTGTTCCTGACAATTATCTGAGGATAAGGAAACAAAGATTGTTAGTTCTCCCTAAGAGTAATACTAACCTATCAGAGAGGGAGAGTAGTCAGACTGTTCAACCACATTGCCTCCAATTTTGATATATTCCAAGCAAAAGAAGCCCAGTTCAGATACGAGCTACATGAATTTGTTTGTAGAAGTAATTTCGTAGAGTTCTGTTTAGCAATCTTTAGGACTTTTTAGTATATTTCTGTGAATTGTTTATTCATTCTTTTTTAATTTGAAACATTCTTTTTTTGTGTAAATTTCCTGTTTTCTTGAAATTTCATTGTTGTTAACCTATCAAATATTTTTCAATGTTTTTAAAAGTGGGCAATAAAAATGAATGGAATTGACTTGTAAATAAATATTTTTAATTTCAGCCACGCCGCCTTCCGGATTTGCCACGACCATTAGTTTGGACCACGTTCTGAAGACCCAACAAAACGCAAGCACCCCTAACAACAATGCCACAACAAGCAATGGTACAAATAGTGATGATTCAAATGAGTTTTCGACAAACCAAGATGATATCAACAAAAGCGACACAGATAACGTCGACGATTCGCTACCCAATGGTGGCGATAATGGTAGAGATGTTTATTCAAGTGAACCTTCAACAAATGACGGAGATATAAATAACAGTGGTTCACTTGAAGGTGGTACAGATATTTCGCTCAATGGTGATTCAAATAGCTATAATCCAAGCATCAATCATTCGTCTAATGGTAGTAAAAACAACGGTGGTGTATTCCCTGGTGGTATAAACCAAAATAGTGTATCTAGTGGCAGTACCAATACTGGTACTTCAAACACCGACACTTCATTCGGCAGAGGTACAAGTGGTAGAGAATCGAGCAATGTTGGTAAATACAAGCCGGGAGGTATTAGTGGAAACATACCCAATCCTGATAGGGTACCTAAACCACAAAATAAACCTAAACCGGATAAGATTCCAAATACGCAGAATAAATCGTCTTCGGACTTGATGCCTAATTCTAGGCATAAACCACCAAATTCTGATAAAATACCCAATACGTATAGTGCACCCTATCCGAGTGTTCGTGGAGTAGATCCGTGGAATAGAAATAAAAACACTGGTGTTTCAAATACCGGTGGTTCATTCGGCGGTGTTTCGAGCGATGTTAGCAACTACAAGCCGGAAGGTCCTAGTTATAACATACCCAATCCAAATAGGGTACAAAATCCAAATATGCCACCCACTCCGAATAGGGTACCTAATAAAAATATGATACACAATACGAATATTATATCCAATCCAAATATAGTACCGTTTCCAAATGTGCCACCCAATCTGAATAGGGTACGTCATCCAAATATGGTACCCAATCCGAATATGTCACCCTATCCGGGTAGAGTAACCAATCCGAATATGGCACCCAATCCAAATAGGGTACCTATTCCACAAAATATACCTAATCCAGATAGGATTAATAATAGACAGAATAAACCAAATCCAGACTTAGTACCCATTTCTTGGAATAATCTACCGAATACGAAGATAGCCACTCAGAAGTTTACACCTAATCAGCCTCAAATGTATAGTCAAGAGAATAAACCTTATCCGGAAGATAAAGTACCCAATTCAGGAAATCAACACAATCCAGGAAAGACAACAAATCCGAAAATCAAGCCCGATTCGGATAAGAAACAAAAATTCGGATAATCCACAAAATAGGTATGTGATACAGAACCTAATAAGTATATTAAAATGAATATAACCCCGTTATAATATGTTTTAACTTTATCTTTTCATATTTAACTTTTTTTTAACATATGTTATCACAGAGACCACGGTTTCGTATTGTATCGAACTAATTATTTTTAAATATTTTAGGGACATGACGTGCGTCAAATGCCGCAGGAAGCCGACAGAGAGCTTTAACCCGTTAAGATGGAGGATTTTGCCGGAAACAGTGAATTACAGGAAGCCATCTATTGACAATGGTGAGAATATAAAATAAAGTAATTTCAATAAGTTTAGTTGTCAAAATTTAAAACTCTATAGCGCCTAAATAATGGATCTAATGATTCAAAAATTACATACATAAGTCATGTACGTGATAAATTGATGATAAATTTGCTACGATGTTTGTAGCTTTTTTATTATGAATTCACATGCAGGAGAGCACAATCGGTTGAGACTAGAGCACTCTATGACGCTCAACCAGGGAGGCTGGACGCTGCATGCGAGAAACGTGTGTTGTGTTCGTGTTTGTTTGTGGGTTGGGGAGATTGCAAGTGTATATTTATCTGTTTCTTGAAGATATTTAGATTGTAGGAAGGAGGAAACACAAACGTTCGAAAAGCATTGAAAAGCTAACTGGTGGTATTTAGGAAGGAACTTTGGAAACTGCCAGTTCTTAGTCACCAGTAAACTGGTCACAAAAGTCTTCGAAATTACATAAAAAGATTTTTTTTTCATTTTCAGCTCAGCTGTCACCGAAAGATCACAAATTAAGAGTCAATTTCGATGAAGATGCACCACTTCCTTTCTCCATCGAGGATGCTAACAGATTCTTTCCACCTGATCTATTCCATAACTTATATGGCGACATGTTTTTACCTAACATTGTTGAAAACCAAGCACCGCCTGTTGTGTATTACATCCCAATAACAATGGAAGGAAGCCCACAATACGAGGATTCATATGAAAGTGGCGTAAAACCTAATAAAGGTAATGGAGACGATGTTGCAAATAAGAGGAATGGAAATGTCGCTCCTTCGCGCGATGGTAATACCAACGTTGGCTCGGACGGACGTGGTACAAGCACCGATGGTAAGATTAACAGTGGTACCAGCGTTGATGCAAAAGGCGCTGCTTCGTCAAAAGGTGGTATAACCAACGGTGACGCAAAAACCGCTGGCACCAATGCCGGTGGCTCAGTACATGAAGATAAAAAAGCTCCTTCCGTACCACCTCGAACATCCCCGCGAAGTACTGTTGCTCCGCGGAGCACAGCAGCTCCGCGGAGCAATGTCATTTATCGGTCAATAGATAACCCAAACATATGGTACGAGTTTGTTAATTGAATTATAAAGTAATACTATACAATAGTAAGAATACAAAATACTTATATTTTAAGTAAACTACTTTTTTCATAGTATATAATATGTACGACCCAATCAGTGATTTTTGATATTTTTTGCTTCGTTAACCAAACCGTACCGACGTGATCTATATAGTACACCTAGTTTTTTGGAAGCGAGACCGACTTTACACTTAATTGACTCGTAATATTTGACATTATTCGAGATTGATAATCCAAGCATGTTGATGGAGCTTGTTTTCGGAAGAGAACAACCGTTGAAAGATACAGGATCCATAGCAGTCTTCTTGGTGGAGAAAGTACATGATTGGGTTTTGGAAATGTTGAAACTGACGAGGTTGAGGTCGCCCCATCGTGAAACCCTTTCAAGAGACATGTTCATCTTCTCCACCAGAGATTCCCTAGCAGCAGATAGTTCCGAATGTTTCGGAGGTTTATGGAAGATTATATTCTCATGGACAGTGCTGTCGTCGGCATAACAGTGAATGTTTGCGCATTGAAGCAAATCATTCACATGCAGAAGGAAAAGAGTGGGCGACAGCACAGAGCCCTGTGGAACTCCTGAGTTGATTTTATGGCAGGAAGAAGAAAAGCCATCTACGACAGTGATGATGCTTCGATCACAATTTTTTAAATAATAATGAAATAATCCATTATTATTAAAAAAAGGGCAAATTTGAAACATGTGTAGAATGACCCACAACTCAATACATATCGTAAAAAAAAAATTGACTAAGGATATTTGGATAAATCCGCATCTCGCACTGAAGCGACGTATTTCTTTCAGGGCGTGGGATAAATCCGCACCTCGCACTTAAGAGCAGTGCAATTTGATGCGTATATATCCGCACCTCGCATCTAAACGGTTAAATTTGAGAGCAAATTAAGAACGATGGTATCACTCCAATCACCTCCATTTTCCACTTAGTTCTAATTTACCTTTTGTTTACCATTGTAACTCTTCAATTTACCCCCGCGGGTAAATTTCTTTACTGTTTGAGAACTGCTAATTTGTCACTCATTAACATCACAAACCAGTAATTGCAGTACATAAACCTTACTGATCATCTATTTGACATCTAACTGATGCACCTAGAATCACGGGAAGGCCTTCAGCCACTGTCTAACAAGTAGCTTTTAGCGTGCGTCCAGTAATGGGTCCCCATCTTGGTCTCCAAAAACAGGACGGGACAGGGAGGGTTTCACCAAGCGATCATCAAAAAAAAAATACTTTATGTTATAGATTTTCAATTTATTTTATTACGTACTAAAATCTTTTGTATTGTGACTACGCAGCACAGGGACACGATTTTCTAGCAAAGTAAGTGAAAGGTTAAGATTCAATTTCTATTCAAGATCTATAGATATATGAAAAAAATCGAGACTATCAAAAAATAGAAAAACTATTTCAATTTTTTTTTTAAATAATTATTTACATAATACAAGTTATGTGGATGTCAATTGTTAAACTAATTGTAACAATGTAATAAAATACACACAGACACTAATAAAATGATATTTGATTCTTCTTCATAGTATCAATCCGGTCGATTGGTTTGCAGCAACAAAATATTGCATCTCAATCATACTTGAGATGTAATATTATTTTTTTGCTGATACATGCGATGACTTTTAGACCTTTAATGTGGTATTTTCCCCTTTATTTCCACATCCTAATGCCGTTGATCATAAAGGTTCATCCGGCTTTAGAGAGCATTTGCTACCTCGAAGAAAATAGAGTGCCCTAACCAGCTTGACCTGATGAGGCTAGCTGGGTGTTAGCTTTTTCCGGCCAATATTCGGTCCTTGTCTAAATTGGCCGACTGATGTCGCTCACCCCCCACCACGAGAAGGAGATAATCAGGATTTGCCTTTCATCGAACCTGTGACCATAAGGCATTTCGCAGAGTCCTCAAGTACTTTTAGGGGGCTTTTATTACTAATAATTAAATATACATATACTATACATAAAATTCTTTTTTCAACGCGTCAATCCAAACACAAAAATAACGGCAGAAGCGGGATGCGAACCGCGGACCTTGGAAGCCAACTATGCCCAGGTATTCATACCGCTCAGCCGACTCGGCCATTACTATGCCTGGACCGACTAACGTTGAAACTAGTATTTATATATATACATTGTTATCATCGTATGATAGATGTCGCTATAGTATATATTCAAAGTATGTATATTTTTATTTTTTATTATTCAATCAGTCATTATTTATTTACAAGCTTTATATTATTACTTTTTCCGACAGTCTATTTATTTTAGTAAGTACCACTCGGGTCTCGAACCAAACTATAGACTTAATGGATGAGAAACAACTACTTATAGTTCCGACTTGGACTTTATAACCAATCATTTACCTGTGTTACTGATGAATAATTTCAGGCTTTTATTACTTTTACTTTTGTATATATATTTGATTATTTGATGTTAATACAAAAAAAAATACGTTATTTAAATAAATATTGTATAACTGTGAGTATTAAAATATATTATATAATAAGAAAAATAATAAAAAATAATAAATATAGTTAAGTAAGTCTAGCTGACCCGGATGAATGTCTTAGTTTACTAGAAATTCTAAATCCTATGTTGGTACTTCCTTGGGTGTATTTATAAACAATATATATACAAATGTTGTTAATGTAACAAATGATTAAAAATATATTATTAATATTAATTATTAATTATATTTTATTACATAATTATGTGAGTATGTAAAAACTCGTATGAAAATTGTAATTTGCTGATTATATTTTGAAATGTACAAAACAGAAAATGAAATTGCGCTGGTTCCGGTTATTTGATATATTTGTATTTTACCTGTACGTAAAATCGTCAACAAAATAAATCTTGAATGCAATGTGTGTTATTTTCATTGAATCTTATTGGCAACCATTTTTTTGGCAATATTAAATTCAATTAATAAGCATTAATTGTTTAAAAAAAACACTGTAATAAATACCTAAAAATTTAAGTAAAAAATCATCATTTTTCAGCAAAAAAATAACAATCGGCAGTAGAAAAAGAATAAATTGACATGAAATAAATAATGAATGGTTATTAATAATAGGTATCAGACACCCCCAACACCAAGATTGAAGTCTCGAAGCAGCTTTCTGAAATCCACACAACCTCTCACATCCGCCCCTGAAAATGAGAGACTCCAACTCTGGCAACAAATCGCACCAGAGGATTTCATTACTCCGAAGGAAGGCCTCCCAACTGGCAAGAGCCTTGCCTGGCGGACCTGGAAATCCCTAAACAGATTAAGAACCGGAGTTGGTAGAACAAAGGACAACCTCGAGCGGTGGGGAATGCTTCGGCAGGGTGAGACACTATTGTGTGACTGTGGAGACCTGCAGACCGCCTCACACTTAAGATGCTGCTCCATGTGCCCAACAAGTTGCACATCTCAGGACCTAATATTGGCCAACACACGAGCCATCGATGTTGCCAGATATTGGAAATAAATGATTTGACGTCGCTGACACGAAGAAGAAGAAGATTAATAATACGTTATTTTAGGTTAGTTTAGGTTTCCATTTTATGCGTTAATTATTTATTTACGACCAAGAACTGGCAGTTTCCAAAGCTCCTTCCTTAATGCCACCGGTAAGCGATGGAATGCTCTTCCAGCATCTATGTTTCCCCCTTCCTACTATTCAAGAAACAGATGAATATACACTTGCAATCTCCCCAACCCACAAACAAACACGAACACAACACACGTTTCCCGCATGCAGCGTCCAGCCTCCTCGACTGAGCGTCATAGAGTGCACTGGTCTTGACCGGCTGTGCTCTCCTGCATGCGTCTACATAAAAAAAAAACATTATTTTGTACCAATATTGAATATATCACTGCCATTTTAAATTCATAACTGACCGCATTTATACTTACTCAGTGGATGCTGCCAATTTATTTAGTTTACTGCCGATTAATTATGTATACATCCAATGGATTTGACTTACTGCCGAAACCTTGAATTAGTTACTGAACAAGGCCTTTATTTATTAGAAAAAATATATAATTATTTAAGATATATCAAAATAATTTTTTTTTTCTAAAAATGTAGGGACTCGTGTTTTATCATGAATTTGGTATCTAATAATAGGATTTATCTAGTTTAAGCAATTAAATATACATATACTATACATAAAAATCCTTAAACGAGTCAAATCATTCAGAAAAAATATCGGCGGAAGCGGTATGCGAACCGCGGACCTTTGGAACCAACCTTTTGCCCAGGCAATTATACCGCTCGGCCACCGGCCAATTTCTTCCACCTGAGATGTCTCGTCTCTGATCTTCTATAAAAGTTATCATCGTATGATAGATGTCGCTATAGTATATATTCAAAGTATGTATATTTGTATTTTCTTATTATTCAATCAGAATGCATTTATTCACAAGCTTAATATTATTATTTCCGACAGTCTATTTATTTTTAGTAAGTACCACTCGGGTCTCGAACCGAAACTATAGATCGAATGGATAAGAATAACTTCTTGTAAGTACGTCGTGCACATTGCAATTCATTATTTACCTGTGTTACTGATGAATAATTTTACCTTCTTGATATTGTCTCAAGGTGACATTATCATATGGATATTTTAAATTATTTATTAGAATATTATTTTATTATTTCAATATTCTAATCTACTTTTATAGATCATTGACTATATTACTAGTTTATTAGTGACTATATTATTTATCTAGTTTCGTCAGATTTTCAGGAAAATTATTAAAAGTTCTAAAATTATACTAAACCTCTCGAGTTTGGTCTTTTTCATTATTTTTCTTAAAAAAAACTTTTCGATTTTTCATTTTTTTTTTCAAATTTAAGTTCAACTACTATGGAGATCGAGATGCAAGATTCTGTTTCTGCAAACCAATCCAGCGGATTGATACTACGAAGAAGACTGTAATAAACTAATATTATATAAATTAAAACAGAGATTTATATAATCGTGTCGGAAACAACAGGGTCAGAGATTCTTTCTACCCAGAAGTGGGCGACGTCGATGGCGTTACTTCTGGCCATCATCAGGTCTTCCTGGGTGCAGCTATTCGGGCACAGCGCACACTCCAGAAGGTGTGACAGGATCTGCTCCACGCCGCAGTCACGTTCAGTCGGTCCGCCGTAAAATTGCCAGGCTTTCATTTGTGTCCTCGTCTTGCATACTCTGGTCCGAAGTCTGTTAAGGGACCTCCATATATTCCAACCTTGATCATGTCCAGGGGCTAGGTCCTCTTTCGGGGCAATCCAAGCATTCCCCTCAGTTGCGCTTCTCCACATGTCCAGCCGCAGGGTGGCCTCAGGTATCACCAGTTCCGTTGTCGACTGTAGGAAACTTCTTTTTGATTTGAGCCGTGTGTTTATCTTTTGATACCCAAACATAAAGATAATAAATACTTTATTTTAAATGTATATTTATTTACCTTGTTTTCACATGCATCACGTTAAGTATGGCCTCTGTTTAAGAGACTGCAGTTTCGATTAACTCGTAACCTTTGACTCAAAGCAACCAACGACACGCAGTGACCTACTAATTTGTAAGTCTTCTATACAATTATTTTCATAAATTGCCGGCGGCTATAACTCAGCGGTTAAAGCGTTTGATTTGCAAGCCGGAAGTCGTGGGTCCGATCCCCGACAGAGATTAAAAATAAATAATTAAAATATCGATTTGTGATCTCTAAAATACTCTCCCCCCGGTTTGTGTGACTTTGATCACTCGTCCGTACAATGCCAGTCATATCCTATTAATAAAAAAATTGTGCTGGACTAAAGTCGCTTCGTGAAGACCACCCATTCATAGTAAATTTCTGTAATAATAAAGATGATGCGTGAATGTCGGATAACGATGGCGGATCAACTCCACGTGCAGCGCTTAACCATATGTAACATGGTTAACGTCATAGAATCCGCCGATGAGACTTCAACATCACTATCACCATGTTTCGGTAGTCTCCTGTATGTGTTCACATAAAATTAAGAGCTTTATTATATATAAGTATGTACTCGTATCTGTATTTTTTGTATTTTTCATAACACTGTCATAACTGTTAAGAATGTGTAGACTGGTTAACGCCTCTAGTGACTTGGACTTTTTCGTGGTGGACCTTCCAGCATTTCGCAGATCCCTCTACTAATGTACTAGATCTGTTTTTTTTTCCTCATGTTCATGTTTTGTCTAAATGTATTGTCTTAGCTATTATATTGTTCTGTTTTACCATTTCATTTATTGTATTTTCTATTTTAAAACCGTAGGTATTGGCCTAGGCCGTTAATAAAATAAAAATAACCCATAGTGCAGTGGTAAAGATTTGCGCTTCCGACACTTCGGAATATGATTTGTATCTATCACAGACGTCGTAAGCGGTACTGTGATAACGAGATCGTTCGCCAGGATGAATAAGCCCGTAAAAGATAATATTATTTTCCTTGCTATCTCTTTTGATAATTGCGATGATAGGGTTGAATCAAAGAATTCATGTTTCAAGCTCGTAAAGTACAGTACAACAGGAGAGACCAATTGAGAACAATACTGTAGGTATCGGTGATAGATTGTGAGCCACGAAAACTAAGGGTTTTGGGTTATAAAGCCAGATTTGCAGCGTCCAGACGTCAGTGTTCCCACGCCAAGTGACCAACCGACAAGGCACACGTGGGTGAAAATTCTCGAAACCTTCAGGATTTATTACAATTTCTAAGAGTCAGTTTTAAAATAAAAGACCCACGATAAAAAAAATAGCAGACGGGTATAGCACAGTGGTCAAAGCGTTTACTTTGCAACCCAAAGGTCGTGGGTTCGATCCCCGACGGAGATTTAAAAAAAAAAAAGGATTTTTAATCGATTTCTGAGAAAAATACCCCCGGTTGGTGTGAATATGATGCCTCACCCGTAAAATGTCAGTCATAGCCTATTAATTAAAATCGGTGGTAGACGAAAGTCGTACCGTGAAGACCACCCATTCATAGCAAAATTCCTGTAATAATAAAGGATGATGCGTGTATCTCGGGCTGTAGTCTATGACGTTGGCGGATCAACAATCCACATGCAGCGCTTAGCCATATGCACTATGGTAAGCGTCATAGAATTCCACAGATGAGACTTAAGAATCACTATCACCATCTGTCGATATTCTCCTGTATGGGTTTACATAAAAATTAAAAAAATAAAAAGTGTCCACCCCTATACACGCTTACACATTAGCGTGTTATGGTGTCACGTGGAAGTTATAAATATAACTTAAGGACTGAATTTCTCTGGAAATTACAATTCGATCACTTTTTTGGTATTGTCAAAGAAGGGACTGTCAACTATACGTTACTATACACATTACCCTATCTATCTAAAGTAGAAAGCCTGCCTAGGTATATTTAGCGGTTGGGATTTTTAAATATGTTATTTAATTCCATTATTTCTTCGTGTCGGCATTACTATAGAAACACGGCCAATCGCACGCCGACCGCACAAAGTTGAACAAGTCAAGGAAAACACATCAAATCAACACAGAATCAAGGTAAGTTATCAAACCAAGTTGCTTGTAATTTTTAAACACGTTTTCCCGGTGAGAATAGCATAGTGGTATAAGTGTTGACTTGCCATACTGAAGGTCGTGGGCTTGATCCCCGATAGAGATTAAAATAAAAAGGATTTTTAATAAATTTCTCAACTTTGTAAATATTTTTGGTGTGAATTCCTTCACCCGTAAACTGCCAACCATAGCTTATTAAAAAAATAATTAATAAACTGAAGTTGTCCCGTAAAGACCACACATTCCTAGTGAATTCCTGTAAAAAATGCATGTTTTTTTATGTAAAAACATACAAGAGAATACCGACAGATGGTGATAGTGATGCTGAATTCTCATCTGTGGATTCTATGACGCTTACCGTGTCATATATGGTTAAACGCTGCATGTGGAGATTCGCCAATGGCAAAGGCATTCACGCATCATTCTTATTATTTAATACAGGGATTTACTATGAATGGTTGATCTTCGCGGGACGACTTTCGTCTGCCACCAATTTTGATTGACAACTGTAATAAACTTGCCTATTAAACAAATACCCCCACCAATACAATATCTGGTACCAATGACCTTCCCGTGATATTTTTCGCTACTTATATACTCATGCCATATATTTCTCCAAAGATTTTTTTTTATGTAAACACATACAGGAGAATACCGACAGATGGTGATAGTAATTCTGAAGTCTCATATGTGGAATTCTATGACGCTTACCATGATGCATATGGCTAAGCGCTGCATGTGGAGTGTTGATCGTCATAGACTACAGCCCGAGATTCACGCATCATCCATTATTATTACAGGGATTTACTATGAATGGGTGGTCTTCACGGGACGACTTTCGTCTGCCGCCAATTTTGATAAATAGGCTACGACTGGCATTTTACGGGTGATGGATCAAATTCACACAAACCGAACGTATTTTAGAGCTCAGAAATCGATTAAAAATATATTTTTTATTCTGCATCGGGGATCGACCTCACGACCTTTGGCTTGCCAACCAAACGCTTTACCCGTTGAGCTATACCCACCGGCGAACGATGCGCGAATGCCAGGCTGTGACGTTGACACATCAACATTCAACGTGTAGCGTTTAGCCATTTGTAAAATGTTTGTATCGTAAAGTATTTATTACTAGGCGAGGCAGCCGACAATGTAACCAGCAAAGTCAAACCATCGTGCCTCTAGTAATCCACGAAAGCATCTGCACCCAAATCCTGTTATACGGCTGACTTGGTTCACAGTGAGATGTCAAGGCTTACAGCCGCATAGAAGAATACAGTGGAACCTCTCATAACGAACACCTCTCATATAGAGTAATCCGCATAACGAGCAAAAAAAATGTGAAAAAATTGCTCCCTTAACGAGCGACATTTCGCACAACGAGTAACGCAGAAAGTCACATAACGTATGACGCACTTGTGAGCCGGGACTTCCGAGTCATTGCCTCAGCCTCTGTTTAGCACTCATACCGTTACAACGTTAGTGTCACATGTGATCACACATTTGCTTAAATTTATATTCAGACATTATTTGTAATAATTTTTTTTGGAGAGTTTGTAGGAAGAGCAAGTAGCATAACAACAATCTTCTGACGCAATAAAAGTACTGAAAGCATGGGAAACTGTTTCATCGTACATTGAGAAGCATTTGCCGGCGGTCATAGCTCAATGGTAAAGCGTTTGCTTTGCAAGCCAAAGGTCGAGGGTTCGCTCCCCGCCGGAGATTACAAAAAAAATGATTTTTAATCGATTTATCAGCTCTAAAATACCCCGGTTGGTGTGAATTTGATCCATCACCCGTAAAATGTCAGTCAGAGCCTATTAATTAAAATTGGCGGTAGAAGAAAGTCGTCCCGTGAAGACGACCACCCATTCATAGTAAATTCCTGTAATAATAAAGGATGATGCATGAATCTCGGGCTGTAGTCTATGACGTTGGCGGATCAACACTCCACATGCAGCGTTTAGCCATATACACTATGGTAAGCGTCATAGAATTCCACTTATTCAATGATAACGTTGTGTCACATTTTCACCAAGACTTAAAGAGTCGGCTAAAACAAATGTCTATAGACAGCTTTATAGTAAAAAAATAATTATTATTGGTTATAAAGTAATAAATATAAGCTACTTTCGATTTTTAAATGTTTTTATCCAAGTTGTTACGATCTTTAACAACTTATAAGCATGTAATTTTATTTGAATAAACGTTAAAAAAAAAATTCGCATGGAACGTATTATAGTGTTTTACGTTGATTTATATGGGAAAATTACTTTCGCTTAACGAGTGTTTCACATAACGAGCAAGATTCTGGAACGAATTATGTTCATTATGAAGGTTCCACTGTATAAGAATATTTCATGACTTTTGAATTCGATATTCGAATAATTTATTTTACGAATATTTGGAATCTTCAGTCAGGAGTGAGTGGATGACTCGTCAGTATTTTATGTTGTTGCAGATTGATAGTGGTTTGCTACCATCCTATGTGCCGTGCCATGGATTGGTCCACTCTCTTGCTGTTGCTGCTTGCGACGATTCCTATGACAACGGTGGCTCAGTGGATGAGACAGATGGAGCCTCAATCTCGCTGTCCGAGCTACTTCCAGTACACCCAGAACAATCGGGACTGGCAGGCCATCATCACGGTGCCTGCTCCATCCATGGGAAGCACCCTGACACTAAATTTGATGATGTCACTCGCAACAAATACTCCCGTAGTAAGATAAAACTTTTAACATGTATGTACTCTCAATACATTGAAACCTCGTAACAGTAGACCTTTGAATAACACGAAAGTTGAGACCGGGTTGTTCGAATATCGTGTAGTCAGGCGTAAGAATCTCATAAAAAAAGATAGATTTGATTATTTTTCGTGGAAAACCGAAAATCGACCGATTGTGTAATTCGCGGAAATTTCTGCTCGGCATGCAATTCGAGAGCGTGTTATTAGAGGTTTGATTGTATTATCAAGAGACCTTAAAAAATAAGATAAGTACGGAAAATGAAAAAAAGCGAAAAACCTTCAAATACGCAATACGATTTAAAAAAAAAACGTTTATTTATAAATCGTATATTAGTTATTTTTTAAATTATTTTTGTATATTTTTTATCATATCCGCTTCATATTTGTAACGTATGGATACCACAAATTGTTGTTTCACAGTTCTGTAAGCTCAGGTCTCTATGCCTTGTACTAGAACACCTGCACCCAGAGGTCCCCATGGAAACATAGATGGGTTCCCGGAGCCTTCAGGGCAAAATCCCAGCTTTACAGCCGTAGTCTATGCAAATTCCCGGGCTCTTGTATATGTAGTATAGCAGAGTCTTATTTGGATGTTATTATTATTATTATTATATTAGTATTTGTATAGCGCTCTTTTATGACCGAATGATCATTTTAAAAGCGCTTCTTTGCCTCTCTGAGTAAAAATGTGGGTCTTGAGTCTGCTTCTAAAGGATGCCTCCGCTTTAAGCTCTCTTATGCTTTCCGGTAGTGAGTTCCAGGCCATTGGTGCAGCGTAGCTGAAAGCCCGATTGCCAAAGACCGTGCTAGGACTACCTCCCGTCAGCTGCAGGGTGCTTCTATTTGCTCTAGCCGATCTGAGTGTCTCTCCACGCGCGCTTGTTTCTGAAGGCTTGATAAGTTCTGTCAAATAGCCCGGTGCAGTTCCGTTGAGTGCCTTGTAAGCTAAGAGGCATAATTTATACTGGATTCTAGCCGAAACTCTCAACCAGTGCAGTCGGTGTAGTATTGGAGTAATGTGACAGAATTTGGGCGCGTTGTAGACTAGTCGTGCCGCTGCGTTTTGTAACGACTGCAATCGATCTAATTGTTTGGCTGGCTGGCCTGCGTGCAGTGCGTTGCAGTAGTCCATTTTGGAGACTATAAACGCATTTACCAAACTCTTTGTAGCGTCTCTGGGTAAGCATCTTTTTACCGACCGTATCTGCCGCAGGATGTTCTGCCCGACGCTCCCGAGACCAGGACAATTTTGTTCTAAGGGGCGGCTCACTCAATGATTTCAAGAACTCATATGTTTTTCTGTCAAGAAACACAAGGGAGTTGCTCTCAATACATTTAGTATACTGTACGTAGTCACATACGTTTACAAGCAAATGGTAATTTTTTTCTTTTACAAAAACCTCAAAACGTTTCATACTTTGATTGGTAAATACGAAACCACATTTTCTTTTTATTCTTTCAAGCGTAACCAGAAAACTGTTTCCTGCTTTAATAGGAAAGTTCCTCAAATAATCACCGGATGTCATTAACTTTAATCAATTAATAAAAAAATATTAAATTAATCAATTCATAACAAATTGATAAACAAACAGCGATTCTTAATCTCTGGAACCATGGATTTCTTGTGGTTTACGTGAGCAGTTCACAGACCACGATAAAGTTTAGAATCAGCACTTTTGTCCGTTCACTGTTAAACCTAGGCCTTCTCCATGAGTCTCCATCTTTTTCCATCCTCCCTATGATGTCGTTAGTCTATCTTGCAGGGAGTCGGCCAACGCCCCGTTTAAAAGTTCTTAGACGCCACTCCAACACTTTACTCTCCCAGCAACCATCGTCTCTTTGACACGTATTAAGGTATTATCCCATTGTCGCTTGACTGTGCATATTATTTTCTCAGGAAAAAAATTAACATGGTTCGTGATTAGAATCCCACCTTCTTCGGTTTATTTTTCTCCAATTTATTGATGATAGAGATATCATACGAGATGACATTTGTATGCATATCAGTTGTTGTTAAAAGGTGGTAGTGGGTAAAATAAGGTTTGGGTACCTATTCTAAATACAATTTGTTGTTTGCAGAATAGTAAGGGTAAGCTCACTTTACTCGACGATCGTGAAGAACTCCTGATGAAGATCATGAGCAAAGGAGATCTTCGTTATGGCGTGAACTTCCCGATGGTAAACCCACTTCCCAAGGTTACCCAGATCAAATACAACGGCAGAGTAATATGCGATGGCCCACCAGGTTAGTCAAAATCCTTATCACCAGTCTTTGGAAAAATATTGAAACGTATCTGTGTACGAATTGAAGCACACGCTAAAGAGAAGCATCCGTTCTCCAATAGACAGTTTGGGTGCCGAACCCAACTGTCAACGGAGGATACATTAAGCAATACGTTTCATAACTTTTTCTTTTAAATACGTTGTAGCAAAATTTCAGTCAACTTATTTAACACCTTCTTAAGTTACTTTACCAACCGCCAAGTAACAATGTGTGCAGGTAACGATGTGGAAAGCCGTTCCATCGAAAGAGGTTGTCCGCAGGGCTCAATTATCGGACCTTTGTTGTGGAATATCTTCTTTTGACGATCATCTAATCTAGATTCTAGAGTTGTCGCTTCCTGGAAGTAGTCACATTCAAGAATATGTTGACGAAGCGATCCTTCTGATCCAGAGCAACACTAGAAACGTTTTTGAACGAGACTTTGCACTGGCTCTTAATGCAATTTTAAAATAGGGGGACTGTTGAAATTTGCAATGTAAACGATCTTAAACGTACCGATTAAAGGCTCTTCTCTCGAAAGCCGAAAATTAAAGTAAACTATCATCAAATGCATTGGCATCATATTGAATCCAAAAAGAGAAAAATGCACTTAACAAATAAAGAGAACGTTAAATAATCAATAAAAGCAATGCAAAAATACTCGTAGATTACTTATTTCAAAGAATTCTTAGGTCTAGGTAACCAATGTCAACGACAGAAGAAAGTGATATGACAAAAGGATCGAGTGTAGTCCATTTAGAAACGCAATTGCAGTTAAACTAAATTTAGTCAATTGCCAATTAGAAATTCCACAGGTACCCACCGGAACAAACTGTGAACCGTGTCGCAAAAATATTAGAGACCTAGTCGTCAAATTCAAATGGTAAATCGATTCTTTTTTCAGCCACCCAAGGACGCGTCATCACGACTTTAACCATGGAACACGTCCTACGCACAAATACCAACGGAAACACAGGCAACACATTCATGAATGACGACTTCACAAACAACCGACTCGATTTATCTGAAGATGTCTTCAGCAACGACATGCCCCTCATGAATGATGAATTCTTTATGAATCGTCCGTCAAACTTTAACCCAATGAGCCCCAACTTGGCCAGCAGTGAGGAAAACTTCAATAGAGTAGTAGAAGCTTCATATAATGATTTCGTTAGCAATATCCGTAATAGTGGTGGATTCCCCATGATGGGTCCTATGAACATCAACCCAATAACCCCCATGATCGGTAGAAATATATATCATCCTATACCTCAAGTATTCCCAGATAACAGCAACGATAGGATATTGTCTATTGTAATCCCCACAAGGCGTCCATACATCCCTAATAACTTTCTACCTAATCCACCGAGACAGGCGGATACCCAGAATGTTTATAATAACCAGGGTGAAGGTATGATAGTACGAAATAATCCGGGTAAAAATAACCCTGTTGGGTACGGCGTTGACTCGCTAAAGCCAACTGATCCACCAAAACCAAGAATTATACCACGTCCAATAACTACACCAATACCAAGAATTATACCACGACCAATAACTACACCAATACCAAGAATTATACCACGTCCAATAACTATACCCATACCAAGAATTATACCACGCCCAATAACTACAGCAAAACCAACAACTACACCACGACCAATAACTACACCAAAACCAACGACTACACCACGACCAATAACTACACCAAAACCAACGACTACACCACGACCAATAACTACACCAAAACCAACTACTACAACGATCCCGACTACGACGCCAAATCTGGAAAACGAGTGAGTTTTATGTATATTTATTGATTCAATCGATTGTTCGTTGTGAATTTGCTTGTACGAGTATATATGGTTCCCAAAGTATAGTTTAATAGAAGTAAGAAGAGAAAGCAACGGCACTAGAGGTTACACTTATTAATTTGAAATAAAAGAGAATACAATAATTTTCTCAATAACTATCGACCGATGAACGGTCCAAGAGAATCATTTTCTATTTCATTTTTCTATTGACGGCGGCACACTTCGCAAATGTTGGAAAACAACTTAAAAAAAAAAAAAAATATATTCGAAACAACAAATTTGAAATTTTATTCCAAATTTGAATCATACATACTAACATAAATTTGAGTTTTTTCACAGGGATTTTCGTTCCTGTTGAATACGAGATTCGATGCGCCACACACGTGATGTCTGTTATCAATACATATGTATATTATTATGTAACAGTTGTTAAATATCGGTAGAAATCTTTAGTGTAGACCTATACTGATAACCCGCTCTACTAGCGGCTGCACGGGTCCTCGCTTTCGATGTCCACGGTTCCTCTACAGCTGGTTGTAAGGCAGCTGTGTTCCGGTTGGCTCCCTTGGGCTGGGATGTTGGCAGCTTCCAGCTCTCCGTCCTGGTTGAAGTCCGTTGTAGAGTAGGAGGCCGGGAGCGCTGCGAAGTCCAGAGTAGGTCCAGGGAAGGAGAGAGTAAAACTCGAACGTATTTTCAGCTCTGTTTTATTTTGGGTTTGACACCTATATTTATACTACAATCCATCCTGGAGGCGTACCCTGGGGAGGAACGCCGACCAATCAGCGCGGTCGGTTCGCACCCTGATTCAGCGCCTCGCCGACCGGCTCCTGCGTGGGTCAGCGTGTCAATGCTCCGGAGCTCTCAGACGCACGTCTCCCAACTTTGAGAGCGCATGTACCCAATTTATCAAGTTTATTTATATCCTATTTCGGTGCCTGTGCGGTACGGCGGTCGTCGAGCCTAACCATGAATGTTTCTTTATTTAGGCTCGACAAAACAATAAAAGGCGCCTAGAAGATAAATATTGTCAATCTTAATTCTACTTATTTCTACATAATTGGACGTCCGTAACACTTTGGTGTTTTTTTTTTAATATTTTAATTTTTTAGCGTCTTGTGCGGTTCTCCCCAAGAAAGATTGACAGATCGCTTATTTGGAGGCACGAACAGTGAACGTGGGCAGTGGCCATGGCTTGCTGCTCTATACATCTCCAAGGTCTCTACCTTCGAATTCCTATGCGGAGGAACCCTGGTGTCTGACACACACGTTATCACAGGTGAGAACAATATATTAATCGGTATTTAATTAATTTATTTTACGATAACATTAACACCCCGGTTACTAAAATAAACGACTTAACGTCGCCGGGATAGTTATCAGACTGCGTGGTAGAGGGATGAAGAGCAGATGAGCAGCACAATAAACTTTCTAAGAAGCACATTGAGATATATTTAAGATAAAGATTGACAAACTTCCGATCGTCTGTCCGAGACGGATTTATTTTTATTTTTTATTAACGGCCTAGGCCCTAGGCCAATACTTCTTCTTCGTAGTATCAATCCGGTGGATTGGTTTGCAGCAACAGAATCTTGCATCTCGATCTCCATTCCTCTCGGTCCTCCACAACCCTCTTCAGCTCAGCATAAGAGATACAATTCATGTCCTCGAACACTTGCTGCAATTACTACCGTCTAGGACGCCCTTTACAGTTTTTACCCTCAACCATCCCTTCCACAATGTCGTGAAGAAGACCATCGGTTTGGCCAATACATACGGTTTTAAATTAGAAATACAATTAAAGAAGATGGTAGTACTGCTGTCAGGTCACAACTGGTGACTGGCCACTGAGCGCTCGTAGTGGTAGATAGCCAAGCGCCGCAATTATTACAGTGGCGATCTACAGAACTAAACTAGTCAAAACAAACGATAAGATAAGATAAACGAAAGATTGTATATCGAGGCTTTTCGGCACCAGCCTGCAAGGGCTATAGTGAGCTGATATCTATGTGTCTATATATATGTTGTCTTTCTTGATGATTTGTTGCTGAATCGCAAGGAGAGTGAGGATTAGTGATTAGCCACTAGTGCGGCTTGACTGAGGGATGCGTAGAAGAGCTCGAAGGTGGAGTAGTTGGGTTTCGTGGCAACAAAATCGAAATATAACCGACAGAGTCTCTGCTGCGCCCTAGGTTTTATTTTCTTTATGATACAGGGTTTGTCCGGAAAGTTATACGGCTGAGTCGATCCCCTCTGTCGTCTCAAAATGCTTGCCTTTCATCGGCCTTTTCAGGCGAGGAAACAAAAAGAAGTCCGGGGGGGCCGCATCTGGGCTTTAAGCCGGCTGCGGAAGCGTTGAAATGCTTGCTTTGGTCAGGTAGTTGGTCACAAGGCCTGTATGTTGCCCTCGTCGCCCCTAGCTCATTCTACGCCTTGGGCCACCGCTCCACATCGCCACCCCCTAAAACTGGCACTGATCTTTGGATTCCAGCCGCTCATTGCATCAAGGCACAGAACAACACCCCTCCAGAAGCAGAGAGCCTGGCCGTGATGCTCGGCGCCTACAACCTGCAGACATGGAACGAGAAGAACAGGGTGACGAAAGAAGTGCTTAGCTACGAACTGCACCCGAACTACGACACGTCACTCACCTCTGACTCAGACTTGGCAATCTTAGTCATTGAGCGCGTCACGTTTACAGACTACATCCTTCCAGCGTGTCTCTGGGACGATGATCCAGACCAGACAAAGGTGGTTGGAAAGAATGGAATGGTAATATATATTTTTTTAATTTAAACCTAGCTCCACACTCTTACTATTTAATGAATGTGACTTTTATAATGTCATTATTGAAATGATTACATTCCAATGTTATTTAGTCAGTTTTTTTTCATAGTTCATATTATTATTATAGTTTCAATAAAAAATATATATTTACACACTCTGAATATATACTATAGAGACATCTATCGTTATACGATGGTAACAATGGTAAAAATACAATTTATTCTGCGCAACAGTTCGGGCAGGAGATGTTCGAGCGGTCTAGGGTAATGAACGGTTGGTTCCAAAGCTCGCAGGTTCGCATCCGATATTTTTTCTGAACAAATTGATGCGTATAAAGAATTTGATGTATAGTATGTGTATATTTAATTACTACTCAAGATATGTAATTACTTTTATAATGATCATAGACAGAATATCTTAAATAATTATTCGAACAGGTTTGTACAAGTAATGTTTTAATGTGCAAAAATGAGCTTGATTTCTTAGTTTATAATTGTTTGATTGTATTCAGGTAGTTGGGTGGGGCAGGGACGAGAAAGGATTGCTCTTAACTCCTGAACCGCGATACCTGAGTGTGCCGATAGCCAGCAGGCTACAATGCTTGGACTCGTCGCCGAAGTTCATCTTGATGACGAGCAACCAAACTCTATGTGCCGGTGAGTCCTTAGCCGCCGACTGTTGGTAACCTTTCTTGAGATGACGTGAACATGAACCGTGAGTAAAGCTTGGAATTGATGGTCGACCATTATATGAATAAACAATATTCAACGTGATCTACGTTTAATGCAAGGTAATAAGTTTGTTAGTTCTGCTAACTAATCGTCTATGGAAGAGATATAGCTAATAGTTTTGAGTCGTTCGCAAGGCCATTGCGCTTCGAGAGCTGGGTCGCGACTGGCCTCTGTTTGTCGTTCTGCGTTGGGGTGCTCCGTATGGATGGTGTTGCCACTTTATACCGACCCTCCGCATAGTGTGCGAAGAGCTAGCATCCATTTTCGTTATAGACAAAGCACAGTAGGATACACACTCCAATGGCACTCGAGAAAGCCCTCCCTTTATAATATGCAGTACTGCCATTAAAGCAGTCAGTGTTTCCGGCGTTTTTGCATTCCATATTTGGTCACATTACTGATACTACACCGACTGCATTGGTTGAGAGTTCCGGTTAGAATCCAGTACAAGCTCTGTCTTTTAGCTTATAAAGCACTCCACGGAATTACACCGAGCTATTTGACAGAGCATATCAAGCCAAGATAAGTTCGAGTGGAGAGACACTGATCATCCAGAACAAGTACCCTGCAGTTGTCGAGAGGTAGTCCTAGCACAATGTTTGGTAATCGTGCTTTCAGTTTTGCGGCACTAACGCAATGGAACTCGCTACCGGAAAGTGTAAGAGAGATGAAAACGGAGGCATCCTTCAGAGGCAGACTTCTTCGTAGTATCAATCCGGTGGATTGGTTTGCAGCAACAAAATCTTGCATCTCGATCTCCATTCCTCTCGGTCCTCCGCAACCCTCTTCAGCTCAGCATAAGAGCTACAACTCATGTCCTCAAACACTTGCTGCAAATATTCCCGTCTAGGGCGCCCTCTACAGTTTCTTCCCTCAACCATCCCCTCCACAATGTCGTGAAGAAGACCATCGTGGCGCGTGATGTGACCGATCCATCGGGCTCACCTCTCTGAGATGGTTCTTATTAGGTGACTATCTTCCTTGATTATCCTGAGAACCTCATTGTTTGTGACGTGATCTCTCCAGGAAATTCCGAGAATTCTTCTGTACGACCACATCTCAAAAGCCTCTAGTCTTTTTTTATCACTTTCAGATAAGCACCATGTCTCACAGCAGAGCCTTAAATTAATATATTTTGACAAGAATTTTTGCTTTTTTATTGAAAACTAGCCTTGCTGAATGTATGCGACTGTTGACTACTCTTTTTGTTCTATCCACTAAACTTTTTCACTGAAGAAAAGTGCTCTATAAATGCTACTATATTATAGTAATAATCTCTTAATGTTTTCAGGAAAACGGGACGGTACAGGCCCTTGTTCCGGTGATTCAGGGAGCGGCATGTACATGAAACGTGACGACAGATGGAGGTTGAGAGCATTGGTGTCCACCAGCCTGACGGACACGGCAAACTACGGATGCGACCTCCAGCAATATGTAATCTACACAGACATAGCCATGTTCAGCGACTGGATCGCCGACATCATGACCGAATCAAGCATTTAACTACTAAACATCAACTTTTGCTTGATTTACACAGCGTGGTGGATATGAATCAAAAGTATCAAAGTTTAAATGGATTAAATATTTTTATTAGAATATTATTTTATTATTTCAATATTCTAATATACTTTTATAGATCATTGACTATATTACAATATTATTAGTAATTAAATATACACATACTATACATAAAATTTGACAGAGCTTAATAATATAAATATACTGTAAATAAATGTGACTGATTGAATAATAAAAAATAAAAAATATACATACTTTGAATATATACTACAGAGACATCTATCATACGATGATAACAATGACATAAATAGAAGTTCCAACGAGAGTATGCTCAGAGAAAGAAATAGCCACGTTGGCTAACTGGTATGAATACCTGGACAAATGGTTGGTTCCAAAGTTCGCATCCCGCTTCTGCCGATATTTTTTCTGAATGAATTGACTCGTTTAAAGAATTTTATGTATAGTATATTTAATTACTACTATCAAAGTTTGCAAATAAAAACAAATGTCGCTGAGAAACATTTCGTATCTATATTTATGTTTCTATTTAAATCGTAGATAGATGGATATCTACAACTATAATAGTTACTCCCATTTTAGTGGATAGATTTTAAGAGCCCACTTCCTTCTTACAATTAATCCGATGCGTCTCTTTCGGCGTGCATTGTGTTAACTTCATCATATGCCGGCGGGTGTAGCTCAATAGTCAAAGCGTTTGATTTGCAAGCCAAAGGTCGTGGGTTCGATCCCAGACGGAGATCCGAGAAAGGAAAAAAGAAAAGATCTTTAATCGATTTCTGGGCTCTAAAATACCCCCGGTTGGTGTGAATTTAATCCCTCACCCGTAAAATGACAGTTATAGTATAATAATCAAAATTGGTGGTAGATGAAAGTCGTCCCGTGAAGATCACCCATTCATAGTAAATTCCTGTAATAATAAAGATGATGTGTGAAAGTCAGGCTGTGGCCTATGATGTTGGCGGATCAACACTCCACTTAGCCATATGTACCGTGGTAAGCGTCATAGAATTCCACAAATGAAACTTCAGAATTACTATCACCATCTGTCAGTATTTTCCTGTATGTGTTTACATAAAAAAAAACATTAAGCTCTAAATAAAATTGGTATTTAAAAAATAAATGGAAAATAACTTATATTGTTGTATCAAATATGATGTAATGTAGTATTCAATACATCATGAAGTAAGATTCCTGGTAAAATTGATTCCAAGAACTTTCACCTCTCAATAAAAAGAAAATTTAATTTTAGAAATGGTATACACATTCCATTTAATTATTTTATAAATAATCAACATCATTTATACCTACCGCAAATTGGTTTCCATTCACATAATTATTTTTCAACACTGGCACACCTGTAGCAGCATTTGAAGGAAAAAATTTGTTTGGAACAAAATTCAAACGAATAAAAATATTTTTAGCAGTTCATGTATAGGGTGATTTTTTGTTTAATTTATTTTAATATGTATGGTATATATAAATCATTGAAATTCTGAGGGCTATGCTGTAAAGATAAAGCACACGCCTGCCATTTGTAAGGCTTCAGGTTTGATCACTAGATGTTTAAAATAAAAAATATTTGAATTCATTTATAAGCTCTGTATTTTTCATTTATTACCTCCAGCTGATGTGTCATTAAAATTCATATTTTTACCATATCCGCTCCATATTTGGAGCATATGTACACCGCAAATTTCCGCAATTTCACAGTACTGTAAGCTTAGATTGTCCATGCATTGTCCCAGAACACCTGTATCCCCCGAGGTCCACATGGGAACATACATGGTTTCCGGGAGCTTCCAGGGCAAGAGCGCGCAATCTTGCATAGACTGCGGCTGTAGTGTCGGAGAAATATTTGGGTGTTCAATGATCATCGTTTTTAAGGAGATCGGATTATCAGCCCCGAAACCTGGACTATTTTGTCCTAAGGGGCGGCTCTACCCAATTTTAGTACATATATGTACTTGCTTCGGCAGTACATATACTAAAAATAATAACCGTAAAAATATGTATATAGATAGATGTGTGCAGTGCCGGTTTTAGGGGGTGGCGCAGTGGATCGGCGCCAAATAAACTAAAGGCACTAAGGGCGGCCTTAATTCATTCAGCCTCCTACAGCGGATATTTTCGGAAGATTTCACCTTCCACCAAAAATTAAAAAAAGATGCGCCAAATTTTTTTTTCCCATGGCGCCACAAGGTCTACAGCTGGCACTGGCGGTATGTATAATAAAGGTGGGTTTAACTTATTTGGATACAAAAGAATTACAAGTCATTTTTGGAACGGAACACTTATTTTATTAATTTAGCAAAAGAACAGTTTACAAATACCATTTAGTACTAAGGCCTCGATTACCTCCCTCCGCATCAACATCTGAACATTCACTCCAACAGATCATTCACAAACAAACTCAAACCTTGACGGCGTGCACCAAGAATCATTGTCAACATCATCAGTTCACTAAATATAAACTATATTCACTTTTAATTGCATAAACTCCAAACATACACGGCACCACACTAGCTCACAATCTGAATATATGAATATGGCCGAATATGCCCGCCACACAAGCAACCCAATTGACTGCACCCTTCTACAACAATCACCAAGGGGCTTGACGAAAAAACTAGATTGAAAGTATCCAGACACGTTGTATTGTGTTGCCGTAGCGGCGGGCACACAAGGATTTCTTATAAGTTCACCGGATGATTAGCCGACGCTCCTCAATCATCGTAAAAGAAATCGAAAGTCAAATCGTTTACGTATTTTTGATACACCAAATTATAAATGATTATAAACAGCACATTATAAGGTGAATTGATTGGTAGTATTGTGATACAAGTCGGTTCACACTTCAACGACATTGCTGACTTAAGTCTTAAGTCAATCATTTAGTAATGTCTTAAAAGACCAATGTCATCATTATTGATGAAGAGGCTGAAGTCGATGAAAAAGCTGGAATATCTTGATTACGATCTCGGTTAACGGTGCAGACATGGAATTAACCCTTTATTTACTGAATTATGAAATAATGTATTAACTTTACTGATTATTTTTATACGAATAAGTGTTGATAGGATATAGAGAAAAATTACGAAAAAAACTTAAATTTTTTCTAAAATAAGCATTTATTTAATTGTTTTATAAATCCAAATTATAAGTCGCGTCAGGGCACAACTGCAGCAAAATGCCCAATCAATATTGAATTTTGTGGTATGGGACTTATAAGTCCCGTCAGTAAATAAAGGGTTAAGTCCTATGTTTTAAATTGTTCTTTTCTTCACTTGATTTAACATTGAGTGTAATTAGCAGGATACCACACATACACACGCATCCATTTTTTTCAACATATGTATGTTTAAAAAAAAATCATTTTTTAAATATCATATATTTTTTTCTCTTTCTCTCTAGCATATGCATTTCCATATGGCCACCATAAACTGTCATCAGGATCTTGTAGGCAGCCAGATTCATCTTCATGTGAACTCATCGTTAACCTTTAAACGCCCAGTGGTTTCCTTACGGGACCGCAGATTTACGTCGTTCAATGCCCTACGGTCCCATACAGGAGTGCTTATGGTTCATTTCACAATCGGATTACATTAATTTGTAATAATAGTATTAAAGTAAGTTCATTGAAGAATCTATTGTGCGACGAAACATTACAAACATTGGCCTGCTAGGGCATTGAACGACGCAAACTTGCGGTCCCGTATGTGGGACCACTGGGCGTTTAAAGGTTAATATGCTCTTCCGAATACGTTCTGCAGTTGACGATCTTTTATGAGACAGTCGCTTAATTTTTACTTTGCTTGGTTTGTGCCGCAAAGCATTTCAATCATGAGAACTATATTTTCAAGGAGGCCAGGCGACAAGCTGCAAGGTTTCACACATGTAGATTCATTCATCCTGAATCCGACACTCAAAGAATCATTTAATCTAAAATAATAATAACAATAATAGTAATGTGCTAAAATAAATTACCCTGTCAATTGAATTGTCGAGGAAATGCAATCGAAAACTGATCTGGTGTTTATCTGATGCTGTCCTTGAGGAGTCACCTTCCTCAGGAGCCACGCCCACACAAGATCAGACAGCTAATGTGATTCTAATAGTTCGGTATCAAAATCAAACTAAAAAGTCAGCGTCTTCTTCACAATGTAAGGCTAAACATTACATTAAAAAACTTCCATTTCAAGCGAGGGCAATAAAGCCCTCTGTTATAATTGTCAACGCTAAATATAAACAATCTGTGGAATTTGTAATTCAGTTATAATTATAATTATTAATTTTGCTGAGAACTTCTCGATATTTATGCGACGCTCGACAGACACGCGAGGCTTTCCATGTCGTTTCTTAACACACTGCCGAGTTGATTCACTGTACCAAAGTCTTCTCGCACCAACAGCCTCGCGATCTTTCGGCACATCAACATTCGAGCGTCCTCCAGCATTCTAGCTACTCATTATAAATATTCATATAATTTTACTTCGGTGTCATTTTTTCAAAATGACAAAAAATAAGATTGCCTTCGCCCAGACCCAGGGGCCGACAGGCGTTCGTCAATCAATTTTAAACTTTATACATAACATTTCATATAATCTGTTTGGAAGCGAATCGTTGCATAATGAACTCGGCGTAGTCTCCGCTAAGCGAACATATAACATCTGTCCGCGCACAATGGTAACTGTTTGCATCGTTTACAGGCGGCGCCACCGCCCCGATCATTGATCTACCCGGTTCACGACTGGCCTCAACGCTTTTAGCATTATATCCAATCATCGAACTCACTTTAGCACCGTAACTCTCATCTCTTGCTTATACATTCGATGAAAGAATCTATGTTCTTTTTCGTGATGGAGATGTTGAATTTAAACGTTCGCGACGCGCGTGATGTATTTGGCGGAACTTTAAAATGGTGAGCTGTCTAGTGGGGTTCAGTAGATGTCAGGGCAGCGGCTCCAGTCCTGGCGCTCCTTGCAGGTCCAGTAGTCCCCGTTGAAGACGTGCGTGCTAGAGTCTGGGGTGTGCTGGCGAGTGAACCACACGGGGGCCAGGGGGGCCGGCGGCGTCTCCCGGCGTGCCGCTGCCTCTTCGGCTTCAGCCTCGCGCTGTCTTCGCTTCTGTCGCTGCTTCTCCTCCAACCGCAACTGGAAAACAATACCCATCTAAAATTAAAGGAATACTTTTATGTTTTAATATATTTATTGTTAAAATTTTGTTGCAAAGAACAAATGACTGCACAATATAATCATTAGTGTCAGTCATCAGGTTCGTGTTCTCGTTAAGATTTTTGAATGAATATAAATTACTCAACATTTAAAGGATCAGTATCTTATTTATAAAACTAAATGTCAGTATTATACCCGTTGACATCAGCATGATGTAGCCCTGGCTGGCTGGTACCGAAAACCTCGATATACAATCTTTCGTCCCTTATTTTCTGTTCGTTTGTCGTATATGAGTGTGTCCGCCATATTGGCCGTTGGCACTAGTTATATATAAGAACCCACGATCTTTAACTTGCAAAGCAAACGCTTTGACCATTGAGCTATACCCGCCGGCGAACGACAAGTGTGAGTTACCGCCCACATTGAGGCCCAGTGTACCTTTTCTTCGTTGGCCTCGTTCCACTTGCCCTCCTCCATGAGGCGCTGGTCGGGGCGGTGGCGAGTGTCCGTGGGGGCGATGCCCTCCTCAGGCTCGTTCAGCTGCGCGGCTAACACTGTGAAGCCGTAATACCTGAAATGATACCAAACAATATTAGATTTCGATCCTCAATTTAAATGATTTATTTTACATGCTCGTAGAACGCAGTTACGAGGGTTATCCGTAAAATAAGGTACGCATGGCGCTACAGTCCTGAAAAGCGCTGTTATGGTGGATCCCGCGATTCTGTTGTGTACTTTGGTTCCCCCACTCCAAACCCCTTCCCTAGCGAGCTGCCTGCGGAGCTCAGTCTTGACTTGGCAGCTGTATGTGATGGATCTCCCCCTCGCTCGTACTGACGTCCATGATGAGGAGCATTCCGAACGGCCATCTGTTTCTGACGAAACAATCGCAAAAGTGGAGGCAGTGATGCTCTCAGATCGAAGAGTGACGGTTCGTAAGCTTTCCGAAATGATCCTTGATGTTAGCAAAAATTTTGATGGAACATCTAGGGTATGCTAAGGTTTGCGCGAGGTGGGTTCCAAGAATGTTGACCATACGATAACTTTGGATGGGGCATTGTCAAACACCTACCCTACAGCCCGGATTTAGCCCCAAGTGACTACCATCTCTACACGGGACAACTTTCGTCTATCACCAATTTTTGATAATAAGCTATGCTAGCATTTTACAGGTGAGGAATCAAATTCATACAAACTGGGTGTAAATTTGAAGTATTTTAGAGCTCAGATATCGGTTATTATTGATTTTTTTAATCTCCGTCGCTTATTGAAACCACGACCTTTGGCTTTCAAAGCAAAAAAACCACTGAGCTATACTCGCCGACATAGCTCAGTAGTTATATATCTCTTTTGCATTGAAGCTATCTTAACCCTTTAGTTACAAAGCGTCGAATAATCGACGCTCATCAAATTTTTTTTTTAGGTTTATATATCAACCACCTATGGTTTTTTTTGGTATTCCATAAAAAAGGTTTGGACCTTTGATATTTTAATAATATTAGTTTGAAACTTATCATACGTATTCATACTTCAAGCTTTTAAAATGTATTATATAAATATTCTCCTCACAACTTTATTTTTTTAGATTTTTTGAGTTTTTTTTAGTTTGTATTTCTATATTTATTATAAAGTATGTAAATGATTTTTACCATCAATTTTCATGAAGTTGACAGTAATAAAGATTTATTATTTACATCATATATGATCTCAAAATCAAAATTTGACTTTGGATATTTTTATGTTTATATTTTTTTATTGGCTAATATAATTATTATTGATTAAATTTTTATTTGCTTAATCTGAAGTATGAACTGTTTGGAATGAACATTATTTTTTACAATCTAGCGTAAAAAAGATAAAAATCATGTTATATTTTTAAAGTACTAAAAAATGCTCTAAAATCTCTTCGTCTTTCGCAGGTTTGCTAAGAAAACACTTAGTAACCGAAAGGTTAATCTATCTTGTCGCCTACTCACTTGTCACTATCGTCAGGCTGCATGACTCTCTGCCAGGCCGTGGTGAACTTGCCAGTCTTGCAGACAGTGCTGTCGGCATTAGAACTGGTGACTGGCGCTATCTCTATCTTGTTGTCCCAGTGTCCCTGGATCACCCACTTGGTCTGCAACACGACATCCGACATCACAGCCACAAGCGACATGGACAAATATAAGCGTCTAAAAATAGTGCAAGTAAAGTTACTATTTGTTTTGTTGAAGTATAAACTACAAATGTAAAATCATATTTCAAATTAATACATTAACTGCGGAAAAGGTATTAACCCTCCAGAGACGAGCGTGACCGTATGGTCACAGTGAACACTATTGTCTATTTATCCCTACTCCGGTCCCTTTTCTACCTGAACATTGTATCTTTCTCTCAGTGTCGGTTAAGAAGTGTCTCCACCACAGTTATTCTGCAGCCACGGCAACGGAGAGTTACCAAGTAAACCATTTAATTCGGGTTGAATTTTTTTTTCTACAAAATGCATATTTAAAAATAGTATTTTTTTTTTAATATTTTTAAAAAAGATTTACGTAATTTTTACTAATTCATTTCGTATAACAATATATTGTCTAAGATCTTAAGAAGGTAATATCATAAATATTTTCGGTGTAGCTGTATTTCAACCCCAAAGGATAGCCAAGGTTAGAATCCATACAAAAAAGTTTGATGTTTTATACAAAATAAGTTGTCGATAGTTAGGACTAGCGTGACCATACGGTCACATAGGTTTTCTACAAGAAAGCATCATGTATTTTTTTTTAAATTATATTTGCTTTATGAATAAAACTGCATGCTGATAAAGTATAGCTTAAAACTTTAGTTTTTATCGAAAAAAATCTTTCGTCTCTGGAGGGTTAACAGCCATTATCCCGATTGATGGGACGGGTATTTGTACCTTTTAAATAGGCCACTGTTGACTGTAGCTAGAGAGGATATTGATACCTGTTTGTTTTTCACAAGCATTTTACTTTATCTTGCTTCTTCTCCATAGTATCAATCCGGTGGATTTGTTTGCAGCAACAAAATCTTGCATCTCGATCTCCACTCTTCTCGATCTTCTGCAACCCTCTTTAGCTTAGCATAACAGCAGCAACTATTTTACTTGAACACTTGCTGCAAACGCTCCCGTCTAGGGCACCCTCTGCACTTTCTCACCTCAACCAACAGTTCCATATAATCTGATGTCTAGTGATACCAGAGCATATAATCTGGTGTCTGGTGATACCAGAGCATTTAATCTGATGTCTGGTGATGACAATGCATATAAATAATCTGATGTCTAAGGATGGCTTACCTTGGTAAATAATCTGATACCTTGCTAAATAATCTGATACTTTGTTAAATAATCAGATGTCTAGGGATGGCTTACCTTGCTAAGTAATCTGATACCTTGCTAAATAATTAGATGTCTAGGGATGGCTTACCGTTCTAAGTAATCTGATACCTTGCTAAATAATCTGATATCTAGGGGTGTCTTACCTTGCTAAATAATCAGATGTCTAGGGATGGCTTACCTTGCTAAATAATCAGATGTCTAGGGATGTCTTACCTTGCCGTTGGCCGCCTTGACGAGGCCGGTGACCTTGCGCTGCGTGTCCTTGGAGAAGTACGAGTACGGCAGGTACTTGAGGTGACAGCGCAGCCCGGCGGCCGCGCCCTCGCCCACTATCTCCATGTCCCCATGCTCGTCCACCCACAGCTTCCCAACGATAATGTTGTGCACCGTGGTCGTGACCTGTTACCGCAGACAATAAGCAACTGAACATAAAGTACTCACATCATGATATTGCGAAGTCATTCTAATTGATCTAACTTAAAAAGTAACTGTAAATATTTTTGCTGAGTCACACTCATGTTATCTATCATACGATAAAATGGATATTATTAGTAACTAAATATACACATACAATTATACATCAATTTTTATAAGCATCAATTCATTCAGAAAAATATCGGCAGACGCGGGATGCGAACCACGAGCCTTGGAACTAACTTGCTCAGGTCTTTTACACTGCCTAGTCCACTCGACTATTTCTCCGCCTTTTTTCTGAATGAATCGATGTGTATAAAAATTTATGTATAATTATATATATTTAATTACTAATTATATTGAAATATAATCAATGATCTATAAAAGAAGATTAGAGTATTGAAAAAATATTCTAATAAAAATTTAAATCCATGTAAAATGGCTATTATTTACAAATATGCAATCAGAATTGATTTCAAGTCAAGGAATTTTACTCAAATGATGCATTAGTTAAATTTTTAGATACCAAAAAACCCTTCTTTATAAATAGAATTTTTTCGTATTTTACAGTAAGTATTTTATTAGTCAGTTTATATTTAATTTTTTATCAGTAAATATAATCTATTTAACAACTGATACACACATACAAATTTGCATATTGTGGCCACTGCACAGAAGTGCTAAAAGCAAGAACCCGTGAAAGAGCCAGGTTTGTAGAAGTGCCCGAGTGCTGACTGACCTTCCTCCACTTGTATCTGTTGCCACTGTTGTTGAACTCCACGTAGGCGTTGCCGAGCGGGATGACCTGCAGGTACTTGCCCCGGAACTTGGATGTCATGGTGAACTCCTGCCAGCAGCGCCACCCCGCGGCGCCCTCGCAGTACTGCGCCACCATGGGCGGGTGGTGAGACACCTGCAATAATGCGACACACCTTATAAACAACACAATTTACTATCTCGGACGTGACCATATGGGCACAGTAATTACTATTGTGTTCCAACACGAACAATGAGGTTCTCAGGATAATCAAGGAAGATAGGCACCTAATAAGAACCATCTCAGAGATGCGAGCCCGATGGATCGGTCACATCATGCGCCACGATGGTCTTCTTCACGACATTGTGGAGGGGATGGTTGAGGGAAGAAACTGCAGAGGGCGCTCTAGACGGGTGTATTTGCAGCAAGTGTTCGAAGACATGAGTTGTAGCTCTTACACGCTGAAGAGGGTTGCACGATACTCTTATACCCCACAAAGGTAAACAGTGCTTACCTGCTCAGAGATGGCTCTCCAGCCGAGGTCCTCCATGCGGTCACACTCATAGGTCTCCCCCAGCAGTGGGTTGAAGGGCTTACCCGTCCTGCTGACATACAAACACATCAGTATTAGACACAACTTCATAATGACATTCCTGTTAATCAAAGGCGACACGCCAGGATCGTCATCGGACCGCTTGGAGAAGTGATGAGGAGCAGGTCACCAACATAAAGAATTTGTTGAGAAGCACACAATATTTTCTAGTAAACAAACAAATCAGATATTGTTGTTAGTTCTTGACTAGAATCCAATATATTTTATATTTGGTCTTCTTTTTCTTCGTGTCAGCGACGTCAAATTATTTTTGCCCAGTATCTGGCAACATCGATAGCCCGTGTGTTGCCCAGCATTAGGTCTTGGGGTGTGCAGTTTGTTGGGCACATGGAGCAGGATCTCAGGTGCAGATCTCCACAGTCACACAAAAGTGTCTTTCCTTACCGAAGAATTCCCCACCGCTCGAGGTTGTCCTTTGCTCTACCAACTCCGGTTCTTAATCTGTTCAGGGATTTTCAGGTCCGCCAGTCAAGGTTCTTGCCAGTTGGGAGGCCTTCCTTTGGAGTAATGAAATCCTCTGGTGCGACTTGTCGCCAGAGCTGGGGTCTCTTTTTTCAGGGCCGGATGTGAGAGGTTCTGTGGATCTCAGAAAGCTGCTTCGCGACTTCATATTCGGTTTTAATGTGAGTTAAATTTGAACATTACAACAGTAGAATAAAGTTGTAATGTGAATTCTATGTTAAGCTCACGACCTCTATAGACATCATACACTGTGAATATATGAGAAGAACAGAAAGGTTCTTCTACCTTTGGTAGAAAATGGTAAAACACTTTAGCTGAGAAATCTCAACTGCGGATTCGACATTGCCATTTTATAAGAACGGCTATGTGAAATGTTGATCCACCAACGTCATTAAAACTACAGGCTATCATTCCCCGCCCTTCTTTTTGATGGAAACTCACCACGATATGTCGTTGAAAGCGTGGCATTGCTGCGTACCTGTCTGTGGTGGTGGCGTATGGCGACACGGTGAAAGCTGCCACATAGGCGAGCTGCTCGGCCGGGTCTTCGCAGCGAGCTGCCATGTCCAGCACCGAGGAATACTCAAACTCCTCGGTCAGCCGCTGCAGCATGGACAGGGGCTCGGAGAAGTTTACCGGGATGGGAATCTTAGACAACTCCTTGCCTGGAACAAAACAATTTAAACACATTTAGATCATTTTTATTATTTTTCTGATCAAAAATAATATACAGTGAGACCCCGCTTATCGCTGTTTCGTTTAGCGCCATTTCGGTTTAGCGCTCTTTTATTTCAACCCGGGGATTCCCCAAAATTGTGCGCAGCTAGATTTAACCTGTTAACCGGGGAATTTAATTTTGCTAATGTTAAAAAGAAAACACGCGGCGAGTCCGTGCAACTCGTTGCCTAGACGTACATGGTATATGATGAACAAACTAAATAAGGTAGCTCGTCACGCTTGTTAGAGTGTAATTTAAATTTTAATCGTTAAAGTATCTTGACGGAAGATATCATCATACCCCCTACAGTTGCTTTCTTGGCATAACGAGATATATCGTCATACCCGGTTAATAGGTTAAGTAAGTAGCTTTGGGTTTTTTTTTTGGGAACATTGGGCACTCTGTCGATATGGATGAAATAGTGGAAGAAATAGTGGTTTAGATGAGGTAAATGTGGAACATATCCCCCGCGTTAAGCGGGGTCTTATAGTATACTTTTCAAAAGTATGTATTTTTTATAATCTGAACCCTTAATTGATTATATTCATACAGATATCAAAGTGTGAAATGCTCAGAATAATATTGTGATCACTTGAAAAATAAATAGTTGTTGTTTAGATTAATAATCCATGTTGCTCTCACCGATGCAGTTCTTCATGATGGACCATAGATTGAGGGGATAGTTGGGTTTGTCCGGGATGCGAACCCGGCGCACTCGGCGCCCGCTGCCCGGCATGGCTTGACTCACATGCGGCTGAAACAATAACACATTCATTATTATATACTTACTAAGACTCGCATTTATTCCGGTCATCATCATCATCAGCCTGTGTCCGTCCACTGTTGAACGTAGGCCTCCCGCATGAGTCTATCCCAGTCACAATTTTTAAATTACACTTTCGGTCATAATTTTCAATGAATTTGTGAAAACTTATATTACTCATATTTGGTACGAATTTATGTTATTTCAGAATATATAAGTCTAAATTTATTATTATTTATTAAATATGTAACTTCTTAGGTTTTCACGGCCAAATTTGATATTGTGCCTTTTAGGTTTAGCCGTGTGTAGCGAATTTCTTATATCCAATATTTCGACTGCCATTGCAGGGGTGTCAACTAAGTCATCAACTCTGAAGAAGACCTGCAATGGCGGTCGAAATATTGTATGGGAGAAATTCGCCACACACGGCTAAACCCAAAAGCCACAATATCAATTAAATATATATAATAATTATTATTAATTAATTTAAAGTCGGAATTTATGTTCACAATTTAAATGACATTGGTCATATTTTGTATTTCTTGGTCAACCTAACCTAACCTAAGCTGAACTGATTCTGACCGTATATTAATTTTATTCTGACTGTATAATATATTATTTTGAATAAAAAGTTGATTTTAATCTTGACCACAAATTGATTTAAATTCTGACCATTTTTTGCTGCCTACCAATGACCGCTACAGCACTACAATCATTTAAATGTTTTTTTTAGGAAAATATTCCTAAAGCGCTGTTTAGTCCTGACGCGTGCCTTGCTGTTGAACTACATCAATAACATTGTGGAATAATGAATATCCTTGACGTAGATTGCAATAGATAATAATTTAAATCATCAAATAACTTGACAAATAACATTTGATGTCATTATTGAGTCAAGTTTTAAAACTGAGCGATATTATAATATTTCAAAACCAGAAAATACAATATAAGCAGCGGACGCACCGATGCGTTCGTGGCACTGACAGTCGCCCAGTGGCTCACACATATTTGCGTCTAAATAATTGATTATATAATTACGCTCAAGCAAAACTATTGAGCTACAAAGTGGCTGCCGGCATTGGTCCACCACCAGATTGTTAACACTGTTATCACAAAAAAGAAAATGAATGATACATGTTTTGATGGATGCGGATCAATAATAAAAAATAAAAAGATACTTCATTGATTTATACTTTTCCATAGAAAAAGATCAGATGTGGCTTGCTTACTTATTCTTTACTTACTGATAAACTGCTGGCACGTTTATGAGCATCTTCCTCCTCAATACCTAACATTGTAGCCCAACTTAAGTCATGTGAAAATGCAAAGAAAAATTAACCTTAACATTAGTGTGCAAAGAAGTATGCACATTCCGGTGCTGTAGTCGATTTTGAGACTGGGTAGAGTAATGATCTGCTAGCTACTCGTATGTCTCTGCTTACCAAATGTTGTGCTAGGGCTGGGTAGGGTAATTTATTTAATTCACAGAACCGCAGTTCCAAGGTATAAATAATAAGAAACATAGAGAATACATAAACATACAAGAGAAAAAAAAACGTTAAAGAAGATTAAGATGACACGTGTCAATGATCACAGAGATCTAGGAGAACAATACCATCGACAAAAGGATGTAAGAAAAGGATCGAGGTGTGCTGGTAGGCCATTTAGGAGCGCCATTGCCGTTGTTCTAAATTGAGTGTTCGAAGCTCCACAAGTATCAACTGGGATCAAAAACAATGGATGGCTACGAGCACGGGTGTACTTATCTGAAACATAGTAGTTAAAACATTCAAGAATCCCAGGGTTGTGAATTGCACCAAGAAGGAATGAATGCTTGAGAGCAGCAATTTTCCTCTGGGACTCTAAAGAATGGAAAGAAAGCATCCCTAGAAGAAAAAGGATTGGGTAATGTTCGGAATTGATTGAATTGTAATGATCTGCTAGCTACTCGTATGTCTCTGCTCACCAAATGTTGTGCCGGGGCTGGGTAGAGTAATGATCTGCTAGCTACTCATATGTCTCTGCTTACCTTGATGCCTTGATATTATGCTAGGCCTGGATAGAGTAATGATCTGCTAGCTATGTCTCTTCTCACCTTGAGGTTGTGCGGAGCCTGCTGCAGCCCCCTGCGCTGAGGCCGAGGTTCCGGCTCCAGGTCACTGCCCCCCCCGGCCAGCCCAGCGCCCCCGGCGGCTCCCTGCTGCTCCGACACAAACAGCACCTGCGCCACAACATAACCTAACCTCAGAATACGATCACTTCACCCAAAATTCTCAACCGTAATCCAATAAAGCAGACATATTAGTATATATATCAAAAAAACATTGCGTCAAATTGTTATGAAACTGATCCCACATCAATATAGTCATATAACGAGAAGCTGCTTTGGTTTGAAGGTGTTTTAAGTCCAATTCTTGTGATTTTTGTTTTTTTAAGTTTTAAATAAACAAGAGTAATTTTAACAGTCCTAGCCATTTCTCATCAGTTCCCACGTATTTCATGGTTAGCAACGTATTTCCAAAGAAAGCAATTCGAGACTCGCTGTAGTATACTAACGTCGCAGCCTTGTGATCGTACTTCCAAGGTATACAAACTCTTTTGCATCTTTTAGGGGTACTCCTAGCATTGATATAATAATGTTCTGCTGCTCATTGCGGCTTACTCTCATGACTTTGGTTTTTGTGCTGTTTATCTTCATATTGAAGTTGGAATTAAATATGTTTTCCTTGGATGTCAGCGCTTCAGTGAGTTCATCTTCAGTTTCAGCAATCAGAGCAATGTCGTCAGCAAACCTTTTATCAATATATAAGAATATATAAATGAAAAGGTTCTCCTGCATAATACGGCCAATCAATCCAATGAAAGATCACACATTCAAGTGCTTCACTCGTTTAGAACAGAATCAGTTGGTTTTGAAATTCAATATCAACATTACAATTGAAACTGTGCGGCAATTAGGAAGTGATGTCGAACATTTGACATCATGTCGTTAACAACAGAACAAAGGGCAATAAGAGATGCCTTTCAATCAATGGCCCCGTCACTGCCGGGTTCGGTGGGTAATTGACGAATGCCAGTGATGGTCAAGGCGAATCAAGACAATTGGCAACAGTACACATCACATTTGATTCAATGAGTTCTGCCAACTAACAATGCTGCTAAATTTGTGGCAAACTATTACGTTTCCATTAGTTATTAACCCTCCAGAGACGAAAGTTTTTTTTTGATAAAAACTAAAGTTTTAGTAATTAAATATGCACATACTATACATCAAATTCTTTATACGCATCAATTCATTCATTTGCCCAAGTCTTTTATATACCGCTTAGCCCTCTCGGCTATTTCTCTGCCTGAGCTGACACGCGTTAGAACTTGTATTTATACCATTGTTATCATCGTATGACGATAGATGTCTCTATAGTATATATTCAGAGTATGTATATATTATTATTTATTTCTTTTTTGTTGAAACTTAAGTTTTAAACTATACTTTATCAGCATGTAGTTTTCTTCATATAGCTAATTATTTTTTTAAAACATATACTATGCTTTCTTGTAGAAAAGCTATGTGACCGTATGGTCACGCTGGTCCTTAACATCGACAACTTATTTTGTATGAAACATTATTCTTGATTTTGTTTTTTGTATGGATTCTAATCTTGGCTAGCCTTTGAGGTTGAAATACAGCTACACCGAAAATATTTATGATATTATCTTCTTAGATCAACATATTGTTATATGAAATGAATTAGTAAAAATTACGTAAATTATGAAAATTGTGTTTACACGTTAGAAGTATGCATTTTTTGGAAAAAAAATTCGACCTGAAATAAAATATCTCACAAGGGTACTTGGTAACAACTGTTTCCATTGCCGCGGCTGCAGAATAAATGTGGTGGAGACACTTCTTAACCGAAACTGAGCGAATGATACAATATTCAGGTAAAAGAGGGACCGGAGTAGGAATAAATAGACAATAGTGTTCACTGTTACCATACCGTATCTGGAGGGTTAATATATTTACTAAAAATTATATAACATCCACCATTTACTTATAATTATTATTTAAATTACTGTTTAAATTTTCTTGAAATTTAACTTCGCTATCTTTAAATTTACGTTCGTTTGTCGTTCAGACACTGTCGGTTCAAATCCCGAACAAGCTTGATTTTTAAAAATTATTTAATCAAATGTAAACTCTATACATGCCCCCGGTAGGATGGAGCCACCCCTTAAAGACAAAACAAAAATCCAGGACCCCGGTGCGTCAAGCTTATCATCCAATCTCCTTAAAAATATGATATAGGATATGTTTAATGAAGAGAAGATTAGTGATGGTGTTGTGAGTAGCTTCCACCAAGGCTATCGTTTAAATTAAAAACTTGTGTTGTGTTATTACATAATATGAGGGTGGAAACACAGATGCTAGGAAAGTCTTCCAAAGCCTTTCAGCAGTGTGAAAGAATGATGTATACAATCTATTAGTTTTGAGTGGACATATATCAACCATGTAGCGATGCTAGAAAAAGGTCCCATCGGGTTGACATAGATGAATAGGTGCAGGTGGGATGAATTAAGAAAATTCAGAAGAGCAATGACAATGAAAGTGGCGATAAAAAGGAGCTGTCTTCTAAATGCTAGTCTTTGCTTGGTAGTCTAAATAATTGTCACTCTTAGAATTTTAATGGAGCTCTCATTACGCAGTTTGAAATCGGTAAATGTAACAGGATCCATGCTGGACTTCTTGGTTAAAAAAACTTATTATTGTAAAGTATGAAGGGTTTGTATAACTTGTGACATCAGCATGTTATAGCACTTGCTGACTGGTACCGAAAACCTCGATTTACAATCATTTGTCTCTTATTTATGTTCGCTTGTCGACAAGCAATGTCGCCATATTGGCATTTGGGCATAGTCATATAGACCGCCGCTTGTGGCACTGGGCGAGAGCCCATTACGAGCGCGGCAGTTGAGTGCTGACAGCCGAGAAGGTCGCATTACGGCCGACCGGTATGTCATTCCGCCCGGAAGCTTATAAAGTTTATCCTAAGTATATGTCAATGTGCTTCAGAAAATGTCTGTGTTATCAATCTGCTCCTAATCCTGCCATCACGCGATGGAATTACAACCTTTTTAAAAGAGAGGAGGATGTTACTTGTGTATTGTGCATTATGTCTTGAGAATTATGTCTAGTATGTTATGTCTTGAGCATTTTTTACATTATGTCTTGTGCATTATGCCGGCGGTCATAGCTCAATGTACAAAGCGTTTGCTTTGCAAGCCAAAGGTGTGGGTTCGATCCTTGACGGAGATTAAAATAAAAAGGATTTTCAATCTATTTATGAGCTCTAAAATACCCCCGGTTGGTGTGAATTTGATCCATCACCCGTAAAATGCCAGACATAGCCTATTAATCAAAATTGGTGGTAGACGAAAGTCGTCCCGTGAAGACCACCCATTCATAGTAAATTCCTGTAATAATAAAGGACGATGCGTGACTCTCGAACTATAGTCTATGACGTTGGCCGATCAACACTCCACATGCAGCATTTAGCTATATACACCATGGTAAGCGTCATAGAATTCCACAGATGAAACTTCAGAATTACTATCACCATCTGACGGTATTCTGCTGTATGTGTTTACATAAAAAAAAATGTGTCTTGTGCGTTATGTCTTGTGTGTTATGTAGTGTGTGGCGTGCTGTTCTCACCTGCTGTGTCTCCGTTACGGTCTCTGTCTCCGAGTCCTCGGAGCTCTCGTTGTATGAGGAAGAGTTGCGGCGGTTGCCCTTGATCTGGAAAAGAAATTCAACTAAATCAAGAAATGTCCAAATTTAACAACTGATCACACACAACATTACGTTCTGTGAATAAATCTCCTTACGGCTCTTTCCCACGGGCGTCCAGTTTTTCAGGATCGGTTTTTTACTGGATACCGCAAAAATCATACCTGTGTACCACACACAGAAGTTTGCATCCTGATTTTTACGGGTTAGCATTGGCAGTCGGAGAAGAAAATTCAGACGCAATGGACGTGAATACTCTTCGGATATTATACTGGTACTTTCGCCGCCGAAAGCAATGCAAAAAAATAAGATGTTAGGTTCACCCGATCTTAAAACTACGATCGAGATTAGGCACATTTCGTAATCTCATGGGTGATTTGAGAAAGGATAAACTAAAATTTTTCAACTATTTCAGAATGTCCATGGCCATGTTTGACAAGCCTTTAGAAAAAGTAAAGAATAATCTAAAAACCCGTATGCAGGATGCTAGTGGGAACACTTCCATTAAACTATGCACGTAACTAAACTGGATACCGTTTTTTCCTGGATCTAGTCGTCCGGTTTGCAGTGGCAAAACCGTACAGCACATTTCGAACGGATCGGATCTTTGCAGTATCCTGCAAACCGAATGCTCGTATAAATGTTACCAGAGTAGCACGTATACTTTTAAACGTCCTGCAAAAAACCGAACCCGCAAAAACGGGACCCGCAAAAACGGGACCCGCAAAAAACGGGACGCTGTCGTGGAAAAGGGCTCATACATAAAAAAAAATATATTATGATGCTTTTCACTTTTCATATTTGATAGGATATTAACCAAAAACTACTGCGTACAATCAATCAAATTTTTCACAAGCAAGCCTTGCTACATCAGCTTTCAATATATAATATTATAATAATTATGTGGCGTAAGTATGAAGCCGGGTGGCATAGTCCAGTGGTAGAAAGCTTGTCTGATATTGTGGCTTTTGGGTTTAGCGATGTGAAGTCGTTCTTCTTTAGTAAAGGGGATGTTAATGTGTTGACATCAGCATGATATAACCCTTGATGACTGGTAACGAAAACCTCGATAAACAATCTTTCGTCTCAATATTGGCATTTTTGACAAGTCCGGTCACAGGTGTGACGTTAGTGATATAGATCGCCACTTGCGGCGCCCAGTCTTCCCAACAGTTGTGTGCCAACGCCGGCGAGATCATATTATTGTTGGCCCGACCCGAATGCTGTGAATAGGTCCGGGCCAGAAGTTTGTGATGTTATCGAAATATGTACGTCAATGCGCTTCAGAAAAAGTCTTTGTGTTGTTAATCATCCTGTCACCACGCAATTCAATAACTAACTTAGAGAGGAGGATGTCAGTGTTCTGGGACAAGGCATAGACATCTGAACTTAAAGAACTGTGAAACGGCAATTTGCGGTGTCCATATGCTTCAAATATGAAGAGGATATGGTAAACAAAAACAAAGTATGAAGCTAGTTTTGAAAAATCAAAAATAATTTCCGAACAAGTTAATATTTTATTTTAAATTTTATTTTTGCTTCGTCGCATTTCCTGCTAGTCATTGTACGTGTGCTTGGTCATGGTCTCCTTATCAACTAAACACATAATCGAGCTTAGCAAACAAAAATCACGGCGATAACAACCCATGCTACAATTATACCACGATCCCTATTACAGTTCGTAAAAAATCTACCAACACAATCTTGTAAGTACGGTAATCGGATTTTTAAGAAGATCGCATGATTAACCTGACGCTTCTGAGCCCAGGAGCATTGGTCTTTAGGATCGGCTCAACCCGACCGGCGACACGCCGTTAGCAACAGGCGGTGACTCTCCTCGTTTCAGTCTATGCCCAATGTTGCTCAACTTCGGTGATGTAACGAGAACCGCGCTGACGACGGGCCTATTGTCGCTGCTGTTCGAGCGCAAAACATTTTTTTTTTATGAAAACACTTACAGGAGAATACCTACAGATGGTGACAGTAATTCTGACGTCTCATCTGTGGAATTCTATGACGCTTACCATGGTGCATGTGAAGTATTGATACGCCAACGCCATAGACTACAGCCCGAGATTCGCGCATCATCCTTATTATTACAGGAATTTACTATGAATGGGTGGTCTTTACGGGACGACTTTTGTTTACCACCAATTTTAATTAATAGGCTATGACTGGCATTTTACGGGTGAGGGATCAAATTCACACCAACCAGGGGTATTTTGGAGCTCAGAAATCGCTTTAAAACCCTTCTTTGTTTTAATCTCCGTCGGAGATCGAACCCACGACCTTTAGGTTGCATAGCAATCACTTTGACCATTGAGCTATACCCGCCGGCAAAATCACAAAAAGCACGCAGCGATTCAGACAAAATCTTCAACCCTGAAGGTGACCCCTGCAATGGCGGTCAAAATATTGATGTGAAGAAAAATGCCACACACGGCTAAACCCAAAAGCAACAATACCAGATATTTAAAATGTTGATTGAATGCTTTTGTTTGAGCTTGGGTTCGCGATTCACTTGGTTTGATGACAACATCGTACATCTGCGAATCGTCGCAAGCCTTGGGTGTACCAGCCACGTGCTGCGTATCAGCTACTATCACCAGTATTTGTTTAACCTTTTACGTGCGGAATAAGATTTCATAAAGTCACGAAATAAGTCAATTAGTCAATGAAAAATAAACTTGAATATTCAAATAATTAAGGACGATTTTTTAAATGTGTTTTGATTGGTCAGTGCTGCATTTATATTCACCTTCAGAACTAAATTAAATAAATCCATTATTATTTTTAAAAAATGGGCAAATTGAAACATGTGTAGAATGACCCACAACTCTAGACATATCGTAAAAAAAAATTTGACGAAGGAATGTCGGAATACGAAACAAAATTATATTCAATCTATAGTTCGGTTCGAGACCCGAGTGGTACTTACTAAAATAAATAGACTGTCGGAAAGTAATAATATTAAGCTTGTGAATAAATGCAGACTGATTGAATAATAAAAAATAAAAATATACATACTTTGAATATATACTATAGCGACATCTATCATACGATGATAACAATGACATAAATACAAGTTCCAACGTGAGTCAGCTCAGGCACAACAATAGCCAAGGTGGCTGAGCGGTATGAATATCTGGGCATATGTGGTTTCCAAGGTCCGCGGTTCGCATCCCGCTTCTGCCGTTATTTTTCTGCATGAATTGACGCGTTTAAAAGAATTTGATGTATAGTATATGTATATTTAATTACTATATTCAATATAGTATTCGGATAAATCCGCATCTCGCACTGAAGCGACGTGTTTTTTTCAGGGCGTGGGATAAATCCGCACCTCGCACTTAAGAGCAGTGCAAGTTGGTGCGGATATATCCGCACCTCGCACGTAAAGGGTCAACCATGTTGTTGTGATAACATCATGTGCCGTATGCACTCGTCATAGTATTCATTGTGTTTCAATGTGCAATGCCTTCCTTTGTTTGGTCATATGGGCTGGAATCGCCGCACGTGCTGCTTCTATGAGCTGTTCTCATGTTTGGCAATTCTGCGATAACATCACGCATACTATTTACTTACTCATCGATATAATTACCATATCAATTATGGTTCAAAGTATGTATAGCATATATATCTTTTTCGCAGAACGCAGTTACTTTGTAGTTTAGTCGTATTAAAAAATAAATAAAAGTGATATCCCCCGTCCAATTAAAGCGACTGCAGATCTCGGGATGGTTATTGTGATGCGTGTTGGATGGATGAGGAGCAGGTCGACAAATCAAAGAACTCGCCGAAAAGCACATTTGAAATTTATTTTGCTTTACTTCACAGCGCCCGGACGGAGATTGACGGTCGGTGTCAGTTAGTCACTGCGCCCGAAGATACATAGCGGCCATCTATGGAAATAGCCGCTCCCGCACGACACGTAGCTAGCGACTGTCAGTACCAAAAAGCAAAACCGCGCAGGCAAGGGTCGCGTCTTATAACTACTGTACTCTATTCTTGAATGTACTGTATTGTTTTCTATAATAAACCTTGCTGTCAACCAAGAGCGAGCAAGGCCTTACAATCGGCCGGTACACCTGATTGGGATATATAATATATACTAACACCCCTTTAATTACGGAAAGACGACGTCACATCGCCGGGATCGTTATTAGGACACGTGGTGGACAGATGAGGAGCAGATGAGCAACACACATACTTTTTTAGAAGCACATATATTTTCGATAAACTTGACAAACTTTCGGCCAGGGGCTTCTTACTTGCTTCAGGCCCTATAGGCCTATACCGATAGCAACACGCTACTGCCGCGGTCGGCGCATAACTGATTAATGGCCACCGGGCACCCGTGGTCGGTGACACCCAGCGCCGAAATTCATTCGGTGGCGATCCACAGAACTACACCTGTCAAAAAACCAACACGGCGACACTGTAGTGTCGCCGATAAATGTACATATAGTGTATTCGGCGAAGCTGCGGGAGACACAGCTGACATGGAATGAGACGAAGACTATGGTGGCTGACAGAACTTTTGAGAGGAGGAAGTTTATAATATGTAGTGTTGATGTCCTACCGGAATCTTAATGATGAAGGAGTTCTCCTCAGAGTTGCCGCCGTCCTGCGCGTCGTAGAACTCGTGCTCCTCTTCTTCTTCACTGTCACGTGAGCTGCCGCCTGCAACAAAAAAACAACATCAATATAGTTATTTGATATTAACTCGATATAGCACTTGCAGGCTTGTGCCGAAAAGCATAGATATACAAAATTTCGTCTCTTATTTTTCTTCACTCATCAGGCACGCATAAATAAAATCTTTCGGACATGGCGCTTGCGGGCGCCATTTTGCTTGTATTGACAAGCCGCTACATGTCACGTGACAGCAGATAGTTTGTCAAATGGCCAACTTGTGGTCTTCGGGCGCTGCTGCTGTTACTGCGCAGTCCGAGTCACTTTCTGCCTGGGCACCCTCAGGTGCAACTTATTCATTGGTTGTGGCCTGGGCAGAATACCAACGTTCGTCAGTCTTGTATTTGAAATAAACGCCAATGACCTTCTCGACGAGTTCTTTTCTTTGTGACATATTCTTCATCCATTCACCACGCGTTCCAATGACACTCCCAGCAAAGCGGAGTCGCTTTATCAAAACAGTGGATGTCACTTTCTTTCAGATTCCATTCCCTTCATTTCGAGCCATCTCAAAGTTCTTGAATCCAATTCATATCTTCAGAGAAAGCTATCCTCGGAAAATGCTTTCTTCGAGGATACTTTCTATCGATTCGCGAGCGAATGGCCGCAAAGTGGCTCGCCCCGAACCACTACACGAGCCAGCTACTAACTGGACACGCATTCTTCCGGAGCTACCACTACAGGTTTAAACAGTCAGAACCCACATCCCAGGCCGAGTGCCAATGTGACGCAGTTCTCCGCAGAACGTACCTCACGTCCTGTGGAACTGTCCGCTGCACCACTCTGCTCGGATTGCGCTGTTTGAAGAGGTTACTAAGCATTTCCAAGCACGAAGATTTCATTAGCCCAAAGGAAAGCCTCCCAACTGGCAAGAAACTTGACTGGCGGATCTGCGAATCCTTAAACAGACTACAACCTCGAGCAGTGGGGAATGCTTCGGCAGGGATCACTGCTGTGCGACTGGAGATCTACAAACCGCCTATTACACCTGAGATCCTGCCCCATGTGCCTGACTACCTGCATATCTCAATACTTAATGCTGGGCAGCACACGAGCCATCGATGTTGCCAGAAGAACAAGAATTTCTGTGCGATTACAGCTTTTATGTTCATTTTCCGTCTCCATCTTCCGGCTTTGAAGACGCTGTACACCACTTAAGATCACAGTACTTATAAATAATGCAGCGCGTGAGATGTTGGCAGATTTATTATTTTTGGATTGTTCGAGAAAGTTCTATATTCAAAAGTATTCTGGAGCTGTGTTTCGTTAGCCGGTTTGATAAGTGTGTAGTTATTTTATTCCAAACCATTCTGCAGCGATTTTGTTGCTTATCTACATAATGAGTTGAGTATGTTGGGTAGAAATTATTGTTCAAGCTTCTATTTGTTAAACAAATACAAATAACAAATAAACATTGTAAACATATGTCTAGTGCAAATTAAGATTACACTTTTAATTTAATCTTATGAACTGCGATAAAAGTGAATGACATTACAATACGTTGAAAATTAGAATTGAGGGATGCATCAGTTCTTCACTTGTATTGACATCCTCCATCTTTAAAAAGGCGACAGCGAGTCGCGGGTTCGTCATTTGGTCGTGTGGAAGAAAGATTCAGGAGCAGGTCGCAAAGAAAATATTTTTTTCAGAAGCACAATGCGCGTTTATTTTCTATATAAGATTTCGGTTTCCCCGCCCGACCGTAACATGTTATATCGTCGGCCTCGGTCGGGCGAGAACTGTCGACACGGGCTGACAGGCTGGCACTGGGACTGTAACACCCCAAAGATCTTCTTCGTAGTATCAATCCGGTGGATTGGTTTGCAGCAACAAAATCTTGCATCTCGATCTCTATTCCGCAACCCTCGTCAGCTCAGCATAAGAGCTACAACTCATGTCCTCGAACACTTGCTGCAAATACTCCCATCTAGGGCGCCCTCTAGAGTTTCTACCCTCAACCATCCTCTCCACAATGTCGTGAAGAAGACCATCGTAGCGCATGATGTAACCATTCCATCGGGCTAGCCTCTCTGAGATGGTTCTTATTAGGTGCCTATCTTCTTTGATTATTCTGAGAGTCTCATTGTTCGTAACATGGTCTCTCCAGGAAATTCCGATAATTCTTCTGTATGACCACATCTCAAAGGCCTCTAGTTATTTTTTATCACTTTCAGATAAGCACCATGTCTCACAGCCGTACATCAAGATGCTCCAAACAAATGTTTTGGCAAGTTGCTTGCGGAGCTTTAAATGAATATTCTTTGACTAAGAATTTTTGATTTTTTTAAGACCCCAAAGATAATCGCGGCTAAGTCAGAAACAAAAGTTGACAGTTGAACCAACATGAAATGGAGTAACTATAAAAACAAATAAAATGGCGTATGCAAACGTCGTGTATTTTTATATAAAATTAAAACTATCATTATTAGATGTGCATGTCAGGCGAGGGAACAAAAATAAGAGACAAAAGATCGGCTTTCGAGGCTTTTCGGCATCAACCTAAAAGAGCTATATCAAGCTGATATTATGTCTCAAATTCTAGTGTTAGAAATATGACTAAAAACTGTTCACATGCGACGACACTTGAATTTAAGCATGTGCGAGTGTAATATAAACAGGATGTTTTTAAATTTTTTACATCTGATCGAATTTTTTAACCGTTATATCCGAAGTTCGTTAAAAGATCAAGGTCCTTTACTGTTCTCTGATTCGTCCGCAGCTAGAATATGCTAGCGTTATATGGTCTCCCTACTATCGAACTCATATCGACCGGATTGAATCAGTCCAACATCGCTTCTTGTCAAGAGTTGCACGACTGATCGGCCTTGAGAGAGGTAGCTACTCCTATGAAGATATAGAGAGGCGACTTAATGTATCTACATTGGAGAGACGTAGAACAGTGACTGACTTGCTGTTTATTTTTAAAATTATGAACTCCATAATCGATGACTCGACATTATTGCAGGAAATTACGTTCAATGTTCCCTCCCGGTTCACTAGAGGCAGTGACCTGCTACATGTAAGGACATCCAAAACCAACTATGGATTCTATTCCCCTATGTTAAGAATGTGTAGACTGGTTAACTCCTCTAGTGACTTGGACTTTTTCGGGGTGGACCTTCCAGCATTTCGCAGATCCCTCTACTAATGTACTAGTTCTGTTTTTTTTTACTCATGTTCATGTTTTGTCTAAATGTATTGTCTTAGCTATTATATTGTTCTGTTTTACCATTTAATTTATTGTATTTTCTATTTTAAACCCGTATGTATTGGCCTAGGCCGTTAACCTCTCCTCCCCGGTGATTTCTATCGACTACACATTGCTTGTAATAACTTAAATATCTCTGTAAATATAATACACACAGGGTTCAGATTTTAGGTATTCCTCCTTAATACATTTACGTATTGAAAAAAAAAATGTTTATAATAATAGGCACTCATCGGGAGCAGGAAATATTTTTCTAAAATCCGGAATAAATTCACCACTACACTCAAGACGCGTCAACTGTCATGTATTCATTCGACCTGTCGGAAGCGTGTGCAAAAATAAAATTAAAAAATACACAGATGCGTCGGCATCTATACTCCTCACTCTCGCTGACGTACTAATATGAGTGAGCGAGACGGGAAACCTCAGTTGGTCGGCTAGTTCGAAATGATATCGATGAGCGTCGGCTCATCGATATGTCGACAGGCTAAGTAATGTTAGTAGCTCTCGGAAGTTCACGCGCCAAGGTGCGTCTGGCCGTTTGAGGTCTTCGTCTGATGTTTTTCATGTTTTTAGCTATTAAATGTCAATTATTACTGCTTATTGACATCAACTATTATAAAATTAAGCGATATCTTTGAATATTTTCATTTTTTCGAATTTCTACTCATTTTATTCACTTTAAATCGGAATGTGTAACGAGTACACACCATCGGAACGCGCGGAAGTTTTTAACATAGTAAGGCGAGGGTTAATAAAATAAAATAAAATAAAAAAGAGGTCCGCTATACCGAGGTTTTACATTGTGTTAACAGGTGGCGAAGACTTTGATACATTATTTTAATAAATCATATAATTCAGTTTGCACCGACGGTGAATACGCAAACAAGTTTTGAAATTGCCCACAATGTTGTTCTGCGGATCTGTTAGTTGTTTTGACAGCAGTTAGGAATGACGCACCAAAGAACACTCTTGCTAACACGCTGATATCAGCTCGATACAGCCATTTTTTTTATGTAATCGCATGCAGAAGAGCACAGCCAGTCAAGACCGATGCACTCTATGACGCTCAGCCAGGGAAGCTGGACGCTGCATTCGGGAAACGTGTGTTGTGTTGTGTTGTGTTCGTGTTTGTGTGTGGGTTGGGGAGATTGCAAGTGTACATTTATCTGTTTCTTGAAGAGATCCAGATTGTAGGAAGGAGGATACATAGACGCTGGAAGAGCATTCAAAAGCTTACCGGTGGCATTTAGGAAGGAAATTCGGAAACTGCCAGTTCTTGGTCGACTTATATCAAACGTTTTACTGTTACTGTTTACTTTACGGTTACTGTTTATCATACGATTTACTATTCTTACTAAACGAGGCACATTTGGGTGTTTGTTCACATCGGATGATTAGCACTCCATGAACCATTTTTACGCTTTCACAGGTTTTATAGCATATCTAGGATATTTATCACTTCTGTGCAGTAGCCACAATAGTTCAGAAGAGACTCACACTGGACTTCATAATCTAAGACTATTAATTGTCCTTCGGTGTGATGCGGGTGAGTCAGGTAATGAATGTCCAATCAGGCCACTTTGCTTTGTTGTTTATGTATAGCTATGAGTCTCGAATATTACAAAAACGGTTAAATTTAAAAAAAACTTGACATCAGCATGTTAAAGCCCTTGCTGAGTGGTACCGAAAACCTCGATATACATTCTTTCGTCTCTTAAATAAGAGACGAAAGATTGTTCGAGTCCGGTCACGGGTGTGACGTTAGTTATATAGTCGCCGCTTGTGGCGCTGGGCGACGGCCCATCGCGAGCGCGGCAGTCGTGTGCCGCCCGTCGACGAGAGCATATTGTATTGTGGCTCGGCCTGAATGCTGAGACTAGTACGGGCCATAAGTTTGTAAAGTTTATCGTAATTGTATGTCAATGTGCTTCTGAAAAAAACAGTTTTTTTATGTAAACACATACAGGAGAATACCGACAGATGGTGATAGTAATTCTGAAGTCTCATGTGAGGAATTCTATGACGCTTACCATGGTGTGTATATGACTAAACGCTGCATGTGGATTGTTGATCCGCCAACGCCATAGACTATAGCCCGAGATTCACGCATCATCTTTTATAATTACAGGAATTTACTATGAATGGGTGGTCTTACGGTACGACTTTCGTCTTTCACCAATTTTAATTAATAGGCTATGACTGACATTTTACGAGTGATGGATCAAATTCACACCAACCGGGGATATTTTAGAGCTCATAAATCGATTAAAAACCTTTTTTTTATCTCCGTTGGAGATCGAACCCACGACCTTTGGCTTGCAAAGCAAACGCTTTGACCATTGAGCTATGACCGCCGGTGTGTTATTAATCTGCTCCTAATTCTGCCATCACGCGACTGAATAACGACCTTTTGAAAGAGGAGGCTGTTTAACTTTAATGAATTTGTAATTTCACAAATTATCAACCTTGGTCGGTATAAAACTGATGCAAAGCTTCTAAAATGACAGGCATAGCCTATTAATCAAAAACGGAAGATAGACAAATAGTAATAAAGTATCCTTTCTAGGCGGAATGGCTCTAAATATTGTTTTTGTTTATCGCATGACCTACATTCTCTATTACTTCATGTCGCCTCGTCAGCGAGGTACTCTCGACACGCCACCAATAGTGACTTTCACGGTCGATTTATTTGTATATATTTTTACATTTCTTGTGACGTTTTTCAATGAGCCAATACTAAACACCTGTTATCATGAAAACCAAGGCCAGGGCGTGGTGCAGTGGGCGACGTGCTAGGTTATGAAGCAACAAGTCCGCGGTTAACTAAATTTTACTTCCCCAAAATGACCCTTCAATCTTCCAATACTTTGGGCGAGTTCTCGAAGAAATATGCTAAAGCTACGAAATACAGCCGCCTATGAAACGCCGCGCTTAGTAAAGACACTGAGTAAAATATTACGAGCTACGACAATAGCACATGTAAACACAGAAGTAAACCCTTTCGTTACGGCTCGGTTGAATACACATTATACTGTCAATACGGCGTGAATTTTTCAAACATTTTTTTTTCTTAAATCTAGTATTTAAAGCATAAATGTACTTATCTGGCCTATTTTCATATACAGGAATCTGTTAAGCATGTTAATAAATATCGTTAGGTTTCGTCACAGGAGCGATTTTTCTGTAAGCCACGTGTGTCAATGCCACCACATGTATGGAGTTGCATAATGAACATTTGTTAAATATAATAGCTTTGCATGCATCATTTGATACCTAAAGGATAGAAAAACCAATGTGATATATGAAAATAGGTGAGATAAGTACATTTATGCTTCAAATACTAGATTGAAGTAAAAAAAATGGTTTGAAAAATTCACGCCGTATTGACAATATAATTTGTATTCCACCGAGCCGTAACGAAAGGGTTAAGCCTATGTTTCAAAGAAGTTAGCATTAGCTGTGTCATTATGATTGAGCTGCCCATTTGCACTGAATGGTTCAGACATCAGGAGCGTCAGAATAATAATTTTATTTGCTTAAAAAATCAACTAATCACTTAAATATCCCAACAGCTACTGTACGCAGGCGGTTGTTGGAAGCAAAATGTTCCGAGAAACACTGTATGTGAATTACATAGATAAAGAGCGCGGCTTCATTCTCAATGAGGCATTCATCAGTTCTTCACTTGCATAAATGTACTGTGTATGTTTTTAAGAACGAAACTGCGGTCTTTAAAAGCCTGTGAATAAACAATGCTCAGCGAGACTCTATTTAAACAAGGTAAGAATTAATTATATCTTCTTCTTTAGCCTCGCCATTTCCCATCATCTGGGGTCGTCTCTCCTTGTGCACATTCGCCATGTCTGTCTGTCCTGCGCTGCATTCTCGGTCAAGCCCAGAGTTTTCAGATCCTTGTCTACAGTTGCAGTCCAGGTTGCCTGTGGTCTTCCAGGTCTTCTTCTCAGCATGGGAATGTTGAGGCCTTTCTTCACCATGTGGTCCTCATCTCTCTGTGGCACATGCCCATACCATCTGAAGTGGTTTTCCCTTATCAATTCAGGTATGGGGGCCACCCGAAATGAACCCCAAATATGCTCGTTCCGAACTCTGTCCACTCTAGTCACACCGCCCGCCCACCTCAGCATCTTCATCTCTGCCACATTAATCCTATCCAAGTCACGTTTCAGCGGGGTCCTACACTCCGATCCGTAGAGCATAGCTGGTCTTACAGCAGTTTTGTAGATTTTACCTTTGGTCCTAACTGGAATCTTGCTGTCACACAAAACCGAAATTAACCCCAAATATGCTCATTTCGAAGTAATTATCAATTCAATCAAAATGTCTTAGGACATGGCACGGACAGTGGCAACTGAAAAGCGATTTATGGTGACCATATGTTCCAGATATGTGAAGAAAAAATACGTTAAAAGATAAAACAAAAGTAACGTTTGAAATAAGCTTTGAAATATGAGTACTTAGAGTCTGCGTCATACACTCTACAGCAGTAAGGGTCACTGAATATTATATTAAATATTTTGACCCAGAACCGAGCAAATCGATTAATTAAAATCAAATATTTAATACATTAATCAAGTATTGATAACGTAACAAACGTCATAGCCCTGAAAGCCTTCCTTCCTCGCCCGACATAAAAAAATCTCTAAGTGCCATCGTCGGACAAAATGAAAGTGTAAATGCAAAAAATGACCTGTATTTCTTTGTTCAGTAACTGAGCGTTTCGTATTGAGACTCATAATTCGGCAGGTATATATCAGATCGGGCTGAAATAAATTTTACCTGAAAGCTAAAACCCAAGCTGCAAACATCAATCCAATTTCAACTGCCGGAGTGTAAAGACGTTTTTATCCGAAATTTTTAACATAGCTGAGTTCGTGCCTAAAAAACCGTTTTTGCGGGAAATTCTTTTACCTTACTTCCACTGAAAGACAACAGCATCTGAGGTGCATAGAATATTAGCAGAAACATACGGCGACAATGCTCTTTCAGAACGAACATGCAGAGGATGGTTTCAACAATTCAAGTGTGGTGGATTTCGACCTCGAAGATGAAGAACATCCTGGTGCTGAGAAAAAGATTATAATTCAAGGTTTTGGCAGTAGTAAAATCAAGTGTCAGTATGAATGTGGTCAGTTATAAAATTAAAATGGCAGCAATATACTCAATATTGGTAAAAAATAACGTAAAATAAATTCATAATTAACCCATAAAATGGAAACCTAACTTTAACTAAAGGGTCCGCCAAATAACTTTTTTTTTTTTAAAACAGGGCGCAAAACATCGAGTGTAGCTTCGGCTGTGTGGCACGTAGCGCCGTCCTGTTGAAACCAAATGTTGCCAATATCCTCCTCTTCAATTTTTGTGAACAAAAATTCGTTCAACATAGCCGCGCCGCATGGAAGCGCCATTGATGGCGCTTCACGCACACTTTCTGCCACAGCAGCAATATTCTCGGGTGTACGCACTGTTTTTGGATTTTCACGCTTTGGTTTATCGATGAGGATGCCAGTTTCTTTCACTTTTTTCACAAGATAACGAGCATACGGAGCTGACGGTGATTCTCTTCTTCCAAAATCCGTACGCAATTTTCGCACACATTCTGCAACGTTACCATGATTTTCAAAGTAATGTCGCAATGTTTCCCAGCGTTGTTCAAGCGTATACACAACCATATTCGTTCAGCGGAAGGATAAAACTAATTATCTGTCAAATCAGACATGAGCTAAGTGTTACCATTCACGATATAAGCACTAGTTGAAAAAAAACGTTAGATGGCGGACCCTTTATTATTAATTACCATTCATTAATTATTTGCTGCAAATTTATTATTTTTCTAATGCCGATTGATATTTTTCTATTGCCAAATGATTCTTTTTTACTTATCTTTTTAGGTATTTATTACTGTTTGCTAAATAATTACTGCCCATTGATTGAATTAAATACAGCCAAAAAATATAGTTGCCAAAAGAATGTACGAGCATATTTTATTTATGTTTTATTTTGCAATGCTGTATAACTTGGCATTTAGTTTATGTAAAATAAATAAAGAAATTAGTGAATGCCACTATAAACAGCAAATTCTATCAGCACAAGTTTCGATCTATATTTACGACGAGATGTGTAAGAGATTAAATGTGTGCTTCTTGATAAGACATGAGTATTTTATTTAATGAGAAAGTCGCCAGGGTCCTACAACGCTTTGGGGTAAAAACTATTCACAAGGCGTCGTCAAAGATCCGGGACTGTCTCAGACCGGTCAAGGACAAGTTTCCTTTAGAGAGCGATGGGGTGTACGAACTCCAATGCAAGGCTTTCCCATCGGTGTATATCGGACGAACATCGCGAACTAAAGTAAAAGAGTAAGCGAACATGAGAGATCGTGCAGACTAGGCCACCCAATGGCGTCAGCACTGGCAGAGCATCTGGCTGACACGAGACATAAGTTTTCGTTCGAACCCGAAATCGTGGCTCGAACATAAGGAAAATATGCACGCCTAGTAAGGGAAGCCATTGAAATCAAAAGACATCCCATCAACATCAACAGGGGTGACGGCTTGATTATCAAAACAGCATGGCTTCCACTTCTAGCGCATACTCTGTACAGACAAGCAAGGACGACCACAGTGCGACGTGACGTTCGTGTAGGTACAATTCTTAGAACATACCTACCGTATTCTTAGAACATACCCACGTTCTCCGGACCAATGAAGCTTGAGTATGTAGTTGGAATGGATATATCAATAACGCTCGTAAAAAGATAATCTGACACCAACTCACAACTAAATCATCAATCCCGAAGAAGACCCCTGCAATGGCGGTCGAAATATTGGTTAAAAGAAATTCGCCACACACGGCTAAACCCAAAAGCCACAATATCAATGAGTATTTTATTTTGCAATGCTGTATAACTTGGCATTTAGTTTATTTAAATTAAATAAATAAATCAGTGAATGCCACTCTAAACAGCAAATGTTATCAGCACAAGTTTCGATCTATATTTACAACGAGATTAGAAACAGATTAAATATGTACATTTTGATAAGCAAAGAGTGTTTTTTTAGAAATGAAATATTATAAATTCATGCAATAAAATGTGGTGGTCTAGAAACATTATTTATGATTTTAAAATATCTATATAAGAAATTGACATCAGCTGATATAGTCCTTGCAGGCTGGTGCCGAAAAGCCTCGATATACGATTTTTTGTCTCCAAATTTTGTTCGCTCGTCTGGCACGCATATAATTACCATTGGTTTGCCAAGCAAACGCTTTGGCCACTGATCTATACCCGCCGGCTCTATCGATGACGCTGTGTCGCTTTACCTTTGAACGGGCCAATTTTAATTTTACAATCAGCATAATATTAACGCATTTAGACATTGAATTATATTTGAATATTAATCAGCTGATTGCGGTCGCCAAGCATCTATTATTCATATTATTTACAGTTTGATTTTAATGTTTAGGTCGACGGGTTTCCACGCCATAAAATCATGGGACATTAACATATTTGCGATGTTTTTTTATTTTGCAATAGTTTTAATTTAATTAGATTAAATTGCCTGTAAAAACGCCACGCATATTCAATCGGTAGTAGACGGATTCGACTGTAACCGAAATATAACAGGACATACTTTGCAAAAACGAGGGTTATCCGTAAAATAAGGTTCCCACGGCGCTACAGTCCTGAAAAGCGCTGGTTTGGTGGATCCCGTGATTCTGTAGTGTACCTCGGTTCACCCACTCCAAATCCCTTCACTAGCGAGCTGCCTGCGAAGCTCAGTCTTGGCTTGGCAGCCGTACGTGATGGATCTCCCCCTCGCTTCGCCCGCCAGGTATGAGTGATCATTATCCTGTCTGTAGAAATCCATTCCCAACTATGCGAAATCTATATAGACAAGTGTATGAGCGTAAAACGCGTGCGCAAATGGTGCAGAGCGTTTAAGAACGGGCGTACTGACGTCCACGATGAGGAGCGTTCCGGACGGCCATCTGTTTCTGATGAAACAATCGCAAAAGTGGAGGCAGCGATGCTCTCAGATCGAAGAGTGATGGTTCATAAGCACGCCGAAATGATCATTGATAACAGCAAAACTTCTATTGACAAGATTTAGACGGAGCATCTAGGGTATGCTACGGTTTGCGCGAGGCGGATGCTAAGAATGTTGACCGAAGATCACAAACTCGAAAAATCGCAAAATTTGGATGGGGTATCGCCAAACACCCAGCCTACAACCCGGACTTCCAGCGCCAAGTGACAACCATCTCTTCAATGACACGAAGAAACACCTGGGTGGAACGCATTTCGGCGATAGAGAAGAGCTGGAAGAAGAGGTTCTCGTACGCATTCGTGGGATTAAACATGTTTTACACTGTGAAAAATCACTGGGAAGCTTATTTTACAGATAACCCTCATATTATTTGATTTTCTAATTATTATTTGCCGAATGTATGTAAAAAGCAATTACACAAATTCGACGTAACAGACATGTACTATATACGAGTATAATACTACATATACAGGTGAACACAGCACATATAATAGTCTGTCACACAAAGTGTCACGGCGTGGCTGTGGCATCGATCTGCAATGACGTCAAGGAGACATCGCCACGCCACAAAGCACAAACCAATGCCATACAATTAGGGGTTCGAAAATTTAGTTCGTTTTTAACGCAAACCATTTAAGAAATGTTTTTAACCAAGGCATTTCAAATATTCATGAACTCATGGTGGAAGCCCTCCTGTCCCGTCCTGTTTTTGGAGACCCAGATGGGGACCCGTTACTGAACGCACGCACAAAGCTACTTGTTAGAGAGTGGCTGAAGGCCTTCCCGTGATTCTAGGTGCATCAGTTAGATGTCAAATAGACCTCAGTCTAAGGCTGCGAATTTAGTATACTACAGCGAGTTTCGAATTGCCTTCTTTGGTAACATGTTGCTTAATCAAGAACGGTCGAATTTGATTAATTTAATCTTTCTACGATTCGCGAGTTGTGTCTTCTACAGCGGCCTTTTCTTCAAGTCCCCAGTCTCACGCGGTCCTAGAAGGCCGTTGGGAACTATAGAATGAATGTACTCGGGGAGCTGCAGGAGGCGGAGCTGACATGGGATGAGACTGTGGCGGCTGACAAAACTTGTGGATACAGTATGTGAATGCTATATGCTCCATTTAGGGTGTAGATATTATATGATCATACATATATAATCTTTTTTATTTAACTTGAAAAGCATGTTTACGCATTCGTTCATTCAGAGCAATATTCACTGCGGCATACTCGCCAGCAGAGAAACAGAGGGCTAGAGCGCTAGTGCGGATCAGATTAGGTTGGGCTCCCCACTTCGTACCTGCCACTTTTCGGAGTAGGTTGTTTCTGGTGAACACCTTTTGCTTAACAAACTGACAGTGTTTCTGATAAGTTAGGGTCCTATCAAGTTTAACCCCTTTGGAGGATTCGAAACGAAAAATACGAACCGCAACTTGTCCAGTTCGTTGCCCAACACGCTGACCGCTCAGCCAATTACAAAGAACGATGGTAATGCTGCAGTGGGGGTATAATCAATACATTTTTAAGCCTGCCAAATGATTAATGGAACAGTTCAACATACCATTAATTCATTTGAATAACATTGGATATATTTAGATTAGAGTGGTGTTTATTTTATCTATTCGTCGAATTGCATCGAAAACGGTCTTTTAAACGCTTATTTGTTTTTACTGATCGATTAATGGCTTTTCGAACAACGCCGTATAACGGCAATTACAAACATCGTAAATATAATTATTTGAAAAACATTGATTATGAATAGCAGGGCATTGATTAAATTTGATGAAGAGCAGAGTGTCGGATAAACAATGCCACCTTAAATTCTTATCTCCGATATATGTAACTAGATATTTTACTAAATATAGACATCCTCGTTAGTCAAAGGCGGCTCCATGTCGCCGGGATCGTCATCAAAACGCGTGGTGAATGGATGCGGAACAGGTCACGAAACAAAGAACTTTTCGAGAAGCACATTTTAAAATATTTAAGACAAAATATTGACAAACTTCGGTTACCTGCCCGGGACGAAACATTCTGCGTTCCGTACAGGTCTTAGGCAGACTCCCCACTGAGCCGAAATTAAGATAGTGCCTAGTTACGGAACTAATGACGTGACAGGTAACGATTTATTACAACAAATAAAATGACGACGCAGCGCCATGTCTTAGGTTGTAACATTTTTATATATGCGTGTCCGAAGAGTGAACAAAAATAAGAGACGAAATAATGTACATATAGGCTTTTCGGCACCAGCCTGCAAGTGGTACTTATGATAGGTACTTATGATTAAGTACTGAAGAAATAGAAGAGAAAAAAGACTACAACAGAAAATCCCAATACCTATTAAACAGACGACACCAACAAATTACACCTGCATACGAATTCATGGAGCTCGTGTCTGAACTGGGCCCTCTTTGTATGGAAAATATCATATTGTGGAATATATCGGATAAGCAATGGCACCCTTAATTCTGATCTTCAATCTATGGAACAAAGACATTTGGTCGGTTTACTAAGTAACATCGTCATACTATATCCGCTCCTCATATTAATTTTTAAAATACTATAACAAAAATTACTCAATAATTTTGAAACATGTTTGTGTTAAGTTAGTTTGTCCTCGATTGCAAACATCAATAATGTGAAATCAAATCAAAACAATAAATGTTAACATTTCAACACAAATTGCGTATTGAAAAACACACTTAAAACTCGTACGATTTGTATTTTTTGTGTCACCTGTGAAGCGATAATTGCATTTAAAAACAGTAACTTGTGCAATCAAATAATACAAGTAATATTGCTAATAAGGTGGTGTTTCATAAGTACTAAAAATAACAGGTAGGACATATTTTTGGTTGTCAGTAAAAAAAAAATTTAATGCAGATTTATTGCATATTTTACATTGCAAATACACGGATTCTCTGATAGCTGAAACTGAAAACGAAATCACTGAAGCGCTGATATCCATGGAAAACATATTTAATTCTAACTTTAATATGAAAATAAACAGCACAAAAACCAAAGTCATGAGGGTAAGCCGCAATGAGCAGCAGAACATTAATGTATCAATGCTAGGAGTAACCCTAAAAGATGCAAAAGAGTTTGTGTATACCTTGGAAGTATGATCACCTGGGATGGCAGAACAAAAAGAGAAGTCAACAGACGCATACATCTAGCGTTCAATAAAAAAACCAAAATTCATGGTACTTATCTGAAAGTGAAAGAAAAAAAGACTAGAGCCCATTGAGATGTGGTCATACAGAAGAATTCTCGGAATTTCCTGGAGAGACCACGTCACGAACAATGAGGTTCTCAGCGTAATCAAGAAAGATAGGCACCTAGTAAGAACCATCTCAGAGAGGCGAGCCCGATGGATCGGTAACAGCATGTGCCAAGATGGTCTTATTCACGACATTGTGGAAGGAATGGTTGAGGGTATAAACTGCAGAGGGCGCCCTAGACGGGAGTATTTGCAGAAAGTGTTCGAGGACATGAGTTGTAGCCCTCATGCTGAGCTAAAGAGGGTTGCAGAGGATCGAGAAGAGTGGAATTCGAGATGCAAGATTTTGTTGCTGCAAACCAATCCACCGGATTGATACTACGAAAAAGAACAGATATTATTGGTTTTGAGTAAAAATAAAAACAGTTTTACTGTATTTTAATGCAGATTTGTAGCATATTTTATATTGCATATACACGAATGTGAGAAACTGTTCGCAATATTATTTGTGCTGGATATAACCCTTTCACGCTGGTGCCGAAAAGCCTCGATATACGATATTTTCTCTCTTATTTTTGTTCCCTCTTCTGAGACGCATATTTAAAAATGTTAGTCTAAGTTTGAGATTTAAGTAGCCATAATACACGGCGACATTTACAGGCACCATTTTGTTATTTGGTTTTGACAGCCGCTACCTGTCATGTGAGAGCGGATAGTTCTTTCTAGTTAGGTTAGGTTAGCGAGACATCCAGTGTACCAGTTGTCCCGTGCGCCAAATGTCCCGAACACCAGACGTCCAGTGCGCCCAACGTCGTTACCGATGAGTCGTTGAAACAATTGTATGTGAACGAAATGCGGCGGAACCGTATGTAATATACCCAGACCTTCTACAATGTTGCTTGCCAATGTGGCTTATCACTAATCAAACTCACTCTATCACGTGCATGCATACTTCACAGCCAGATAAGTAATAATACAATGCAGCCTGCAAACAATGCAATGCTGGATTGCATTCATTTTGATCAAATAAATACAGTGGTGTCTCGACATACGAGTGTAATTCGTTCCGCAACCATGCTCGTATTTCAATTTACTCGTAACTCAAAATCAAATTTGAACAAGAGTCACAAAACGCGCGTACAACTTACCAAAGATGCTTTGACAGCGAGAGCACACTGATAACTGATTCTCTGACCGTGGGGATTCACGCGGGAAAGCGTGACGCGCGGTTCGTGTGCAACCGGCCAACCCGCTAAGCCGATTGCTCGTATCTCAAATTTTTCTCGTATTTTAAAGCAAAAAACCACTCGCTCGACGGCTCTTATCTAAAAAAAAACTCGTATGTCAAGCTACCACTGTATAACATAAATGATTTGGCTGATTATTTTAACCCTTTCGTTACGGCTCGGTGGAATACAAATTATAATGTCAATACGGCGAGAATTTTTCAAACCATTTTTGCACTTAAAGCTAGTATTTGAAGCATAAATGTACTTACTTATCTGACCTATTTTCATACATCACATTGGTTCTTCTATCCATTATCTATCAGATTCATAAAAAACTATTATATTTAACAAACGTTCATTATGTAACTCCATACATGTGGTGGCATTCACACATGCTGTTTACAGAAAAATCGCTCCCGTGAAGAAACTTAACGATATTTATTTACATGCTTTACAGATTCCTTTAAAGAATACACGTAGGTTGATAAAGGGAATGACTGCAGTTCCAATTTCCCACCGTAGATGTCACAATGACTACTGAATGTAGCAAAACGATTTTTATCACGTCAACTGATGTCAACGGTCGGGGAATCTTTGACGGCGTATGCCGACAACCGATGCGAAAGCGTTAGTGGATTGTGAAATGTTCATTCGGCATTTGTTCAGAATGCTAAATGTGTCGTCACATTTACAGTTTAAATATGTCATTAAAAAGCCGCATTCGTTTTATTGAGTTTCGAAACGATGACATTTGAATATGGATACATCTTGGTATTTAATGAAACAAGCGTTCCTTCAAGAATGAGGTTATCGTAAACATCCAATGCACTGTTATAACCCAAAGTGCAGTGGGAAATATTTGCGCTTTCGACACTTTGGATTGTGATTTGTTTCTATCACAGACGATAACGAGCCCGTTCGCCAGGATGAATAAGCCCGTAAAGAATAATATTATTTTACTTGCTATCTCTGTTGATAATTGCGATGATAGGGTTGAATCAAAGAACTTGAATATCAATTTACTTTTATATTATCAACACGTTAAGTAGAGAACAACGGGAGATACAAATGAAAACAATATTGTAGGTATGGGGGATAGATTGTGAGCCCCGAATACTCGAGGCTCGGAGTTATAAAGCCAGATTTGACACGTCCAGATGTTGGTGTTCCCAAGCCAAGTGACCAACCGACAAGGCGCACGTGGTTGAAATTTTTTGAATTTTTCTGGACATTACAGTACGTTCAAAAGTCAATAAATGCAGAAATTATACACATACAAAAAACACAGATCTTGGAAACCATTGAGATTCCATAAGTGAAGAAAATGATGTGAAAAGAGGAATCGGAGTTGTGGTGGTAGACCAATTTGAAGCGCAGTTGCAGTTGAACTAAATTAAATACTCGAAACTCCACAGTTTTTTTTTTATGTAAACACATACAGCGCTGCATATGTAATGTTGATCCGCCAATATAGCCCGACATTGACGCATCATTCAATTATTACAGTAATTCACTATGAAAGGCTGGTGTTCACGGGACGACTTTCGTCTACCACCAATTTTGACTAATAGACTATGACATGCTTTTGCAGTTGTGAAAGCTTGACCTGTAACATCGACTAATGCAAAAATATATCGATTGGTGGAACAAATTTCGGCACACGGCTCAACCCGAAATCCACGAATTCGCGTGTAAATATACTTTCCATCCACTGTATAAGAAGTAGTTGGTGTGTTAGCAAACTTACTATAATACATTCGAATGTTTTTATGTCATCAGTCCTCGGAGAACACAATACCCGAGCCAAAAATAATGAAAAAATCGTAATCCGCGTCCGTGCACATTTTTTGGCGACTTTTCAAATTTTGTCTAAATATATACAATTTAGAGCGGTGCAGCCGCACACCGACCACATACAAAGTCACCGCCGAATACATTCGCCTACATTACAGAGCAGAGATTCTCAAATGGAAGAACCCGGGGCAGCCGTCGTATGTGACAAATCGATCGATATATTGTAAAAGCTATACGTACTAGTAAAACTCTGAAATGCTCTTCCAACAAATGTATCCTACGGTAATAGTAATTCTGAAGTCTCATCTGTGGAATTCTATGACGCTTACCATGGTGCGTATGACAAGCGCTGCATGTGGAGTGTTGATCCGCCAACGTCATAGACACAGCCGAGATTCACGCATCATTCTTTATTATTACAAGAATTTACCAGGATTGAACCAATTTCCATTAATAGGCTACGACTGGCATTTTACGGGTGAGGGATCAAATTCACACCAACGGGGGATAATTTTAGAGCTCAGAAAATCGATTAAAAATCCATTTTTTTTAATCTCCGTCGGGGATCGTACCCACGACCTTTGGCTTTCAAATCAAACGCTTTGACCATTGAGCTGATACCTGCCGGCTAATTTGTTGAGCGGAACGAAAGGTCGAGGACCAACGCTGAGTACAAAATGAACATTGGTTACAAAGTTCCTGGTTAGAATTTTAGAGTCTAGTATATTCCGATTATCAAGTCAACCATAAATCTTTGCTGAATTTTCAAAACCCCTAGCCAGGCATGTATATACAAGGAAAAGTGACGGAATTGAGTGGCGGTAATATGTGGTGTCCATATGTTCCAGATATGAATGTATGTGGCATGGACTCACGATCATCAGGTTAATTATCCAATCTTATTAAATATTCCTATTAACATTGACATCAAAGTGATGTAGCCCTTGCTGACTGGTACCGTAAACCTCGATATACAATCTTTCGTCTCTTATGTCTGTTCGCTTGTCAGACATGTGTGTCGCCATATTGGCTTTAGTTATATAGATTGCCACTTACGGCGCTTGATACCGATCACGGCGCCGCACGGGCCAGTCGTTTCCCGCCCGTCGGCGAGAGCATTGTGGCTCGGCCTAATGCTGTGACTAGGTCGAACCATAAATTTGTAAAGTTATCGTAAATATATCTCAATGTGCTTCTGAAAAAGTCTTTGTTTTGCTGAGCTGCTCCTCATCATGCCCTCACGCGACTGAATAACAACCTTTTGAGAGAGAGGAGGATGTTAACGTATAAGCCGAAAATCTTTTCCGTCTCCTCAAGACCCCTAGCTAGGCATGTATAATGGCAAGTGACGGCTTTGAGTAGCATAAATTCGTGGTGACTATATGTTCCAGATACGGATGGTGTGCATCAGGATTCACAAGCGTCGGACTAGTAATCTGATATCCTGAAAAAATAAATTAACAAATCACTCAAAAAAGCTTTGCTGATCCTTCAAGACCCCGAGCTAGGCAAAGTGAAGGAACTGTGTGGCGGAAATTCATGGTTACCATATGTTTCTAATATGGAATGTTACGTTAAATCAAAAGATAACCACACGGCTCAAATCAAGAAGTTTCCTACCGTCGCCAACGGAACTGGTGATACCTGAGGCCACCCTGCGGCTGAACATGTGGAGAGGCGCAACTGAGGGGAATACTTGGATTGCCCCGAAAGAGGACCTAGCCCCTGGACACAACCAGGGGTGGAATATATGGAGGTCCCTTAACAGACTTCGGACCGGAGTATGCAAGACGAGGACACAATTGAAAGCCTGGCAGTTTTACAGCGGACCGACTGAATGTGACTGCGGCGCGGAGCAGACCCTGTCACACCTTCTGGTGTGTTCGGGACCTGATGATGGCCGGGAGTAACACCATCGACGTCGCCCACTTCCGGGCAGACCCTGTTGTTTCCGACACGATTATATATATATATATATGGAATGTATAGGGGTACCACGATCTGTTGAGGAAGCGCTGAACCGTAGACTTCCGTGACTCCGTTTGTATTGATTAAATAATAAAGTAGACGTTTTGGCTACTAGCGAGGTAATGGCAGCTAACAGCTACCTACCAACAACCCGACTGGTAACCCTACTGCTTAGTACTTACGATGGCTAGACGTAGAAACAATGAGAATAAAGAAATAACGAGCGTCGGGTTAATCGCGCGTTATCCATATAAAAACACAGATCATGTGACAGTGTGGCGCCCACTCTACGATTATGTTTTATTTTACGCACAATAAATACACGTAAATCCATCGTTCAACTAATATATTTAAAAAAAAATTAACAAATCAATAAAAAAATATGTCTAGGATACTACAGTACCCTCTTCAAATCTCAGACTTCTGCTCTAGAGGTTGTAGGGAATCATATATGTTCCCAAGTGGACCTTCAGTTGCAGATATGTCCTTGAACGAGAAATGGACAGAAGGAGAAATGGATATGTAGTGACCATATGTTACAGATATATAATTATTATTATTATATCAGTATTTGTATAGCACTTTTTATGACCTAATGGTCATTCCAAAAGCGCTTCTTTGCCCTCTGAGTAAAAAGGTGGGTCTTGAGTCTGCTTCTGAAGGATGCCTCCGCTTTAAGTTCTCTTATGATTTCCGGCAGCGAGTTCCAGGCCATTGGTGCCTCGTACCTGAAAGCACGATTGCCAAAGACCGTGCTAAGATTACCTCCAGTCAGCTGCAGATATGGAGCGGATATGGGAAGAAGAAGATATATCGATGGATTTATATATTTTTCAAATTAGCATCCTGCGTCATTACTATTATTTTAACATTAGTCAACGTGTTTTTTTTAAGTAAACACATACAGGAAAATATCGACAGATGGTGATTCTGAAATCTTATCTTGCTAGTTTTTTTTTATTGATTTTATATTATAGCAAATGCAGACCCTTGTTAAGGTTACATAAAAATGTGAGATGCGACAATTTTTTTATGTAAACATACAGGAGAATACCGACAGATGGTGATAGTAATTCTGGAGTATCATCTGTGGAATTCTATGACGCTTACCATGCTTTATATGGCTAAGCGCTGAATGTGGAGTATTGATCCGCCAACTACATAGACTACAGCGCGACATTCACGAATCATCCTTATTATTATTATTATTATATTAGTATTTGTATAGCGCTCTTTTATGACCGAATGATCATTCCAAAAGCGCTTCTTTGCCTCTCTGAGTAAAAAGGTGGGTCTTGAGTCTGCTTCTGAAGGATGCCTCCGCTTTAAGCTCTCTTATGCTTTCCGGTAGTGAGTTCCAGGCCATTGGTGCAGCGTAGCTGAAAGCCCGATTGCCAAAGACCGTGCTAGGACTACCTCCCGTCAGCTGCAGGGTGCTTTATTATTACAGTAATTCACTACGAATGGGTGGTCTTCACGGGACGACTATCGTCCGCCACCAATTTTGATCAATAGGCTGTGTCTGGAATTTTCGTGTAAGGGATTAAATACACATCAACCGTTAGTATTTTAAAGCTCATAAATCGGTTAAAAAGTTTTTTAAGCTCCGTCAGGGGATCGAACACATGACCTCCCGCTTGTCAAGCAAACACTTTAACCTACTTAAAGCTATGCCGTATGAGAGTAGTATTTAAACATTATTTCTAAAATAAACATCATTTATTCACTTTGAAGTTTTGATATCCACCTACACGTTTCATACATTGTATCGGCTAACTTTTGGAACTAATTAATCGCTATATTTTATTATTATCAGTTAGCATTCGCTAGCATATGTTTACATAAAATGAATCACTTGACCAGTTTCCGGTACGAGAATGAAAAATGCACGTACAATTTTATTATTTAAAAAAGATTTGAGTCATTTATCCCACATTGCTATAAAATGAATCGAATGCTATTGCGTGACATATCGTCTATACACATATAAAAATCAATTATGTATGTATGCCAAGTATGCGTGCATATACCGTTCAAGCGATTGCGATGAAACTTACAGGGAGTATTGCGTGCATGCCCGCTAAAGGTTTTATTAAAAAAAAAACTTCCATGTAATATACCATAAAACATTAAAGCGTAAGCGGCGAAAACTTAAAATAAGAGAGAGTCTAACCGTCTGCTACTTTTTTATTACTGGTTTTTATTTATAACTGACTCTTAGAAATTGTAATAAACCCTAAAGGATTTAAGGATTTTCACTCACGTGTGCCTTGTCGGTTGGTCACTAGGCGTGGGAATACCAACATCTGGACGCTTCAAATACAATTTATTTAATTATTAATTTATGTATACAAGTACCAGTTTCTTTTTTCTTAGCGTTATCAACTCTCATTGTTGTTATATATCTACCATCATGACTAATCTCACTTTGAATCATATTGATATTATGTGCTAGCAATATAAAGTGATGATTATGAATGATAATAAATCATGTGTCAAATCAATCAAAAGATTAATATTTAAAGGTTTACAGATGGTTAGAACGTATCCAGTGTGCTGCTGTCAGATGATCAGCTGATCAGGTGAAGAGTTTTAGTTAGAAGTTACAGCAGAGTTCAGGAGTCCCCCAGCGATTTGCTGAACCAGAGTAGGGAAGACGGAAATAGCATGCGGGGGCGACCGTGACCGACACACCGCAGAACTAAAGATGCACCATTCAACACAAACTATTGACACCTAGCACTTTAAAACTCGACAGCCTTGACACTGTCGCAGTTGTTAAAATACTGATAACACTGTTCTGATGACATGGTAATTTACCGGCGGGCATAGCTTAGTGATTAAAGCTAAAATTGAAGGATTAAATAGTCAGAAAACGTGCTATAATTTCTGTAGTAGTAGAGTGTAGGTTAGGTTTCATTAAACCAGTGTAGCGACTGTTTTAATTAGAAATCTTAGAAATCGTTTTTTTTTTAATCTCCGTCAGGGATCGAACCCACGACCTTTGGCTTGCAAAGCAAAAGCTATGACCATGGAGCCTGATACAATATTTTAAAGGATTACCTTAATTTGATGTTGACTACGTCGGCAATAAACCACTCACTATTTAAGTTTTACCACTAACACAAGTGTATGGTTAATATATCACTGTAGTAATAAACAAAAAATGTAATCACTGCACTTATTTATACATGTCACTGATTTTGGTTTAGCACACTGACTACGCGATAAAGGTTAGGTTGGGTTCGATTTGGGCGCGTTCACTTTAACACACCTGTTCACGCGCCTTGATTACAAGTGAGGTTACGTGGCGACCAGCTCCTGGCAAGGTCACCGCTTGACTGACAGAAGGACACGGGTGCTGCCAAGAACAGCTGACAGTGACGTTTGTGAGAGCAGACCGGCTGCAGGTGTCGACAGCGTGGCGTCTCATTGCTTACTGAGCCGGAGCAGTGCACTGCATAGCAGACTGTTGGTTCTTGCAGCGACGAACAATCGGCGGCCGGCGGCCCGAATGATTTTTTTATGTAAACACATATAGGAGAATACATACAGATGGTGATAGTGAATCTGAAGTTTCATCTGTGGATTATATGATGCTTATCATGCATACATATGACTAAGCGCTGCTTGTAGAGTGTTAATCTGCCAACGTTCACGCAACATCTAATTCAGGGGTCGTCAACCTTTGTATGCCTAGCGCCCACTTTCGCCTATATTTCATGGTAAAATTTCCAACCTCGCTGTATTTCAATTCATTATATGGGTGGAAATTCTTTTTAGAACGAATGTAGAATATTGTACAGAGACAAAAATTGCCTACCGCCCACCACGGAAGCCCGTATCGCCCACTAGTGGGCGGTACGGAGCAGGTTAACGACCCGTGATCTAATTATTAAAATAATTCACTATGCATGGTGGTGTTCACGTGACGGCTTTTGTCTATCACCATTTGTGATTAATAGGCTATGATTGGACATTTTACGGGTGAGGCATCAAATTCACACCAACCGTTGTCGTACATGTATGTGTCGCCATATTGGCATTTTGAACAAGTCCGGTCACGGGAGTGACGTTAGTTATAGAGATCGCCACTTGCGACGCTGGGTGTCACCGCCGTCGACACACAACTGACTAAGCACCGGGCGCCGTGGTCGGTGAAACGAAAGATTGTACATCAAGGTTTTTGGTACCAGTCAGCAAGGGCTATATCGTGCTGATGTCAACTTTATGTTTTGTGTTGAGTTTTGTGTGAAGCATTGATTCACCAAAATCATTAAGTACAACCTGACATTCTTGCATTGTCCACGAATTAGTCAGTGAATACGTATTTTTCTGAAACTTTCTGGAATTATTCGACTTAATACAAAAACGAGCGATTCGACTTATAAATACTAATGTCTAACCTCCATTGTGGGTGCACCTGCAAAATATTGTTTAATTTATTTTGTATTCACAATCGATGTAATAGTCACACTCTTTTGAATATATAAGGTAATCTTCTATATATATAAAAATGAATGTCTGTCTGTCTGTCTGTCTGTCTGTCTGTCTGACTGTCTGTCCTTTATGCATTCCTACACCATATATCCGATTGCGATTAAACTTTGTCAAATTATTGCTTAGACTAGCGGGAAGAAGATAGGATACTCAAAATTTGATTTAATTACAATAATTAATTGAATATTTACGTAAAACATGTTTTCATACAAGACTATTGCAATACAGAACTGCCATTTTGGTCAAATTTAGGTAATAAAAACATAACCTACGTTTATATATATAACCTAAGCTTCTAATTGGCTTCGGCCTCGCCTCAAGTCCGACTTATCCAATCGAAAGGCTAGAGGCTCCCGACGAGGCGCTTTCATAAAATCGCGGTTTCTTTTTTTGAGTGGCATTGCAACGCATGCCGGGTACACACTAGTATTATATATATATATATCGACCTAGAGCACTTAATTTTCAAAATTTAAAAGATTATATATCTGTGCCAGTCAGCAAGGGCTATATCACGCTGATGTCATTAGATTTATTGCTAGGCCTAGGAAAGTCGGTTATCATAGGTGGCGATTTCAATGCGAAACACCAAATGTGGAACTGCAGCCGAAGCAACAAAAATGGAAAAAGCCTATACCATCACCTCCAAAAAAAAGATTTTAACATTTTATATCCCGACTCCCCTACTCATTATCCACATAATAGCATTCACCCATCAACACTGACCTGGTCCTAACAAATAATGTATACTCTATTTCAACACTTACAACCGAACAATTACTCTCTTCCGATCATCTCCCAGTATCCTTTTCCCTGAGTTGTACTTTTTCCAGAGATCCTAGAACTCAAAGTAATTATTCCCTTGCTGACTGGAAACTCTTCAAATCCCATATTAACCAAAACATTCATTTATCATCTCAAACCATAAACTCGCCTGAATCTATTGATCACGCAGTGAGTGACTTAACCAAATTAATATTAGAAGCGGACATTCTTGCGATCCCCAAAACACCTTACAAACCTTACTCTCTTGTCCTCAGTCCCGATATTAAGTCACTAATTAGCTTTAAAAACAGACTAAGGAAATATTGGCAAAAACCAAAGACCGTTTCTCCAAATCCATTATCAATTCACTTAATCGAGAGATCCAAGCTCTAATAACGACATTAAAAATGACTTATGGACAAAAAAACTAAAGTCTCTGTCCCCTTCAAACAACTCCTTATGGAAGACAGTTAAATCCATTCGACATAAGTCATCTCCCATACCTCCTTTAGACTCTCCTGGTGGTAAAGCCGTTTCTGATGTAGAAAAAGCCAATTCCCTTGCCGACTCTTTTTCAAAATCTTTTACCCTGTCTCAAAAACAACCTGACCCAAAAATAGAGTTAGCTGTCAACAAAACAATCAGCATGCTTCCCTTAAAAACTTCACCATTTCCTTCATCCACACCACTGAAATATCCTCTATAATAAAAAACTTAAACCTCTAAAAGCCCCTGGGCTAGATGAAATTAAAACATTCACTTAAAAAAATCTTCCCCATAAAGCTATAATACTCCTAACAAAAATATATAATGGATGTCTCATAAGTGGCTACGTCCCATTAACTTGAAAAATTGCTTTGGTTATTCCAATAAAAACCAGGAAAGACCACCCAATCCCATAAACTACCGGCCCATTAGCATGCTATCTGCAATTAGTAAAATCCTAGAAAAAGCCATTCTCAGCAGATTAGCGAAATTCCATGAAAAAATTATAATTCATGAACAATTTGGATTCAGACCCAAACATTCCACTATCCATCAGCTAACCCGTATCGCCTCTAACATCTCAAATAATCTTAATACTAAAATCTCCACAGGCATGATACTAATCGACCTAGAAAAGGCATTTGATACAGTCTGGCACAATGGTCTGCTTCATAAACTCCTGCTTTTGAATACACCCTCATATTTAATCAATGTATTAAAATCCTACCTCTGTGACCGAAAATTTACAACCGTCATTAACGATTCCAAATCGTCTCTCAAACTCGTCACAGCTGGTGTTCCGCAAGGAAGCTTGCTCGGTCCTTATTTATTCAATTTATATATAAATGATCTTCCCACTCCCCCACGATGTGAACTGGCGCTGTATGCTGATGACACGGCCGTTCTCACTTCCTCCAAAAGACTCGACCACATAAGGTCACGTCTACAAAAAAGGACTTAGTCAACTAACTTCTTTCCTTGAAAAATGGAAATTAAAAGTAAATTCCAACAAAACAGAGGCCATTATATTCACGAGAAAAAAGGCGAAGCAATTTCCCTCCAATATTATAACAAATTCTGGATCTATCGAATGGTCCAAAGAAGTTAAATATTTGGGACTTATTCTCGATTCACGTCTTCGGTGGGGTTCACAGACAGAAGTGGCCAAATGCAAAGGACTGGCCGCACTGGGAGCCCTGACACCAATTTTCAATCGAAAATCTCTCCTTTCACGTCATAATAAAACAATAATTTACAACTCATTAATCAAACCCATAATTACATACTCTGCACCGACCTGGATCGATAACGCAAAATCTAACTTTACTAAACTACAGGTCATACAAAACAAAGCCATTAAAATCATTTTCAACACTCCTTTTAGAGCTAACCTCAAGCACCTCCATACCCAAAATAAAATCCCCACTATCCACCAACATTTTCAAAAACTAACACTGAAATTTCATTACAAGTCTAAAACACACACTAATCCCCTGATCAGAAGGTTAGGGGAATCAATGTCTTTGCGCAGCTCTCACCATCATCAGCGCTAAGCGGCACAACTTATGGTGTTCTTTTTTATTTTATCTTATATTTTTCACTGTTTCTTTTTTGTTTCTTATTTGTGTCTGAATTGTCTAGTGTTAAGATGTTAACTAGGTTTAATTTTTGCTCGGAAAAAATAGAATCCTTTTCAAGGATTCTATAGAATCTCAGTGTATTAAAAAAAAATTTCATGTAATATTAACTAAAAAAAAAAAAAAATGTAGCTTAAGTAAAAGATTAAAAAGTCTGTAAACTTAGTATAAATACCTAATTTGTAATTTTATGTGCATGTATCTCAAGATTGAATAAAGATTTATAAAAAAAAAAACGCTGATGTCATAGCAAACTTAGGCCTTTGATTAGACTCCCCTGCTCTCCGTGCAACAATGGCCAAGTACGATGACGTCACAGCGACCATGAACACAACATAGCAAGTACCAACACCAGCAACAGCAACCCGCTCATTACGCTGACATAATTAGGCGGAAAATTGAAATAATTAAAGAGGCTTATTACATTATCCAGACGTTCTCGTGATGAATAGAGCCTGTTACGTAACGTAGAGGACTGAAACTCACTGAAAGACACACCCCTACCCCCTCTCCTACATAAAATGGGCTAGACCACGTGCAAAGTACTATCGCAGCTCAGTTATCTCTTAACAAGAGAAGGATTGAGAAAGGGTACGAGTTATTCGAAATTGCAGTCACCTAATAGAGAACTTATCTAACGTGTTCCATGTAAAAACAAGGTAAATAAATAAATGTTTATAATTTATCTCAAAGTAAAAAAAATATATATAACATCCCCGGAATCCGAAGGTCTTCTAACAGCTTTAACAGATGAATTATTGTTTCCGTAGTAGAAGGATTGGCCGGCATTGTAAATAACCGTTCGACAACGGAGCTGGTGATACCTGAGGCTACCCTGCGGCTGAACATGGAAAGAAGCGCAACTGAGGGGAATACTTGGATTGCCCCGAAAGAGGACACGACCAGGGGTGGAATATATGCAGGTCCCTTAACAGACTTCGGACCGGAGTATGCAAGACGAGGACACAAATGAAAGCTTGTCAATTTTACAGCGGACCGACTGAATGTGACTGCGGCGTGGAGCAGACCCTGTCACACCTTCTGGAGTGTGCGCTGTGTCCGAGTATCTGCGCCCGGGAAGACCTGATGATGGCCGGGAGTAACGCCATCGACATCGCCCATTTCTGGGAAGACAAGATCTGACCCTGTTGTCTCCGACACGATTATATATATAGTATTATTAAACTGTTGTAAAACCAAGTTATGTCTGTACAGATTGCGAACCTCGGCCCCAGCACAAAACGCAGACATGTGCTTTATCAAACATCTGGATTTGTGCCAATTTTTTGTCTTTCAGAACACATATTAAAATTTATATCTTCATATCACTGTAACACAATTGTTTCGGTCGGATGTTTGATTTCAGCGGATATAAACCAGCTTATTGTTGTTTTTCGTTCTAAATGAATTTACTGGGAAAATGACAATATTTTTTATGGTAGAGCTCACATTTTTTACCGCGGAATAGTTATTATAGGTAACCGCGGTGCTTGGCAGACTGTCAAGGAGACGTTGGTTTATTTTATTATATTTCTAAGGTGACACTAGAATTATCTTTGTACCCCACGTGTATCACGAATGATATGAATAAGTGATGCACGCTTTTGCTCACTTCTTTTCGTTCCGTATTGATGTCCGGAAGGGGCACATCACAAAAACCGCTCGCAAAAAAAGCAAACATTTTGAATGTCGCCGAATGCCTTTCCGCGACAACATACTGATCCCAGAATGATATCGTTGATGTTAGTACACTACAGACGTGCCTCTAATTGATTTTCCTTTGTGATTTTGTAGCTGGATCGCGATGAGCGTAAGGATTAGTGGTTAGCCGCTGATGCGACTTGACCGAGGGATGCGTAGAAGCAATCGAAAGCGGAATACAGTCAACGTCAAATAACACGCCCTCGAATAACACGACGAGTAGAATTCTTCAAAATTTCGGCGCAATTCCCCGTATAACACGATAGGCATCAGAGGATCATCAAATCAATGTATGAAATAAAAAAAAAGTATTGAAAATGATGTAAATTTAAATCACAAAAAGCATACTATTATTAAATGTACACTCATGTCAAAAACTGTAAAATTTGTATTTTGTAAAAGGCTATTCGTTTATCAAGAACCAAACCCATTTTTTGTATGAGATTCCCAACCCATATAATACGCTTTCAAATAATACGATCGCGACTTTAGTGTTATTTGAGGACTGCCTGTAGTTGTATTTGGTGGTAACAGAATCGACACATCCGACTGTTTTTTTTTTTATGTAAACACTTACAGGAGAATACCGACAGATGGTGAAAGTAATTATGACGTCTCATCTGTGGAATTCTATGATGCTTAACATGGTGTATACACGGTGGCTACACGCTTCATGTGGAGTGTTGATCCGCCAACGTCACAGACTACAGCCCGAGATTCACGCATCATCCTTTATTATTACAGGAATTTACTATGAATGGGTGGTCTTTACGGGACGACTTTCGTCTACCACCAATTTTAATTAATAGGCTATGACTGACATTTTACGGGTGATGGATCAGATTCACACCAACCGGGGTATTTTAGAGCACAGAAATCGATTAAAAATCCTTTTTTTTTTTTTAATCTCCGTCGGGGATCGAACCCACGATCTTTGGCTTGCAAAGCAAACGCTTTACCATTGAGCTATGACCGCCGGCGTCTGGTGTAGGTATACAAGGTGTATAAGGTCATAGAAGCGTATAAATAATATAAGCGTGAATTTTTGTGTGATCCTGTTAGTAAGCAAATTCTTCCTCATATCAATGATTTTACTATTAATTATTTTTCCTTAGATACTGACATCCCCCGTCTTTAAAAATACGACAAGTCGCGGATTCGTCAAGTGGCCGCGTGGAGGAAGGACGCAGGAGCAAATTAACAACACAAAGAACTTGTTATTGAAGCACAATTCGCATTTATTTTTAATAAAGGCTTGATTTCCTCGTCAACCATAATGAAAGGGAGCAACTGCCATAACAAATAAAATGGCGTATTCAAACGCCGTGTAATATTACATAGTTAAAACTAACATTTATGGTGTGCATGTCAGGCGAGCGCACAAAAATAAGAGACAGAAGATAGTTTTTCGAGGCTTTACGGCATCAGCCTAAAAGAGCTATATCAAGCTGATATCAATACATCCAAAAAGTTTCAATTCAAAAATGTATTTATAAATATAACTAAAAATAAATTACAACCACATAAGCATTACAAAAGCATGTGTATATTTTCGGCTCTTGGTGCATGCAATGGGTAACTAGGTCATAGGGCTAATACGTAATGGAATGGGTAAGGTTAGGTTTTGTTACGATTATAGCAAACATTACAACAACTGGTGTTTAACGGACGAGAAAGTATCAAGTGAGGAATTCAAGAGGGCACTGGGGAAGTAGGTCATAAAATAACCGCAATTTTCAGTTGGTTATAATATTTTGGGTTAAGGAATAGATACAAGTTATATACATATGTGTATGTACCTGTGTTGAGTTGTGAGAGACAAAACATGTTTGAAGTTGTATTGAAATATTATTTTACATTGATATCTGTGACAGTAAGTATTTTTTTCACAATGACTGGTTCTACCTGAAGGATAACTAAATAAGTTTTATTAACCCTTTGGCATCGGTTGTTGGCATATGCCGTCATAAGATTCCCCGATCGGCTCGGTGGAATACAAATTATACTGTCAATTATTAAACTAGTATTTGAAGTATAAATGTACTTATCTGGTCTATTTTCATATATCACATTGGTTCTTGTATCATTTAGCTATCAGATGATGCATAAAAAACTATTCTAATAAAGTAGCAAAAAGATTTATCACGGCTACCGATGTCAACGGTAGGGGAATCTTACACGGCATATATCGGGTACCGATGCGATCAGGTTAAAAAGGCTTTATAAAAGCATCTGTATGTTATGTTTTAGTATGGGCAATCCCACTGGCTGATAGCACGAGCAAAAAAATGCAGAAAAAAACTAAAATGTCACTGACAAGGAAAAAAACGAGTTGTGGAAAAGTAACCTTTAAATAGAAAATGTCACGAGTCTATTATTATAACGTTACTTCCAATTATCGCATGGCGACTTAGTGACAGGCAATTCCTAAGATTATATATACAATTTTAATTTTGTGCATAAAATTTTAATTTGCGACGAATCCTGTATATCCAGAAGTTTTTTTTATGTAAGCACATACAGGAGAATACCGACAGATCTCTCACATGTGGAATTCTATGACGTTTACCATAGTGCACATGGCTAAGGGCTGCGTGTGAAGTGTTGATCCGCCAACGTCATAGACTACAGCCCGATATTCACGCATCATCCTTATTATTACAGGAATTTACTATGAATGGGTGGTCTTCACGGGACGACATTCGTCTACCACAAATATTAATCAATAGGCTATGACTGGCATTTTACGGGTGAGGGATCAAATTCACTTCCACGGGACGACATTCGTCTACCACAAATATTAATCAATAGGCTATGACTGGCATTTTACGGGTGAGGGATCAAATTCCCACCAACCGGAGTATTTATATTATATATACAGATGGTGATAGTAATTGTGAAGTATCATCTGTGGAATTATATGATTCTTACCATGGTGCATATGGCTAAGCGCTGCATGTGGAGTGTTGATCCGCCAACGTCATAGACTACAGCCCGAGATTCACGCATCATCCTTATTATTACAGGAATTTACTATGAATGGGTGGTCTTCACGGGACGACATTCGTCTACCACAAATATTAATCAATAGGCTATGACTGGCATTTTACGGGTGAGGGATCAAATTCACTCCCACGGGACGACATTCGTCTACCACAAATTTTAATCAATAGGCTATGACTGGCATTTTTTCGGGTGAGGGATCAAATTCCCACCAACCGGAGTATTTTTAGATCTCATAAATCGATTAAAAATCTTTTTTTTTTAATCTCCGTCGGGGATCGAACCCACGACCTTTGACTTGCAAAGCAAACGCTTTGACCATTGAGCTATACCCGCCGGCTTTGTTCATTGATTGAAGAAGCCAGTATAATAAAACCCTAACCTTAACACGGGTATTTGTGTACTAGTAACTAAACCCTAAAAAACAGTTCACAGTAATTAATATTTTAGAGTGAATTTAAATTATAAAATCAAGTTTAAATATTGAACGCAACTCTTTCCGCTCAATGAAAGAATCTCAGTTATGTATTGGTGAAACTTTCCTTTTTTTAATCCGAATAAGTCAACAAACTTTACCGATTTATTTGGTTTGTTTTCACTTACGCACACGAGAATCTCGCCGCATGGGGCACATCTCACCCCAAACCCGGAGTCTGTTATTACATCATCTCTTTCCTCCTAAATGCGTCAGTTTCTTGGCCTAGATTCACGATACCCTCCTGCATCCCACAGAGGGTTAACAAATCCTAACCTAACATGACCTCTACATCTTGCACCAGCCTACTCCCCGGGTAGCAACGTCTGGGGGCGCCAGTTTTGAGTCACCTCTCAATGTTTTAGTTTCTTGGCCTAGTTCTCTGTTGCCATGAGAAGGTTCACTAGTCCTATCATAACCTTACCAACATTCTCCATCTTGGACTAGCTTACTCATTGGGTAGCGACGTCTGGAGCGCTAGTTTTGAGTCACCTCTCAATAAGTTAGTTTCTTGGCCTAGTTTTCTGTTGCCATGAGAAAGAAGGCTTACTAGTCCTATCATACCCTATAACCTAATATAATATTCTACTCTTTCAACATGCATTAGCCTGCTCCTTGGATAGTAACTACGACACGTAAGTTTTCTGTAACTACGAAAAGGCGCACTAGTCCTATCATAACCTAACCTAACCTAACATAACATTCTTCATATTTTTCACTAGTCTCCTTACCTTGTAGTAACGTCTGGGGTTGCCATTTTTCATCGCGTCACCTCTCAAGTTTTCTGTAACCACGAAAATGCTCAATAGTCCAATAATCTCACCTAACCTATCCTATATAATATATATAACCTAATATAGTTCTTCTTACATGTCCTTTGACTTCATACATCTTATTATTATTCTACTGACATCAGCATGAAAAATCCCTTGCTGAATGGTACTGAAAACCTCGATGTACAACCTTTCGTATCTTATTTCTGTTCGCTTGTCGCACATGTATGTGTCGCCATATTGACATTTTGGACTAGTTACATAGTCGCCACTGGGGCGCTGTGTGACCGACCACGGCGCCGCACGGCAGTAGTCGTGTGCCGACGTCGACGAGATCATATTGTATTGTGGCCCGGCCTGAATGATGTGACTAGGTCAGGTAGGTATATATATATATATATGTCAATGTGCTTCAGAAAAAGTCTGTGTGCTATTAATCTGCTCCCCATCATGCCACCACGCGACTGAATAACAACCTTTTAGAGAGGAGAATGTTACTACATACCTAAGCTAAGCTTGCCGGCCAGAATGGCTTAAAAGTAAAGCGTTTGGAAACTATACCAAAAGTCGTGGGTTCGCTCCCCGAAGGAAATTACGTAAAATATAATTCTGTACATTGATTTCTAAGATCTATAAATACCCCCGATTGCTGTGAACTCTCGCCGCTTAACGAGTCTGTTAAATAAAATTGGTGGTAAACGAAAGTCATCCCGTGAACACCGCCCATCCACAATGAGTCGCAGTAAAAATGGATGATGCGTAAATTGCAGACTGTAGAATAAGACATCGACATATAAACACTCCATATGCAGCGTTTAGATATACTCTTACAAAAAATAAAAAACGTCACCGTAGAAGCGATTTTTCCATTACCATCTGTCAGTATTATTCTGTACATTGCATTATTTTTGTATTTCGTACACGTATTTCGTGGTTAGCAACGTGTTACCAAAGAAGGTAATTCGAGACTCGCTGTAGCATACTAACTTCGCAGCCTTAGACTGAGGTCTATTTGACATCTAACTGATGCACCAAGAAACACGGGAAGGCCTTCAGCCACTCTCTAACAAGTAGCTTTTTGGGTGCGACAGTACCGGGTCCCCATCTGGGTCTCCGAAAACAGGACGGGACAGGACGGGTTTCACCAAGCAAGTGTACATTACATTAACATAATCACTGCCAGATACGAGATATCTCGTCAAACGGTCAAGTTCGCTGCGCAGGGTACGAGATATCTCGGTAGTGCTAATAATTAGCCAAAACAAAATAATACTTACAATGACACATTAGAGAATGTTCCAAAAGCATTTTACTACTTAATTATTGATTTTGACATCCATTTAATTTTAATTTTGACAATTTACAACTATAACTTCAGAGATGTCGCTGGTCTCGGTTTTTTTCGCACATTATGTGGGGTGCGATGTATTGCCAAGCATTTTTTTCCGGCAACCAAAAGGTTAACAATATGTACATGAAAATTGTCATTATGTTCTAGATATGACAAAAATATCGGGGAAGAAATAGTTCCTTCGCCAGAATTCGGTATGAACACTAAGAGTGGCGGCGTTACAAAAGTGAAACAAAGAAAGTGAAAAATGTCAATCGGAAATAATGGATGTCTGGTTTAAGGTATCGATTATGGCGACCTCTGTAATATTCAATAATAGGAGTGGCTGTAAGGTCGATAAATGCCCGTCTCGAGTACTGTGGCGCTATTTAAAAAGGTCAAGTGAAAACTCAATAAATAAACGATGACCACATGTATTATCACATATTTCAATAGCCTGGAGGCGGGCCTGGTTTGCAGGGCTGTTGACCTATCAATTAATATCCATAGATGATAACCCTTTCAATTATGTGCTTCAATAATATATATCAGGCGGCATAGTCCAGTGGTTAAAGCGTTCGTTTCTCACTGAGACGCCGTCGGTTCGAATCCCAAACAAGGTTGATTTTCTTGAATCGATTTAATTAAATCTAAGCTATATACATGCCCCAGGCAGGGTTAAGAAAATCCTTAAAGACAAAACTAAAATTGTCCATGCCTCGAGTTTCGGGCTTATTATCAGATCTCCTTTTAAAAAATGTCCTGATAATTGAACACACAAATATTTCTCAACGACAATTTGTGGTGTCCATATGCTCCAAATATGGAGCAGATATTGTAGAAAAAAATGATATTAACTCTAAAATTTCAGGTTGGTGCAGAAAAGCCTCGATACGCGATCTTTCGTCTTTTAATTTTGTTCGCTCGTCTGACACGCACATATAAAAATGTTAGTCTACGTAGTTAAATGTGAGTAGTTATAAGATGCGGCGTGCATGCGCCATTTTGTTTATAGCGTTTTTCAGACATTCTCGAGACTTGGACTATTTGGTCCTAAGGGCGGCTAAACCCTTCGAATATCGAAAAAATAAACTTAAAAAAAAACATATTTTCACGATATCTAACTGCTGAAGAATATTACTGAAAGAAAAAACTCCTTGTAAAGTTGGAATATTGTTAATTTAAAATGAATTATAATTAAACAATTAACAAATTTAAAATATTTAGTTTTGATTCACATTTATTATTAACGATTACATGTTTCGGCCTCCCTGGAGACCATCATGAATAATGGTCTCCTATATTTAATTAAAATTTACTTAAAATTATAATTATGCAGTTACACTAAGAATTTTCATTTGATAACCTTAATATTGCAAATACTCCCGTCTAGGGCGCCCTAGACGGGGAGTGTTTGCAGCAAGTGTTCGAGGACATGAGTTGTGGCTCTTATGCTGAGCTGAAGAGGACTGCAGAGGATCGAGAGGAGTGGAGATCGAGATGCAAGATTCTGTTGCTGCAAACCAATCCACCGGATTGATACTACGTAGAAGAACCTTAATATTATAGCAATATTGACTCTCACACACACACACACACACATTGTTGCTAACACTTTCGGCGTGAGAGAAACTACAATATATCTAAATAATATGACTACGTTCTACACGTGGGTTGTGTTGGTGTACAAGTGTGTGCGTTTGTGTGTGTGTCGCGTTGTGACGTCACGGCGCGGTGCTCCTGCACTGCGACAACACGCACACAGCCACACGCATGCCACACACACATACACCTTGTATGCGTGATCACGTAGTATTACACGTATTACGCTCACACACTGTCACGTATTTGTGCGAGAACGTATGACATAAAACGCACACGCAGCAAACTCTCGTGTACGCACACAACGCACACATGTTTTGCACGCTTTTACACGCGAACGTGAGTGAGATAAGCAATGAATACACGCATTTGTTAGGGATGACACGTCTTTTTTTTAATTCTCCCGTATCATCTAAGGCAGTATGGCTTAGTGATGAGAGGCTTTTGTGATGTGGTCGTACAGAAGAATTCTCGGAATTTTCTGGAGAGACCACGTCACGAACAATAAGGTTCTCAGGATAATCAAGAAAGATAGGCACCTAGTGAGAACCATCTCAGAGAGGCGAGCCCGATGGATCGGTCAAGTCATGCGCCACGATGGTCTTCTTCACGGCATTGTGGAGGGGATGGTTGAGGGTAGAAACTGCAGAGGGCACCCTAGACGGGAGTGTTTGCAGCAAGTGTTCGAGGACATGAGTTGTAGCTCTTATGCTGAGCTGAAGAGGGTTGCGGAGGACCGAGAGGAGTGGAGATCGAAATGCAAGATTCTGTTGCTGCAAACCAATCCACCGGATCGATACTACGAAGGAGAAGGCTTAGTGTTTGCCATACCGAAGATCTTGAGTTCGATCTCAGATGAAGTTTAAAATAAAATTAATACTCAATCGTTGTAAAAGCTGTCCAGTTTGTGTGAATTTGATCTCTTGCCCGTGAAATGCCAGTCATGACCTTTTAATTAAAAATTGGTGGTAGACGAAAGTCTTGCTGTGAACACCTCCCATTCATAGAGAATTTCTGTATTAAATGTATGATGCGTGTAGTCTACAACGTTGGCGGATCAACACTCCACATGCAGCGATACGCCATATGTAGCATGTAAGCTTCATAGAGTCTACGGATGAAACTTCAGCATCACTATCATCATCTGTCGGTATTCTCCTGTACGTTTTTACATTTAAAAAATATAAAAAAAAACCCTCTACAAATTTGACAACGATGAGGCTGGATTTGGAAGGCGGATGATCGAGAAGGATGGAGGTTCATGCAGGAGTCCTATGTTCAATAATGGACGGATATAGGTTGATAAAATTATGGTTTTTAAATACTTCCCACATCCGTTTCATATCTGAAACATATGGTGAACACAAATTGCCACCACTTAATTCTGTCAGTTGTCTCACTGTCGATTCCTCGCTTACGACATACCACACCTGCAGGTTCACTTGGTCATATATACGGTTCCTAACAACCTCCATTCATAGTAAATTCCTGTAATAATAAGGATGATGCGTGAATCTCGGGCTGTAGTCTATGACGTTGGCGGTTTAACACTCCACATGCAGCGCTTAGCCATATGCACTATGGTAATCGTCATAGAATTCCACAGATGAGACTTCAGAATCACTATTACCATCTGTTACCATTCTCCTGTATGTGTTTACATAAAAAAAAACTTGAAGAGTGGTTAGCTGTAGTATCCGAGGTATTTTTATAGGTGTTTTGTTAAGAAAGTCGAATGATTAGCCGGAGTCTTTCGAGGCCAGAACCATTGTGTCCTGAGGGGCAACTCACCCGATTATTTCATATTATCAATGTTAACCCTTTCATTACGGCTCGGTTTGAATAAAAATTATACTCACAATTACAAAACTAGTATTTGAAGCATAAATGTACTTATCTTGTCTATTTTCATATATCAGATGATGCATAAAAAACTATTCTAAGAAAGTAGCAAAACGATATTTCACGTCAACCGATGTCAACGGTCGGGGAGTCTTATGACGGCATATGCCGACAACCGATGTGAAAGGGTTAATTACAAATAAAGAATTCATTTTTTTTGACAACCCTAGTAATATAACTACGCAGCTGACCTACAGAAGTGGTGCAAGAGTGGATGTGTGTGTGTGTCGCACATGTGTGCGTGCGACACGCACACACTCTTACGCCTACACCTACACGAGTTCACGTGCACCGGGAGCACCAATAATTGGTAAAGCATTGGCCTACCGCACGTAAAAGCGGCTTGTTGACTCACTAAGAGAGTAACGAATAACAACAATAGACGCCAGAATGAGCTTTACTTCTTCCATATCCTCTCCTTAGCTGGAGCATACGGACGCCACGAAATCACGCCACATTTACGTATATTCTCAAGTCAAACGAGTATATTACAGACAATTTCAAATAGAAAAAGCGTTTTTCTTTGCATGCGACACGCAAATGCATTAACCCTTTCGTTTTGCTACTTTAAGTACTCATTGTGACATCTACGGCAGGAAATTTTAAGTGCAGTCATTCCCTTTATCAGCCTACAAGTATTCTTTACAGGAATATGTAAAGCATATAAATAAATACCGTTAGTTTTCGTCACAGGAGCGATTTTTCTGTAAACCACATGTGTCAATGCCACATGTATGGAGTTACATAATGAACGTTTGTTGAATACAATAGTTTTTTATGCATCTTCTGATAGCTAAAGGATACAAGAACCTATGTGATATATGAAAATAGGTCAGATATGTACATTTATGCTTCAAATACTAGTTTTAAGCAAAAAAAAATAAAGTACAGTAAGACCCCGCTTAACGCGGGGGATACGTTCCACATTTACCTCATCTAAGCCGGTTTGTTCCACTATTTCTTCCACTATTTTATCCATATCGACAGAGTGTCCAATGTCTTCGCTCTTACATAAATCTAGCTGCGCACAATTTCGGGGAATCCCCGGGTTAAAATAAAAGAGCGCTAAGCCGAAACAGCGCTAAATGAAACAGCGTTAAGCGGGGTCTCACTGTACATATAATTTGTATTCCACCGAGCCGTAACGAAATGGTTAAAAGGCTTATAAATAATGAACCAAAACATCTTGGAAACATATTTTCAACGTATTTTAAAAATTCCTTTCTATTATTAAAAGTAATAAACTATACATTTAATGGTAATAATAACATTGCCCGCTCAGTCTAAATGGGCCCTTAGTGATTCATAATTATAAAGACCTTGTTAAACCCGCTTCACAGACATTCCTGAAGATTGCGTTAAATCTCCTGTTAGTTTACAAACATAATAATCGTTATGGGCGATGTTTACGCAATGGATTTGATTTTTTTGATCTTCCAAAAGAGAAAACGCGCAAATTGGTAACGCAAGTAATAATGGTGTTGATGGTCGTTTACTTGAACGCCCACTGCACCAGAAGCCATTTTCAAATTCCATAAACGTAAGCATATTTTAGATTTTTTTTGATACCAAAATTTTCATACTAAAGATATGTACTTTGAAAACGCGGGTAAGCAACATTGGGAGTACCAAAAAAATATGTAAAAAATAATAAAAACATCCTCCTCTCTTTCAAAGAGGTTGTTATTCTGTCGCGTGATGGCAGGATTAGGAGCAGATTGATAACACAGACTTTTTAAGAAGCACATTGACAAATATTCAAGTTAAAAATTGACAAACTTCTGGTTTGGCCTAGTCACAGCATTATGCCGAGCCAAAATACAATATGCTCTCGCCAACAGGCGGGACACGACTGGGGTGATGAGCTGTCGCACAGGCGTCATGGCGGCGGTCTATGTAACTAGTCCCAATATGGCGGACACATTAATATATGACAAGCGAACAGAAATAAGAGACGAAAGATTGTATATCGAGGTTTTTGGTACCAGTCAGCAAGGGATATAGCCCTTGCAGGCTGGTGCCGAAGGCCTCGTTATACAATCTTTCGTGTCTCATTTTCGTTCGCTCGTCGGACAGTCTGTGTCTGCTCGGGGTGTTGACAACACGTCATTGTCTGCCTCGATCAGACCGAAAGTTTTTTTTTATGTAAGCACATACAGGAGAATACCGATAGATATAAGTGCTGCGTGTGGAGTGATCCGCCAACGTCGTTGAGGGGTGTCTCAAGCAAATAAATGTTTTCGAATAAATAAAAATAACCAAATGTGATACAATTTTTCTCAAACGATAAGATTTTTTTTATTTAATCGTAAAAACACCAAATTTATTCAAATGTGACAGAAAATAAAACGTAACTTCATAAGAAACAAAAGCAATTTTTACGTCTCTGCGTAACACACGGAGGGCGTTGATTTGTTCGCAGAAATATAAATATGTATATTTATACGTGAAACATTTTGGATTTATTTTTCACCAAATAAGATTACGTTTTTTCCGATGCTCAATTTTCAGAGATCTCCCTTTGAAAAATGAAAATGTACAAGAGAATACGGAATTCTGCAATGATTGTCAATTTTTATAAAGACCAAGCACTTCACGTAAAATTATGTTTATCATCACGGAGTGATATTTAACGAAGCAAAACAACATTGCATCAGTCATTTTTCTACGCATCAAAAGCACTCTCCCCTTCGGCTGCCGCTCGCTAAATCACTGTACTCGACCGTTGCCAATCAATGGCCGGCTTCACTGTCAAAACTACCGACGTAACTCCGCGACCCGCTGTCAAATCAATTCCAGAACAGAAAGTTTACTCTATTCATTTAGAATGAATAATAACACGACAAACGATCTGTAGTACCTTTGATGTTTTTAACCCTCTATTAAAGCCGGTTGTTGTGAAACTGATCGATAGAATTACTAACATTCGCAAACATTTAAGCAATTACACATTTATGAAATTATTTATATTTTGCCGCGAACGAACCTATGACTGCTAGCATTATAGCCAAGCGCCTTAAAACTATCGGATTATCTTCAATCTAAGAATCCCGTTTATTGCTGATTCGATACAAACACGTAATACGTTTAGAAATTAAATGATAATACATTAAGTGATATGTATATACGCAATTTATAATCTATACATAAAAAAAAAACAAAAACCGGTCCACATAAATAAAATTCCTTGCATTCATTTTCCGCAATACAAGTTAGGTGAATGCCTCTTCCAAAGATATGCCCATTTGCTCGACTTGCGCTATAGTCTCCAATTTGAGCTGGCGATCTTATTTATTTCGTTTTCCTGCCGTGTCAGTCATTCCTATTATAGACCTTTCTAGATGGTTGTTTTCACGTTGCATCTTCGGTATGTGAGCCTTGCTACGTGGCCTGCCTGTTTCCACGTCAGGTTTATCCACCAGCATTAAATATGCTGATATCAGCTTGACATAGCTCTTTTAGGCTGATGCCGTAAAGTCTCGAAAAACGATCTTTCGTCTCTTATTTTTGTTCGCTCGCCTGACATGCACATATAATAATGTTAGTTTTAATTATATAATATACACGGCGTTTGCATACGCCATTTTAGTTGTTATGACAGTTGGTCCATTTCGTGTTGGCCACTGTCATATTTACTTCGCTTGTCTGCCGCGACGATTGGCGGCGCCAGATGTCAGAGCGCGCAGTCAGTTTTATCCACCATCATTAAATATGCACAAAAACCGGTCCACACAACTGTACAAAACAGAGTCTGTAAATCAACTGTACAATCGGAAGCAAATTCCTGGTCTTGGAAAAAAAACAACAACAATACTATCTTACTGGGTGTCATCGGTATTAAGTTTGGTGTGACTTACTGGGAGGCTGCGCGTTGACGCTCTTCTCGAGGGTGTCGTGTTGTCTGGCCAGTTGTTCCACCACCTCTTGAAGGCGCTGCTTCTGCTCGCGCTCATACTGCAGCAGACGACCCCAGCGACTGCCTTGTGCACGTGCCACTTGCAGGTACTCTTGACAGGCCTGCAACATATAAGAATGTTAGCAAGACAGACCACAATGATGCTAGCAGATTCGTCAGTGTCTATCTGGAGAATGGCAGATTCCATAGTTTTGACTGGGGGGAAGCCTTTAGATTCTCTCAGAGCCAGGGGATGATAAGAAGATTTATAAGTGTCGCCTGGGTATAGCCGGCAAATTTCAGTATCAGCAAAAAGTATTAGGGCGACGCCTGTAATTTTTTTATTTATTTATTTATCACAGAACCGAAGTTCTAAGGTACATAGAATAATAAATAATAAGAAACATAGAGTATACATAAAACATACAATACATAAAAAAAAAACATAAATAAAGAAGATGACACGTGTCAAAGATCACAAAGATCTAGGTCAGGAGAACAATACCATCGACAAAAGAAGAAAAGGATGTAAGAAAAGGATCGAGGTGTACTGGTAGGCCATTTAGGAGCGTCATTGGCGTTGTGCTAAATTGAGTGCTCGAAACTCCACAATACCAACTGGGATCAAAAACAATGGATGGTTACGAGCACGGGTGTACTTATCTGGAACGTAGAGGTTAAAACATTTAAGAATCCCATGGTTGTGAATTGCACCGCGAAGAAGAAAATACATTATTTTCAACTATTAAGAATGCCAGTTAAGAGGTTGCCGGAAGATTTCTTTGCTAGGTAGGAGAATGCTGTTAGAATCGACAATGTCAGTAGGGAGGATGCTTACAGATACATCAGTATCGACTGGGATAAAGAAGGTAAATTCTACACCGTCAACTGTCATATTATTGGCAGATTTCAGTGTGAAATTCGAGGATGCTGGAATGTTCATTTATTAGCTGGGATGATGCTGTCAGATTCAACAGTGTCAGGATAGAGGATGTTGACCAATGTCTAATTGTCAGTTGAAAGGTTGCTGGTAGATTCTAGGGTCCGCATGAAGGATGATGTCAGATTAAATAGTATCAGGACGGAGGATCTCGGAAGGTTTAACAGTGCCAGCTGGGGGGTTACTGGTATATTATATCATCAGCTTGGAGGTTGATGGTTGTTTTGTCAAATAAAGAAAAAACAGCAAACCATCAAGGTCAGCTGAGAGGATACGAACAGTCAGCTCCTTACATTACGTATTGACATAAGCATGATGTAGTCCTTGCTTACTGTTACCGAAAACCTCGATATACGGTCTTTCGTATCTTTATTTCGGGTCGCTTGTCGTGCATTTAGGTGCGCCGTGCTGACGGTTCCGCTAACGGGTGTGTTAGTTAAGAATACCACCGCTCGTGGCGCTATCGGAAGCCAGGACGGCGCGGAGATCGTCAGTCGGTCCCCACCCTTTAGCGAGACAAGGTCAGCGTTGCGACCAGCGGTATGTTTCCGCTTGGCCGAAAGCTTATAATGTTCTTAACGTAAATACAATCTATGCTTCAAAAGAAAGTGTTTGTCTGCTGACCTGCTCCTCGTCCTGCCCTCACGCGACGGAATAATCTCTTTTAGAGAGGAGGATGTTAGTATATAAGACAAGAGTAACCCAGGTTTGGCTGTGCCAGTTAGAAGACTGCTGGTAGATTCTAGCGACAACTTGGAGGGATAAAGGCAGTTTTGCCAGCTTACAGAATATCATCAAAATCTGATGGTACGCTGGGAGGATGTCGACCGCTTTTTGAGTTTTAGCAGAACCTTAGACATCTAATACAAGAGTCAATCACTCACGTTCATCATGACACTGCAGGCGATGCGGAAGAGCGTGGCGCGCTCCGAGACCTGCTCGTCCGGGTGCCCCAGGTCCGCCAGCGCGCGCTGCAGCGCCGTGCCGTGCTTGGCGATCAGCTCCACGCACGTGTGCAGGTTGTCCAGGCGCGCCGTCAGCTCGCGCGCCACCGCGGCCCCCGCGTCCTCGGACACGGCGCCCCCGTTCTCCTCGTCCTCCTCGCTCTCGGCCGCACGGCTGCCAACAAACATACATGATAGTCTAACAACCTAACCTTACAAGTCTAACATGTTCGACAGAGGCTCTACCGGTTCTACTAGGGATTGCCCCTCTGGATCTGGAGGTGCAGCGACGGGGTGCTTTATACAACCTACGTCACGGTTGTGCGTCTAAGATCGGAGATATCGTACTACAGCCCAGCGCTTCTCCCATAAAAAAGCTTTGTGATGATGCCCTTACGGCCGCATGGTAAAAACGTTGGTTATCTTCCACCAAAAGTAGAACTACCTTTCTGTTCTTTCGGGACATTTACTTCAGACTAACTGCTAAATGGATAAGCACTGATCACTGGTCTACCCAGCTAATGACTGGGCACGGCGCTTTAATGACAGATTTTACTCATTTAATTTAGTTTCAAACCCTAGTTTCCCCTGTGTTGCCCCCTTCCAGACCTCAGAGCACATTCTCTGGGACTGTCAATTCCTCTCGTTAAAAAGAGGAGTTCTTTTCGATGCAGTTCGAGGGAGTCGCCTCGGCCCTATCGGGCATGCAGACTTTGTGGCCACTAAAAAAAATTCCACGCATTTACAATCTTTGCTTGTATTTTCCGTGAGAGAATCTATCTTCCATCTCCATCTCTTTACAACCCATGAATGCGATTCTAATCTCTTTCACGGGTTCTTTCTTTTAGCACTGTTCAGAGGGGACTCTGTTCAGAGGGGACTCCCACTGAACTTATCAGTTGCTAACTGATCATAATCTGAATGAGCGCGTCATCAAGGAGACTTAACTGTCCTCCGGTGTGATGCGGGTGTGAGGCGGGTAAAGTCCAATCCAGTAGTCCAAGTGAGGTGCGCTGCTAGGCAATCAACCTGCAGTACACTCTCGACATGCAATGCTATATATATATCAATTAACAACTATTATGTGATGTGTGCTTGTTCATATAACATGTAATGACTTACATGGCCTTGATTTTGGCCTTTGCGAGCTCCTAAACGCGGTGATCAAGCTAGTGCGTCAGATTTACACAGCATTGGCTTTGGCGAGCTCCAGAGTGCGGTGATCCATCTGGTGTTCAGATGTGTGGGTCAGACTTACATGGCCTTGGCCTTGGCGAGCTCCAGCGCGGTGAGCCAGCTCTGCCGCTCCACCTCGTTGGCCGCCTTGATGTGGAAGGTCTGCGTGCCCCCGTTGGAGATGACGAACGTGCAAGAGTCCACGGCGTGGATGAGCGCGCCCCCCAGCGTGATGGTGCCGCGGCACGTGTGCGCCATCTCAGCCTGGTTCCTGCAACACGACATACGTTATACAACACCGCTCCACAAGGATGAAAGACAACACTCACTAGTACGAGAATACTGGACTTCTTGCTAAACCAAGACATGGGGTACAGAGAGAAAGAGGCATTCTTTAGCAAAACAAATTAGACTAGTTTTAACATTGAACACAGAAATGAGTCCGCACCTACGTACTCGCTGAAATCTTTAGCTATACATCGTTTTCAAGCAATTACTACTGATATCCTCATCTCGGAACTCGATATCCAAGTACTGGGTGACAGGATGCAGGAGCAGATTGACAATACAAAGAACTTGTTTTCTAAGAAGCACAATTCGCGTTTATTATTAAGATTTGATTTCTACGCCCGACCGGCATGACATTTCGCCGGCCGGGGCGCGAGTCCATTGACAACTGCCGGACACTGTGACATGCCGCGCTACTAATGATCGCGGCAAAAAAGCGAATTAAAGATGACAGTTGCACCAACTTGAAATGGAGCAACTGTCATAACAAATAAAATGGCGTATGCAAACGCCTGAGTAATATTATATAATTAAAACTGACATTATTAGATGTGCATGTCAGGCGAGCGAACAAAAATAAGAGACAAAAGATTGTATATCGAGGTTTTTGGTACCAGTCAGCAAGGGCTGTGACGTAATCAATGTTAAAACAAAGTGAAAATCATTATCAATTCAACATTGTCAATGGATCTTATGGATATAAATAGATGTTGATATCATCTTGATATTACTCCTTTAGGCTAATGCCGTAAAGCCTTGAAAAACGATCTTTTGTCTCTTATTTCGTTCGTTCGCCTGACATGCACATATAATGTTTTTAATCGTATAATGTTGCACGGCGCTTGCATGCGCCATGTTGTTTGTTACGACAGTTGGTTAATTTCATGTCAGCCACTGTCATAATTACTTCGCGAGCCCGCCGCTAGGATTTGGCGGCGCTATAGGTCATAGGCGCGCGGGCAGTCGGAACTCGCCCGCTATCGTGATAGGAGCGCCTAAGGGCGTCCCTATAACAGGCGACAGTATTGACAAATAAACAAGTAATATGTGAAACAGAAACAAGTGTTTGTATTGTGAACCTGATCCTGCATCCTTCCTCCAGTAAACCGATGTCCCAAATGGAAGAGGAGGATATCAATGTTTATATTATTGACAACGTCCACCTTTAGAATCGCATCAAATATTACAAGTAATTGAGCCAAATTTTATTATGCATAACAATTTATCGAATGAGAATAATTTCGCGTACAATGTACTCTTCCTCAGCTCTTGGTAGCAGCACACTACAAACATTGTTTGCAAAACCATGGTAACCGCGATTAAAGACACCCAATATTTTATGACTTATTAAAATTGCTTAATTATTATTGACTAGATGCTGTTACAAGGGCAAACAATGACTTTAGTAATTTAACAAGCCCTTTATCTCCTTCAATAACCCTTCTCTTGGTAATAGAAGTACATATAAAAATAAAAATAAAATCGTGGCAATAATTAGAATGTAACTGGAAAAGTGATAGTGAGAAACAAAGAGGTCTGATTATTACGTATTTACAAATGTGGAGTCGGCAATATGCAGACGATATCAGTAGAAGCCATTTACTAATGAGAAGCATGTATAAAAAAATACTTACTTAACTAAAATACTACTAGTAAATAATATTATGTTTTTACAGTGTTTATTTATTACATAAATCCACTATGAATGGTTGATCTTCACGGGAAAACTTTCGTCCACCACCAATTTTGATTAATATGCTATGACTCGCTTGGTGAAAACCCTCTCTGCCCCGTCCTGTTTTTGGAGACCCACTTGGGGAACCGTTACTGGTCGCACGCAAAAAGCTACTTGTTAGAGAGTGGCTGAAGGCCTTCCCGTGATTCTAGGTGCATCAGTTAGATGTCAAATAGACCTCAGTCTAAGGCTGCGAAATTAGTATACTACAGCGAATCTCGAATTGCCTTCTTTGGTAACACGTTGCTAACCACGAAATACGTGGGAATGGATAAGGAAATGGTGAGGTGATCATATGGTGAGGTGAAATATGCTATGACTGGCATTTTACGGGCGAGGGATCAAATTCACACCAACCGCGGCTATTTTGACTTTCGTTTTCAAATTAGTTCGATTAATAAACTTCGCTCGTAAATATGCCTGTCGTAGCCTGTCTGATGCTATTCTCGTGTTTGTATAAAGTACGTGTTTACGTAACGTTAAAGTCCTCCCGGTTGCACTCTAGCGAACCTCATCCGCGAGAGCAGAGTAATGAATGGAGCTATAAATACGCTTGCATTGTTTAATGTTTACATTTCGGTGAAACGTAGTTCCCGAAGCGATGTGATACAATAACAACAGTAAAGTATACAATGAAGTGGACTACATAGTACAGCGAAATATGCACTAGCAATGTTTAACTATTTATATGTTAACCCTTTCGTTACGGCTCGGTGGAATACAAATTATACTGTCAATACGGCGTAAATTTTTCGAACCATTTTTTTGCTTAACCCTTTACGTGCGAGGTGCGGATATATCCGCACCAACATGCACTGCTCTTAAGTGCGAATAATTTTGTTTCGTATTACGACATTCCTACGTCAATTTTTTTTTACGATATGTATTGAGTTGTGGGTCATGCTACACATGTTTCAATTTTGCCCTTTTTATTAAATAATAATAGATTTATTTAATTTAGTTCTGAAGGTGAATATAAATGCAGCACTGACAAATCAAAACACATAAAAAATCGTCCTTAAATAGTTCAGCTTTCTTTTTCATTGACTTATTGACTTACTTCGTGACTTTTCATGAAATCTTTTTCCGCGCGTAAAGGGTTAAATCTAGTACTTATTTGAAGAATAAATGTACTTATCTGACATATTTTCATATATCACATAGGTTCTTGTATCCTTTAGCTATCAGACGATGCATAAAAAACTATTATATTTAAGAAGCGTTCATTATGTAACTCCATACATGTGGTGGTATTGACACATGTGGTTTACAGAAAAATCGCTCCTGTGACGAAACCTAACAATATTTATTTACATGCTTTACAGATTCCTGTAAATAATACATGTAGGATGATAAAGGCTGCGCTTCCAATTTCCTACTGTAGATGTCACAATGAGTACTGAAAGTAGCAAAACGATAAATCACAGCTTCCGATATCAACGGTAGGAGAATCTTGGACGGCATATATCGACAACCGATGCGAAAAGGTTAAGAATTTACTTTGAGAGACGTTGTAAATAAATTATATTTGAACTTGTTTAAACATGGATGAAATAAATCACTGTGTATTTATTATGAAATAACATACATGAGAATACCAGATGGAGATAGTGATGCAGAAATCTCATATTTAGGTTCTAAGACGCTTACCATGTAAAATATGGCTGAGCGCTGCATGTGGAGTGTTGATCCGTCAACGTGATAAACTACAGCCCGACATTCACGTATCATACATTTATTTCAGGAATTCACTATGAATGGGCGGTCTTCACGGGACGACTTTCGTCTGCCACAAATTTTAATTAATAGGCTATGACTGGCATTTTACGGGCGAGGGATCAAATTCACAACAGCCGGGGCTATTTTAGAGCTGACAAATCGATTTAAAATCCTTTTTTTTCAATCTCCGTCGGGGATTTAAAAAATGACCTTTGGCTTGCAAAGCAAACGCTTTGACCAATTAGCTATACCCGCCGGCGGGTAAAATATCTGTATCCAAAGGTCCATCTATCAACATATACAAGTATATACTAGCATTTCCGACGATCTCCAGAACAAGAGCACGGGGACTTTTAAGAGACGGCCGCTGTAGTATCCGAGGCATATATTTGGTGATTTGCTAATAAATTAAAAATATATATATAGTTTGATACGAGCAACACTCCCGAGTTCTGGACCATCAACTCCTAATACAACCAACGACACGTGGAAAGCAAAATTTGTTAACCTATCCAACAAAAAAGACGACCTCCGTGGACTTTGCTCTCTCGCAAGCGTTTACCGGACACGGAATTTTCAGAGATTTCCTAAAAAGATTTGGCCTCTCTTCTTGCGGTGAGACACTTTCTCATAGAGTGCATCATCCATAAGAATAGGAGACGCGTTCTGTGTTGTCGCCTGGGAGTCTCTGCCATTTCTTGGGAGGATTTTCCTGAACTGCTGCTTAGTTCTGACGGTACCTTGCTGTTAAACTTCATCAAGGAAATCTTCGGGGCTACACGCGCGGTTAACGAGGCTGACGTGGAATAGGCTCCTACGTTTTTCAACTATTTGTCAGCCGAATCTTACCTTGTGAGTAACTTGCAAGGTACAACACGCGTCTATATATTGTTTTCTACATTTTTTTTAAGAAAAAAAAAAATGAATAAAAAAAATTAAAAACCTCTCCAAGTAATGATCCGTGTTTAATATTGATTAACCGTACTTGTGCTAATTGCATGGATTCTAATGTATTCTAGTCAAAATAAATACATGAATAAATATAAATAATTAAATGATGGGTGATGAATGATGGAATATTAAAAATACAAACGAAAACATTACTTTATTGTTGGGTTCAGCATGACTAATCACAGGCCACAGTCGATGCTTTAGTTTTATTGTCACATGCATAAAGGCGAAGCTGTCATAGATAATTTGCAATATTGTGATGGATGGTGGGGAATCAACCACCCGACACTTGGCAGACGCCACTCGCAACTAGACTAATATTAGTTGATACATTTCTGTTTACTTATATCGTCGCAACATTGCCTAATGAAAACACAAAAAATATCAGCTAGTAGTTTATATGGCACTTGAATTTTTCTCCAAACAAATTTGTGGAGTTCGTGTCTGAACTGAGCCTCCCTTGCATTGAATATATCAATATTCGAGGCGACGTATTGTAGTTTCTTATACTCTTTGGCAGTAACATCATCCTCTCTTTAAAAGGTTCTTATTCAGTCGCGTGGTGGCAGGATGAGGAGCAGATTTACAACACAAAGACATTTTTCAGACGAAACATATACATTCCGATAACTTTACAAACTTCCGGCCCAAGCGGGATAGCATGCCGGGTCAGCCATAATGCGACCTTCTAGGCCATCGGCACACCACTGAGCGCGCTCGTGATGGACTGAGCACAGCGCCGCAAGTGGCGATCTACGTAACTAGTCCAAAATGCCAGTATGGCGACACAAACATGTACGACAAGCGAACAGAAATAAGAGGCGAAAGATTGTATATCGAGGTTTTCGGTATCAGCCAGCAAGGGCTACATCATGCTGATGTCAGTACGTTCATTTGGACTAAATGCATGATGAGAAGACTGTGAGTCGTGAAGATAATTGTAAAAAGATCGCTGTAATCATTGAAATAGTGATTACAAATGTATATACCTGTAGCGTGACAGTGAAGTAAGTGGGTCAACGTAGTAGCAGTTATGAAGCGGTTATGTGGCGCGACCTGAGGTAGGCGGGTTTGAGCTCCCTGCATAATGAAGAACGAAGGGCGGAATCGACGGTCGCGATTCTTGGGCGGTAAAGGCTTGTCTGACCTTTACAATTATTCTCGGGGAAATGTCTCGAGGTGGACGATAACTGAATTAATTACATTCATAGCTGAAGATATTTGTGGAGTAAAATTGTACACGTTCAAAAGATACGACGTTCACGAGTTGATCAGTATTTAAAATTCTGTAAGCTCAGATTGTCTATACTCTATACGTTGTCCCAGAACACCTGTATATCCGAAAGTCCACACGGGAACGTAGATGGTTCACGGGAGCCTCCCGGGCAAGAATACGCGAACTTGCATAGACTGCGGCTGTAATACCTGAGATATATTATATTTGAGTGTTCAATTATCGAGGGTTTTTTTAAGGAGATCGGGTGATGAGCCCGACGCTACCCAGGCCTGAACATTTTTTTGTCCTTAAGGGGTGGCTCAATACTACCGGGGGCATGTAGAGAGCTTAGATTTAATTTATTTATTTTTACATCAGCATGCTATAGCCGTTGCTGACTGGTACCGAAAACTTCGATATACAATCTTTCGTCTCTTATTTCTGTTCGCTTGTCGTACAATGTATGTGTCGCCATATTGGCGTTTTGGACAAGTCCTGTCACGGGTGTAACGTTAGTTATATAGATCGCCACTTGCGGCGCTGGTGTGACCGACCACGGCGCCGCACGGCAGTCAGTGTATGCCGACGGCGGTCTTATTATGACCGGCCCGGCATGTTATTCTGTTTGGGCCGGAATTTTGTACAGTTATCAAAATATATATGTCAATGTACTTCAGAAAAAGCCTTTGTGTTGTTAATCTGCTCCTCATTTTCCCACCACGCGACTGAATAACTACCTTAAATTAGAGAGGAGGATACATAAATGATATTGAAAATTTAATATTTTACTCCCGTTTTCGCGTTGAGCGGAACCGCGATGCGATATTTAAATCCAGCAGTCGCCTCCGCATCTTTTTTTTTTCGTCCACGGCTATCAATAACGAAATCTTAAGTGTTCCCGGAATGCTTCGATGGGGGCGGAGGACCCGGGCAGACATCCGACCTCTGCCCGGTCACTAATAAAGATCAATCGCAATTGACGCCAATCTGCGGCAAATATCAGATCGATGCGAACCCCGCGACCGGTGACATCACCACACACAACAGCGTCACACCACATAAATCTCTTTAACCCTTTCGCATCGGTTGTCGATATATGCCGTCAAAGATTCCCCGACCGTTGAAATCATTGACGTGATATATCGTTTTGCTACTTTCAGTACTAATTGTGACATCTACGGTAGGAAATTAGAAGTGCAGTCATTCCCTTTATCAACCTACGTGTATTCTTTACAGGAATCTGTAAAGCATGTAAATAAATATCGTTAGATTTCGTCGCAGGAGCTATTTTTCTGTAAGCCACATGTGTCAATGCCACCACATGTATGGAGTTACATAATGAACGTATGTTAAATATAATAGTTATTAATGCATCATCTGATAGCTAAAGTATAGAAGAACCAATGTGACATATAAAAATAGGGCAGAAGAGTACATTTATGCTTCAAATACAAGTTTTAAGCAAAAAAAAATGTTTGAAAAATTCACGATGTATTGACAGTATAATTTGTATTCCACCGAGCCGTAACGAAAGGGTTAACAAAGAGAAGAAAAATTTCTCAACTCTTTAGGCGGAAGAAATGGTCGTGATTGATTACGCTGTGTATACAATAGAAGAGGTGCATAGTTCGTGGTTTGAATACCAGCGTCTGACGTTTCTTTTTCTCCAAAATTTACGAGAAAAATGTCATAAAATATTATATTTGATGTAGATTTGTGTGTGTGTGTGTATAAATTTATTAAGAAATAAGTTGTTAATTGAAAAAAAACATGAAAAAAAGACGTCGGTTCGATCTCCAAAGGAGATTAAAAAAAAGGTTTTTTAATCGATTTCTGAGCTCTAAAATCTCCCACGGTTGGTGTGAATTTGATCCATCAAAAAATGGCAGTCATAGCGTATTAATTAAAATTGGTGATACACAAAAGTCGTCTCGTGAAGAACACATATTAAATTCCTGTTATAATAAAGAGGATGCGCAAATGTCCAGCTGCGGTATATGACGTTGGCGGATCAACACTCCAAATACAGCGCTTAAGCTTATGTAACAAGGTGAGCGTCATATAATCCACAAATGAGACTTTAGCATCATTATCACCATCTGTCGGTATTCTCCTGTGTTACAAAATTTAAAAAATCAATAAATAGAAAAATGTATTATTAAAATAAACTGTAAAAAATGTAAGGTTCTAAACATATGTTTTACAGTGAAATTGGAGTATAAATTCGTTTGATTTTCGATTTCTAGTTATGGATCGAATTGTTTGAAGATGATGACTGTGTGTGAATGTTTTAATGCGATGTGAAGGATCAATGTGTGTATGTGAAGCACAATTCAATGGAAACATGAAACACGACATTGATTATATACATATAGCATAATATATATATAAAAATAAAGAAGTACGCAGCTTTGGGGAGAATAAAGCGGGTAAATATTTAAAAAAAAATATTATTAAATGGTATATATTTATAGTAAAAGTTGTCATGAAAAATAACGTAAATTTTCAAAAAGATGGGTCAGTTACAAGTGAATCAGTCATATTGCACAAATTTTATGGTTTGCGCATGATTATAACATGCAAAAAACATGCGCAGACCGTAGAGAGCATGCACTATATGCAATATTGTTCCATATTAATTATCAAGTAGGGTACGCCTATGATAGTTAATACGAATAAGTCAAAATTAATGCACTAATTAAAATATTAATTACAAATATTAAAAAAAAAAAATTTAAACTAAAACGTCATAAAAACAAAATTCTTGTCGTCTGGCTTGAAAAACATCCTTTTTTAATTTCTTCTTGCCTTGTCCTTTAAAATATAAATCTAATTTAATTTGATCTCATTGCAATATAATAATAATATATTTATTTGATTAGCATGTCAAGGAGAAAATTCGAAAAAAATAATGTATTTAAATGTCCTTATGCTTTTATTTTTTTATTTTTAAGGTGTAGCACTTGCAAGCCCTTCGTGATCTTGGCATATTATATTCTATATTGATTTCATTTTGGTCTTATTCTTGTATAGTATAAAAATATTTAAATAAATAATTTAATATAAGACCTGTCACAAGGCCACCCAGCCATAGTGCAAATAATTGGTCAGAAAATATTGAAACAAGAATACAACCTTCCACAGAGCGAGTTTTTTTGGATCATTTTTTCTTCGAAATGCTACTCCAGCTGACTCGATGGCTAGACTGCCCGGCATCCTTGAATATTTTTTTATGTAAAAATAAGAAGGAAAATACCGCCAGACAATATTGAAAATGATACATTGGCAGATTTTGTAAATCATGCTATAATAACGATATTAAGCCGCTGCATGTTGTTCGTCACAAAACAACCGTTCATTATCAACGAAACACGGCGAATTGTTATTTTATGAACTTACTAATGGTTAAGCAACATTATACGCTGACTACAACATGGATGGGTTACTGTCTTTTGCTTACAGCGTGCAGTTGATTGGGTTGAGTCATCTCTTAGGACCAAACATTCCAGGCGTATGGAGCGTCTGAATCATCAGATGATTTTTAAAAAATGTGATCAACAAATCATCCAAAATATGCCGCGGATACTACAGTGTCATCTCTTCAAGTCCCCGATCTACTACCCAGGAGTTCGTCGGAAACCATACATGTTACCAGGTAGACTTTTAGATGCAGAGATATATTGGGAAAAATCATGGACAGTGTCACCTAGCAGAATTGAGTGGCGGCCATCATCCTGTATGAGCTCAAAAATTCATACAAAAAATTTGGTGTATAGTTAGCGGTTTGAATCCTAGCGTCGGCTATTTATTTTTCTCCGATTTATTAATGAGAGAAGCGTCATATAAGATTACGAATTTTTTTGTATATGTATCGGTTATTAAAAAAGTAAGTTTCAAAGCGAATCGAACTTAAGACTTCCTGCATGGCAGTCGAGCACCTTAATTATTCGACCATCGATCATCTTCGGAGATCATCTGGATAATATCATGGACCAGATTTCTACGAGACCGGAGTACATTTTCAAGCGAGAATGATGGTGACCAATTAGGTAAAATCACATGCGTTCTTTAAATGCATCATCAAAAAATGGTCTACCTTGACCGGAAAAACCAGATCACCTTCAATATTAAACTTCATTAGTAACGATCACATTTTTTCGATACGTTTTTATGAACTAGCTTTATTATCTGCCTGACTGTTCAGTACATATTTTATAAATTAATTAATATCAACTTCCCGATACGCTAGAGACTTGAAACTTAAAAAGATAGAAAACTAAAAAATAATAATTTTAAAATGCGTTTTAAACTCTTTCGTTACGGCTCCGTGGAATACAAATTATACTGTCAATACGGTGTGAATTTTTCAAACCATTATTTTTGCTTAAAACTAGTATTTGAAGTATAAATGTACTTATCTGACCCATTTTCATATACCACATTGGTTCTTCTATCCTTTAGCTATCAGATGATGCATAAAAAACTATTATATTTCACAAACGTTCATTATGTAACTCCATACATATGGTGGCATTGACACATGTGGTTTACAGAAAAATCGCTCCAGTGACGAAACCTTACGATATTTATTTACATGCTTTATAGATTCCTGTAAAGAATACATGTAGGTTGATAAAGGGAATGACTGCACTTCCAATTTCCTACCATAGATGTCACAATGAGTACTGAAAGTAGCAAAAAGATTTATCACGTCAACGGTCGGGGAATCTTTGACGGCATATGCCGACAACCGATACGAAAGGGTTGAGACTGCCTAAAATTTATAAAATATATTTTTCTAGTCCCATAATTAGACGGTCCTGAAAATAAGAAGTTGCAATTTTTAAATAGCTAACTAGTAAAATTTGAAATGAAAATCGTGGGACGCAATAGGAGTGTACAGAGTAGCTAACATTGAGAAAACTCTTATTATTTAATAAAGAAAAAATAATATATATTTTATATTGATAAAAGAATATTTAAATTTTAGCCTAAATCTGAAAAAAAAACTGCTTAAATTTTTCAGGAATATTTTTTCCTTTAAAAAACCGTTTTCAGCAGACTTTTCTTTAGAGGTCGTTTCAAAGGCAGGTGAAGATATTCGAACTGCTCGATATTCGGGTAGATTTCCCCGTCAGCGTCAAACCAGCTCACCTCAAAGTTCATTAAATGTCAAGTGTCGCCGTCACGATGCCTCCTCTATCCGATATCACTGCCGAATTGTGGTTTGGCAAATCGACCGAAATGCTGGATTATCAGTACGAAAAAATAATTAACAGTGGAAAAATACAGAAATTATTTATTATTGGTTTGTATGAAGAGAAATACCAAATTTTTACTCAATTTACTTCAGCGTTTCTCCACCCCTATGTTTCTGGCAACAATTCGCACCAGTGGATTTCATTACTCCAAAAGAAGGCCTCCCAACTGGCAAGAACCTTGACCGGCGAACCTGGAAATCCCTGAACAGATTAAGAACCGTAATTGGTAGAACAGAGGACAACCTCGAGCGGTGGGGAATTCTACGGCAGGGAGAGCCACTATTGTGCGACTGCGGAGACCTGCAGACCGCCTCACACCTAAGATCCTGCGCTCCGTGTGCCCAACAAGCTGCACACCTGGGCTATCGATGTTGCCAGATACCGGGCAGAAATAATTTGACGTCGCTGACACGAAAAAGAAGCGTTTTCTAAAGATTGATCAATTAAATGCATTTGATTCGTATAGGCAAACCATAGGGTGTAAGCGATAATTCAAAAGTTGCTAATAAAAATGATCTTAAATTATTATAAACTAAAGTATCTGGGCCACTGGGTTACAAAGGATCTTAGTGATAGCGCTGATATTGAGAGGGAGCGGAGGGCGCTGTCGGTTCCATGCAATATGTTGATTCGTAGGTTTGCACGTTGTACTAAAAACGTTAAGCTGACGCTTTTTAAAGCCTTCTGTCAATCTTTCTACACGTGCGGCCTGTGGACTGGCTATACTCAGAAGGTCTACAGTGCACTCCGGGTCCAGTATAACAACGCCTTCTGTATATTGTTGGGTCTGCCGCGATACTGCAGTGCCTCAGGCATGTTGACGGAGGAGCGAGTGGATGGCTTCCATGCCATACTAAGGAAGCGTTGCGCTTCTGTGTGGGCACGCGTTTGCGGCAGCCCCAACGCAATGGTCGCTGTGTGGGTGGATATCCATATGGGACTCCCGGTTGGAAGGGCACTGGATGCGCCTGCACGTGGCCATCCAGCGGGGATCCGGTGCTCCACTCACTGAGTAGTAGTTGTTTTTCTTTTTATATGAATGAAATTTTAATGTTTATGGCTCCGATGGCTGAATAAATAAAAATTTTATTGTGATAAACTCTAATTTAATTGAAGATTCATTCAGTCAGAAGAAAAGTCGATCAAAAACTCATCGGTAACGGAACTTTATATTACGGATAACCTCGTAGATATATAATAGATACTCTGTCATGGCTAAGAAATAAAAGATCAGTTTATTTATGACATACGATAATTTGATAATACGAAGTTAATCAAATTAATTTTATATTTTCTTCGTTAAAATGTCAGGGTTCTTTAGCGTCTAAAAGTTTGGGAAATCTATTCGATCGAGACAAACCGCTGGGGGGTATAATTTGGTATCATTTGACGGGACAACAAAACGGACTAACAACATGATAACAATAATAACGTTGCCGGAATCAATCACGTGACATCGGCTTTGATCTGCTGAACGTCCAACGCCATATTCCATAACATATTCAATTACGAACGTAAGAACGAAACACAAAACAGTAAATTGACATAATAAATTAAACCACAAAATAAACTACGTCTTAACCCTTTCATTACGGCTCGGTTTGAATACAAATTATACTGTCAATTATAAAACCAGTATTTGAAGCATAAATGTACTTATTTGGTCTATTTTCATATATCACATTGGTTCATGTATGCTTTAGCTATCAGATGATGCATAAAAAACTATTCTAAGAAAGTAGCAAAACGATATATCGCGGCTACCGATGTCAACGGTAGGGGAATCTTACATGGCATATGTCGACAACCGATGCGAAAGGGTTGACTGTCCAATAACTTCTACGTAGGACCAAATTGTAGAATTTTGCGTTTATATCTAGAGCATCGCCTGACGGAAGCATACCATAACTAAAAAATTTATCATGTCCAAACCAACATATATTTTTAATACGAGACAAATCAGAGCGTTTAACATTAAATTCTGACTATAATATAGTCGATTCAGTTATTTTTTTACATATATTTTGATACATTTTAAACATGTATTTTTTTTTACCGTACAAACAACATTCCTACAAGTTTTCATAAGATCGGACGATCAGCTGGATACTCCTTCGAGGCCTGAACCAGTTATTATTCGAGAGAGATGGTTTAACACAAAATTACAACACAGAAGGAAAAATCGCGGCATATTATGGCAGAGTATGCAAAACGAAGACACAAATGAAAGCTTGGCAGTTTTACAGCGGACCGACTGAATGTGACTACGGCGTGAAGCAGACCCTGTCACACCTTCTGGAGTGTGCGCTGTGTCCGAGTAGCTGCACCCAGGAAGACCTGATGATCGCCGAGAATAACGCCATCCACGTCGCCCACTTCTGGGCAGACAGGATCTGATGTTGCCGACACGATTATATATATTAGCTCTGTGCAGTCAAATATTTAATGAAGTCAAGACTGGATCCAAGAATAACTTTGTAGGGCGAGTGCATCAAATGATTAGTTGATTAGGTTTGTCTATTTACTACTATACTGTGCAAAAACTATTCGCAGAAAACAGACAGATTTGTGGAAGGAAAATTCACGAAATTTTCAGCATTATCGAACGACTCACCTGATTTGTCTATTTTTTCAACTTTTTCACGCTTCCGAAGTTTAAATGGCCACTTGTGAAAAATGTTTTAAGTCGATCAAAGTCATAAAAGAACATTTTCAAAAAGGGGCTAAAGGCTTTTACATCAAGTATCCTACCAAAAATGTATGGATGATTAGGCCAAGCCCTGTCATATAAAATATATTGACATCCCCATCTCTACGGGAGAAAAGACTTCACGTCGCCGGGATAATTATCGGATGGCGTGGTGGAAGTATGAGGAGCAGATTAACAACACAAAGACTTATTCCGAAGCACATTGACGTATATTTTCGATAAAGACGTGGTTTCCCCGCTCGACCGTAACATGGCGTTGCTTTCGCCTCGCTCGAACGGTACTTAACTCACGACTCGCGAGCGCTTTATCGGCTGTCGCCCAGAGCCGCAAGTGGCGATCTACAGAATTAATAGCGCATCAATGACAGCAGCCATGTACATAACTAAATTCACACCCGTGACCGGACTTTTCCGAAATGCCAATATGGCGACACATGCATGTACGACAAGCGAACAGAAATAAGAGACGAATGATTGTACATCGAGATTTTCGGTAACAGTCAGCAGGGGCTATATCATGCTGATGTCAATATCAATAGTTGTATTGCAAACCACGAAAGGCGACGATAATAACTTTGATACAAAAAACATGTGTTAATGATCAATTTCATTGTATTTAAAATGGTGTATAAGTGAAAGAAAATAAATAATTATATTGATTAGAAGGATGTTCTTTTGCGGGTACTCTAAATAATACTTAACAATATCAAAACATAGACTGATGAAACATATAAGCACATATTTAAGACAATAATTTCAAGCTATAAATAGTGAATATATACTAAAACATTTAAGCTGTATCTATTATTACTAATGGAGGAAGCCATGGTAATAAAAGGACAAGGAATAGAAGGCGCATGCTAAAGCTAGTGCTCAGAAAGAAGAGGTTGAAAGGCATTCTTTAGGATCGACAGTGCCAAAATTTTATTTATAATTCTAATTAAATTTCTCCTTTTCTCTGGTGTCTATAATCTACGAGGTACAAGTAAGTGATAAAGCTAAGATATGATCGCAGAATGAAGCCAGGAATTCAGAGACGAGGGAAGATGTCGTTTCAAAGACCTACGATCTTTTTTCTACGATTAGTATCTAGAAGGAAACTAATAATATAAAAAAAGCTTGTGAATAAACGTTGACTGAATGAATAATAAAAATATAAAAATATACATACTCTGAATATATACTATAGAGACATCTATTGTTTTACGAAGTAACAATGGTATTAATACATCAACTTTCGCGGATCTACTCAGGCAGAGAGTCGTGTGGACTGCGCGGTGTAAAAGAATAGAGCAAAGGTTGCAAGGCTCGTGGTTCGAATCGCGCGTCTGCCGATATTTTTTCTGAATGAATCGATGCGTATAAAAATTTGATGAATAATTGTATGTGTGTATTTAATTACTAGTATCTAGTATGTTTGGAACTAAATTCATTCCTTCTCTCTAGTGTCTAGGTATAGGCATGTGACAAGGCTCAAGTTAGGATCGCAGAATGAAGCCAGGATTCAGAGACGAGGAAGCTTGGTTACTTCAAAAACCAACGATCTTTTAGACATTATTTAGCATGCTTGGAACCTAAGTCCCTCTTCTCTCTAGTGTCCAGGTACAGGTATGTGATAAAGCTCAATTTAGGATTGCAGAATGAAGCTAGGGATTCAGAGACGAGGGAGATCTTTTATTGGCATTCTCTAGTATGTTTGAAACCGAATTCCTCCCTTTCTCTCTACGTGACAAAGCTAAGACGGGGGCGCTAGGGCTCGTGTATGTGTGTGGGGGCGTACTCACAGCTGGCGGGGGCCTCGTCGGCGCAGAGACAGCGAGCGCCCTGCGCCACCCTCGCACCTACAACAACAGCCATACAGGCGCCAGCTAGGCAGCAACGGGGGCGCGGGACCCCCAACATCCTACCATTCATCCACATCATGCCAGCACTGTCATTTAACCTACAACTTTTCCACCTAACCTAACCTTCAACTTTCTAATCATATATATTATATACTAGCTGACCTGACGAACTTCAAACCGCATCAGAATCAATTAATTTTGTGTAAACTTACTTTAGCTAAATTAAATTCAGTTTTTCATTAAATTAAAACGAATACTAAAAATAATTTCATCAGATATGGAGTTGTGTGCAAAATGATAATGCATACAACGCCATCTAATGTAATGTCAATAAAGGCGTTACATAAAAAATGTATGAAAAAAGTAATTCCTTCATATTTTTTCGATGCTTTTTATAGTTATTATTATATTCGGGACCGAGACGAATCCAACAAATCAAAAATCACGAGAATCGGTCCAGCCGTTCTTGATTTATAAATGGTGTAACTAACAGGACTTTCTTGTTTATTATAGAAGATATATATCCATCAAGCAGCATTGCTTACAGTCTTTCAAAGTGTCCCTTTTCGATTCGCATTGCTTGTTTAACCATTTGGTAAGATCGTCTCTCTACTCTATAAAAACACCTAATCTCAACTTATACTTGCACCCCTCTAAAGGACTTATAAAGACATCATTCATAGAGCACTACTACAATGGATAATGCTTGGATAAGTTTAATACACGTGCCATGGGACAGGTCATTCTTAAATAAAGTGAACGTGCTCTTCAAGCAATACAACTTAGTTCAACACCATTCTGCAGGCAGCATGCATCAGGCAAACCAATCATTCATCGAGGGGATACTATGATATTCCATACTAAAAAATCTGCTATTTTTTACGCAATGTATTAAAGTAATAACAAATAATTTTATTATGACAAGATACAATTTTTTCAATTTAATGAGACTTGTGAGAATAAACAAGTAGGTCCTTGATGGACTGGTGAATCGTACAACTGTTAAGCTTCATGATTCATATATAAATACTCGTATATACTCATAGATAAAAGTATTACTTATATGTCTTATTTACTTATCTTATCTTAGACAGCATTGAATACATGACGGCATTGCAAACCACAAATAAGAATCCCATGTACAAAGTCGAATTAAATACATAATTTGAATATAATATGCATAATCGGATGACTTTCGATTTCTATTAGTTTTATAACATTTTTTGGGTTCCGCCGCATTTCGTTACCACACAATTAGTTCAAAGACTCTTCGGTATCGACGTGGGGCGCACTGAACGTCTGGTGTACATGATATTTGGTGCGCGGGACAACTGGTGCACTGGATGTCTCGCTAACCTAACCAAAGTTATTTCATTAACTAGACATCTCGGACAAATCCTTAGGTTAGGTTAGCGAGATATCCAGTGCAACAGTTGTCCCGTGCACCAAATGCCCCGTGCACCTGACGTCCAGTGCGCACCACGTCGTTACCGATGAGTCGTTGAACGAATTGTCTGTGAGCGATAGGTCATCACACCATTAGTTTTATAACATTATTTGTGTCATTTGAACGAATAAACTATTGGTGGCTTGAAGTAATTACAGTCAGCTAGGTTGTATTTGTATTCTTCTTGGGGATTATCTTTTTACGGTACTTAAAAATGATCTAGTTAAAAGTAGTTACTAGTGACCTAATTTTTATCAAAGCGGGCGATAATATTGAACCCTGCGGACTCCACAGTTGATCACTTTGCAAGTAACAGAAAAAAACGTATAATACAGAAACAATGCTCTGATTCTTTTGGATGTTTCAATTCTGATATCCTGAGAGTTTGAGGCAATGATTTGGAGATTTTTTCCCTATACATTTTTTAATGCTTTAGAGATATTCAGAATTCCAAATGGTACCCGTTACTAGACGCACGCAAAAAGCTACTTATTAGAGAGTGGCTGAAGGCCCTTAATAAAGGAATATAAATATTGGTTTTCTAGCTTACTACTGTGTGTAGAAAATAAGACTGGGGGGTAGTATTAACATTACTCACAATGCACACATTCTTACGTACTCTACAATCATATACAGTAATACAAATACACGAATAAACACACGACAACAAATATTATATATATAGTAACAAGGATAGTAGAGAGAATGTATGAAGGAAGCAGCCCAGTTGGTTCGACATGCTACACACTACAAGTATTACATTTTAAATCAATTTAACAGAATTTGAATTAGAAAAAAGGCCCGAACTTTCTAAGCATTTTTATACTCGCCCAAATATTCGGTCCACACTCTCCAACAAGTTAACAACATAAAATATATAGCCAGTCCATCTCGTGAAAGCTCAATAATCACAAAAAAAACTGATGAGTTAAAATTAAATAAAGCTTTTAAAAAAACACGTTTTAAACACAAATTAACAGTATTTTCGATAGGCTATATACATTTAAGTATTATTGATTTGTTGGTATCACGAAGATAAACGGGCGATATCAAAACTTATCATTCAAAGTCGCCAATAACACTCGGATAAATTAAAAACGCCCCATCAGACTGGGCGTAGACCATTATTAATACAAATACGCGTACGCTTTGAATTTGAAAACCGTCTACAAAAATAATATTTAATCAATTATTATTCATTCCATTGCACAATTAAAGCAATTTACGAGTATGTATATATTATGCACGGTTTCATTTTGGAATTCATATTTTTTTCAAATTATCTGAGTGAAGTTTTTTTTTTTTAAATGGATAAGTTCTGAAGAAATTACAAAACAGTTCTGTGAGTAAGTTTAGATGTTTTAAGGCCAACTGAGCTGATTGCAAGGCCCTCATCAGCGATTAGAATTTGGTGACATTACGAGAGACCAAAAAAAAAAAATCTTTTATATATCAACAAATAAGTTATTGTAGACTTGCATATAATATATTACTTCAATTAGCTGTTTCATTAATACCATGCTGTAGTCTAATAACGTTGAATTATTCACACGAAGCGTTAATCTATACTTAAAATGGCAAGCGTCATAAAATCAACAGGTGACATATCACCACCAACATCTGATCACGTCTCCTGTAAGCGTTTATAAACATATCCAGAAAGATGTTAAATGGATAAAAATTTCATACTTTGTATCAACATAGATCGATACTTCATTTGATGGAAGACTCGCTTGGTAAAAACGTTTCCTATCAAGTCCTTGTATTCGGAGACCCAGATGGGGACCCGTTACTCAACGTATGCAAAAAGCTAGTTGTTAGAGAGTGGATGAATGCATTCCCGCAATTATAGGTGCACTAGTTAGATGTCAAATAGACGTCAGTGTAAGGCTGCGAAATTAGTATACTATAGCGAGTCGCGAATTGCCTTCTTTGGTAACACGTTGCTAGCCACGAAGACGTGGGAATGAATGAGGAAATGGTAAAGTTGGGAAATGGATTCTGGAAAATGGCAGACATCGGTTAGGAGTCATTACTAGCGTCTGCACTCTTGTATAAGACGCGCAAAAGCACTTAAGGACAGCGTAATTTCGTTTCCTTGCAATGAAGTTCTGGTATCCAACCGGACGTGATGTCAGCTTGATGGAAAACTGCAGTTTCGCGATCTATAAAAGCTTCATCAGATCCAATGTGCACAAACGTACTGCACATTGTAACTGATGAAGCTTTCATAGATCGCAAAACTGTAGTCTTCCATCATACCCACATCCCAGGCAGAGTGCCCCATGTGACGGCAGCTCTCCGCAGGACGCACCTCACGTTCTGTGGAACTGTCCGCTGCACCACTCTGCTCGGATTGCGCCCTTTGAAGTGGTCCGGCCGGCGTCAGGTCCGGTCAGATACCAGGACTTCGTTGCTAACAAACGGAATTAAGCTGCTTTTGACCGCTTCTGCGCGTCCGTCTGCAAGAGTGCAGACGCAAGTAATGACTCCTAAATGATGTCTGCTATTCTGCAGAATCCATTTCCCAACCGTACCATTTCCTTATCCATTCCCACGTATTTCGTGGTTAGCAACGTATTACCAAAGAAGGCAATTCGAGACTCGCTGTAGTATACTAATTTCGCAGCCTCAGATTGATGTCTATTTTACATATATCTATTGCACCTAGAATCACGGGAAGGCCTTCACCCACTCTCCAACAAGTAGCTTTTAGCGTGCGACCAGTAACGGGTCTCCAAAAAACAGGACGGAGCAGAGAGGGTTTTCACCAAGCGATTCTTCCATCATGTGAAACAGTGCTCAGTGTGATCCATGTTGAAACAATGTTAGAAATTCTTATCTACTTAATATTAAAATGGTTCTCAAAGTGAATGCTAAAAATATGCGTAACATCATATATGATGATTACGCTAGCCATATTAAAGATAGTTTAATATTGCATGTAGAGTATTGATCCGCACGAGAATTGTGAGTTCTCATGCAGAAGAAATTCGGCATTTAAATACAAAAAAGGCTGGTAAATTAAGCATAAAGAACCCATGGTCCTTTGACGAAAGTTGCTCGAAGTTATCCATTTGAAAACATAGTAGAAACAGCTTACGTTTAACTTTTTAAATGACTCTCGTCAAGTGTATGTTCCTCGTGATTCAGTATCTCACTTCTTTCTAATCGTTGACGAGGGCCCATCCGGTGTATCGTCACACATCCGGAAGAATCCTAACAAAAGGGGTGCACGACAGTACAAGAGACATATATATATACCAAGACAACACAAACAAGGGTACAAAATTGTAGTGAGCATCGTGTATATGTGTGTAAGTGTTTAGTTTTGAGTGTATGTATTAACATTGACATGATTATAGTGAACTAAAATATGAAACTAGGGGCTTCGCACACGAACGCTTTGCGACCAAAAAACATTAATAATTTAAAAGTAAATATTAATTTGCTTATATAGACTTCACCCATTATCCCATAACCACACTCTACTTAACTTCCCCTCAGTGATACTTTTTATTTTTATCAGTAAATATTAATTTACACGTCAGCACGTTTGTGCACATTTAAACTACTGAATCTTTCATAGTTCGCGAAACTGCAGTCTTCCATCGAGTCATTCCATCAAGTGGAATAATGTGCTGATGGAGCAACATACTACCGTAAGACTTTTTTCCGGTCTGGCAATAGCCAACCTGCCGTGGAGTTTTAACGTATTATTATGCATGACGTCGCAAAAATTTCAACTGTAAATTTCAGCAGCGAGAACCAAAAAGATCTACGCGATTTTTTGGGTCTAAACAACTTACATGTATATATATATATTTTCTAACCAAAACAATACCATAAGAACAAAAAAGTTAAAAAATGGCTACACACCCGTAGAAAGCAGTAACTTTATAGTATGTCATATTAAAATAATAAAACAAGTAAGAATTTGCATGAAAGCACTACGTTTTAATTAATAATCAATCAGTAATTGATTATTACTTTAAACTTATAGCCCCGTTCTTAATGTGTTTCTAATAAATTAGCTTTATTCAACTGTTCCGTCTACATATGTCTCTAACACTTCTTCTCTCCAATTCACGTTTCTTTGTAACCTTTATTAACTGCTCCGTATTTAAGTTTAGTTTTAGTGAGGAGATCCTGACGATGGTGCCATGTCACCGAAAACGGTAGAGTGATAATTAATCAAAACTCAATGGTTTCATACACAGTTTTACTTGTATATTTCGATAGATGGTGATAGTAATTCTGAAGTCTCATCTGTGGAATTCTATGACGCTTACCATAGTGCATATGGCTAAGCGCTGCAAGTGGAGTGTTGATCCGACAACGTCATAGACAACAGCCCGAGATTCACGCATCATCCTCATTATTACAGGAATTTACTATGAATGGGTGGTCTTCACGGGTCGACTTTAGTCTACCACCAATTTTAACTAATAGGCTCAAACAGGCATTCTACGGGTGAGGGATCAAAATCACAACAACCGGGGTATTTTAGAGCTCAGAAATCGATTAAAAATCCTTTCTTTTTTTTAATCTCCGTCGGGGATCGAACCCACGACATTTGACTCGCAAAGCAAACGCCCTCAAAAGTATATACGAGTATATAATATTTTTCTATATAGTACATTCCATCACGCGATGTTCTACGCCTGAATATAGGAGCAAGTCGATTGTTATGCTAAACTTTCATTGAAAGCGCAAAAACATTAAAAAACTTTCACCTCCCAAGTCTCTGAAGCGATTTGAACTTTGAAGGATCGATCGTCTTGAAAACTGAAACTGCGCCGCCGTTTTTACAACTATTATCGAATAACCTCTTAGGTTTTCACGGCCAGATTTGAAATTGTGGCTTTAGTGTTTAGCCGTTTCAATATTAATCAATATTTCGACCGCCATTGCAGGGTCTTCTTCAGGATTGATGATTTAGTTGTGATTTAGTTGCGAGTTTGTGTCAGATTATATTTTACGAGCGTATCGATATCTCCATGGCAACTACATACTCAAGTTTCATTGGTCCGGAGAATCGTGGGTATGCTCTAAAAATACAGTAGGTATGTTCTGGACGTACATTGTCTGATGGATATATATTATTATGTATCTGGATAACATGTTAAGGTCAAAAAAATGGCCAAGCCTGGAGAATGTCGAGCTCATTATCCGATCGGTAGCCATTGTCCATGACTTATACCACTTATATGTGAATAAGGGCATCATCAGGAAGACTTAATAGTCTTCTATGAAGAAGCACACTGCAGCTGACGGGAGGTAGTCCTAGCACGGTCTTTGGCAATCGAGCTTTCAGCTACGCGGCACCAATGGCCTGGAACTCGCTACCGGAAAGCATAAGAGAGCTTAAAGCGGAGGCATCCTTCAGAAGCAGACTCAAGACCCACCTTTTTACTCAGAGAGGCAAAGAAGCGCTTTTGCAATGATCATTCGGTCATAAAAGAGCGCTATACAAATACTAATATAATAATAATAATTCTAGTTTGATACGGCTGCAATGCGGGTATATTTCAAGTCATTTGCAATGTCTCATACGTTCTTTTTTAGGGTGAAAAAAATTCGGGTCAAATTTGTGCTCCCCTGCGATAACCACTACATAGAGTAGCAGTGTCAAAGGCAGCAGTGGTGAGGAAAATATCAAAGTAAAAAAAACAAGAGTAAAGGGTTTGCAAAATTAAAAAAAAAAAAGTTGAATGGTGCTATAAGATTACATTTGAGATAATTGACAAAATTAGTAAGGATTACTGTTTCAATGGAAATTTAGCATGCCCAGCTGTTGCCACAAACATAAGAGTGGTTATAGATTATACACTATTAAAAAAAAAATTAAAACAAGGAGATTAAAAAAAAATTGGTGCTATCGCACAAAGCATAGTGTTGATAAATAAGTTTACCATCATAATATGAGTATCACTATATAGAGGGGTCTTAACCCTTTCGTTACGGCTCGGTGGAATACAAATTATACTGTCAATACGGCGTGAACTTTTCAAACATTTTTTTTGCTTAAAACTTGTATTTGAAGCATAAATGTACTTATCTGACCTATTTTAATATATCACATTGGTTCTTGCATCGTTTAGCTATCAGATGTTGTATAAAAACTATTATATTTAACAAACTTTCATTATGTAACTCCATACATGTGGTGGCATTGACACATGTGGTTCACAGAAAAATCGCTTCCGTAACGAAACGTAACAACGCTTTACAGATTCCTGTAAAAATACATGTAGGTTGATAAAGGGAATGAATTAGAAATTAAATTTAAAAAATATATTCAAAGGTTTAAAAAACATTTTATGCAGATTGTAGAAAACCATTTAATTTCTAAAATCCCGTGACTATACGAGTACACAGCGCATGCGCATGAATCGATATTACATTAGCAATTACTCCTGGCATAAAAAGTGCAAAGGTTTTCATACAAAAAAATACAAAAATAATTCCTTAAAAAATATACACTTATAATATTTAATACTATGATTATGTTTAGCATAATTAGTAGTAAAATTTAGTTTTTGTTGGTTACAATGTTTTGTCGATCAGGTCGCGATGTTTTTGTGAAGATTCGTGACGTAAATAGGCGTCAAGGTGCTAATTATTTATTGTGCTTCGCCTAATCGTTCATGTTTTAAGCGATCATAATAAAACCTGTTGGTGTCAGAAGATCAATTTTAATATTTCAATTATAAAACGAGACTAAAAGATTTAACCCTTTCATTACGGTTCGGTTTGAATACAAATTATACTGTCAATTATAAAACTAGTATTTGAAGCATAAATGTACTTATCTTGTCTATTTTCATATGTGACATTGGTTCTTGTATCCTTTAGCTACCAGATGATGCATAAAAAAGTATTCTAAGAAAGAAGCAAAACGATATATCACGTGTACCGATGTCAATGGTCGGGGAATCTTATGACGGCAAATGCCGACAACCGATGCGAAAGGGTTAAGCATACATTAAATTCTTGACTGAAGGTAACCAACTTTAAAACTCTATGCAGAAACGTACTTAAGATATATATGCTTATAACTAGGACAACATTTAAGAACAACTTCTTAAAAAAAAAAAAACTTGTATGTAAACACATACAGGAGAATACCGTCAGGTGGTGATAGTGATGCTAAAGTCTCATTAGTAGATTCTATGACGCTTACCCTGTTACATATGGTTAAGCGCTGCATGTGGAGTATTAATCAGCCAACGTTATAGACTACAGCCCGACATTCACGCATCATCCTTATTATTACAGGAATTTACTATGAATGGGTGGTCTTCACGGGAAGACTTTCGTCTACCACCAATTTTGATCAATAGACTATGTTGGGACTGCCGCGAACGCGCGCCCACAGAGAAACGCAACGCTTTCTTATTATAGCATGGAAGCCATCCACTCGCGCCTCCGTCAACATGCCTGAGGCACTGCAGTATCGCAGCATACCCAACAACATTCGGAAGGCGTTGTTATGCTGGAACTATGACCCGTTTATGGACAGGAGGAATTTGAAAGCTCAAAAGAGTGTTCGCGTTTTTATATTGCTTTCCGCGGCACGAAATATGTATGAAAAACGTATATGAACGCAAAAAAAAAATTGATTACAAAAGTTATACTATGTACTTGCAAATTAAACGATTTTTCAGCATATGAAACGAAAGGCATTTAAAAGAAAGGTTCATATTTCGTATATATGTACTCGTATATCAAAAGACGTAAAATTTGAGTTTATTTGTTTTTTTTTAAGAACTATGACGTTCCAGTTTCATTTGACTAATCTGCAAATTCCTTGCAACTGCAGACCGTCACGCGAAATATTACTAGGAAAATAAAACACTTATATTATTAAAAATAATTACAAGAAAAAACCGTGACTCAAGTGTACCTACTGCTATATCGCGATTAAAAAAAATATTTGTAAAAACATGCAAGAGAATACCAACGAAAAGATCTCATTTATGTGGATTCTACAATGCTTGCCATTTAAAAAATAATTTAATACCTTAACTTCAGTTTGTAAGATATAATAGATCGTAACTCCAAAATCTAAAGGTAATTTCTTATGTATTAACATCCTCCTCTCTCTCTCAAAAGGGGTGTTATTCCGTCGCGTGAGGGCAGGATGAGGAGCAGGGCAGCAAACAAAGACTTTCTTTTAGAAGCACATTGATTATATTTACTTAAAACTTTACAAGCTTCCGGCCATGCGGGATGACATGCCGCTGGCCGTAATGCTAACTCCTCGGTCGTCAACGCATAACTGACGCGTTCGTCGGCGCTTAGGCTGTCCCCCAGCGCTCAAAAGCCTGGAGATTGCATGAGACAGCAGCTCTAGTATCTATTTTATATTTTGGGTGATTTGATAATTTGAATATTTAAAGAAAATTCGGATAATTAGTTCGCACCTCCCGAGGGCTATTCTGTTTGGTCATATGGGGTAGCTCGACCTAATGAACGACACGTGGCAAGTAACAGGCGGTAACCCATTCAAGTTTTCGTCTGCATCCAATGTTGCTACACATTATATTGTAAATTTAAAGAGTAAAAAACCGAGGGAGAAATATCTTCACGATTGCATCATCCTCATTGTCATGTGGTCATCGTCAACTCCAACAGTTCAGCATGAGCTCCAGCAGCCTATTAAGCGATGCCGGCACGATCAGGGTAACACAATAGTAAAGCGTATTCTTGACGAAGACTTTTGACCTAGTTAAAACGCTCGACTGTCACGCGAGAGATTGAATGTTCGATCCGATAAAGTTGAAATAAATATTATAATCAACTTCGCATCATCATCATCATCAACAGACTGTGTCCGTCCACTGTTGAACGTAGGCCTCCCAAACGAGTCTCCATCCTCTTCGATCCCCAGCCTTCCTCATCCAGACTACTCTCGCTATTTTTCTGATGTCTTCCGTCCATCATGCAAGGGGTCGGCCAGCGTCCGTTCGCCAGTTTTTGGGCGCCACTCTAATACTTGTATTCCACATAGACCGTCGTCTCTTCGACAGATATGTCCTGCCCATTGCCACTTGAGTGTGCCTATTCATTGGGTAGCCTCCACCGCGAGATCTTCTTTAGATATCCTTGTTTCGGATTCTCTCTTTTAGAGACACTCCGAGCACGGATCTCTCCATAGCACGCTGGGTGACCTTTATTTTATGGGTAAGACTTGCTGTCAGATTCCACGTCTCTGCGCCTTTAATACAGGGATGATGCATTTGTTAAACGTGTAAGGTTTAAGACATTGCGGAATTTTCATTTTAAAAATGTACTTTAGTTTTCCAAATGTTATCTATCCCAGTTGTATACGCCTGTCGATTTCTTTTGAGAAGTTATTTAGTCCTAGTTGTATTACTTGTCCCAGATATGTATAGTCATTAACAACCTCTATTTGTGTTCCTCTAATGAAAATCGTTTATTTTATAGACAAGATTTGCTGTTAGTATATGTGACCGTGTACTATAAAACCAAGGTATTAGACATGAGTCTGCATCACTTTCGCTTCTCTGCCTTATATTTGAAAATGAACTAAATCTAAAATTGTTTAGAAATATAATCATCCTCGTCATCACCATGTCCGCTCCCTTAACTGGAACTGTCACAAACTGCCGCCAAAAAGCTATATCAGCTGCCAGTCTTCACATCATCCCATGTCAGCTCTGCCTCCCGCAGACTAAGAGGAAGCATCATGTGAAAGAGTGAAGCATCATAGAATCCACATATAATAAAGTATCTTCATCACTGTCCAACAGTGATGAAGATTCGCCGGCGGTCATAGCTCAATGGTCAAAGCGTTTACTTTGCAAGCCAAAGGTCGTGGGTTCGATCCCCGACGGAGATTAAAAAAAAAAAATTTTAATCGATTTATGAGCTCTAAAAATAAAAAATAAAGTAAAATGCCAGTCATAGCCTATTAATTAAAATTGGTGGTAGACGAAAGTCGTCCCGTGAAGACCACCCATTCATAGTAAATTCCTGTAATAATAAAGGATGGTGCGTGAATCTCGGGCTGTAGTCTATGACGTTGGCTCATCAACACTCTACATGCAGCGTTTAGCCATATACACCATGGTAAGCGTCATAGAATTCCACAGATGAGACTTCAGAATTACTATCGCCATCTGTCGGTATTCTCCTGTATGTGTTTACATAAAAAAAAGTATTCTTATGTACATGATTATATAAATATATATATATGGTATATATGAAACTAAATTGCAAATAATGATGTGGTTGGTTGTGAGTAGTCACGCAATGTTTTAAATAGTTGTATCTTCGCATATTAGCAGTCGCTCGGTGGGCTTGAACCTTTTTGTTCTTGGCCTCGTTAGCATCGTTAATCTCCTACTTATGGCAGCTGTACTGACACTTGTTGTCAGTCTTCTTCGCTCGAAAGTTCAAAAGCAATTACAGCGTTAGCGAAAGAGGCGTAATAAAAACTAAAATGGGATTTTCGCGCCTCACAACAGAAGAAAACGAAAAGTCTCTCTTTTACCGAAAATATTGAAAAAACATGACGCGGAGATTCATCTCGATCTCCATTCGTCTCGATCCTCCGCAACCCTCTTCGGCTCAGCATAAGAGCTACAACTCATGTCCTCGAACACTTGCTGCAAATACTCCCGTCTAGGGCACCCTCTGCAGTTTCTACCCTCAACCATCATATCCACAATGTCGTGACGAAGACCATCGTGGCGCATGATGTGACCGATCCATCGGACTCGCCTCTCTGAGATGGTTCTTACTAGGTGCCTATCATTCTTTATTATCCTGAGAGCCTCATTGTTCGTGACGTGGTCTCTCCGGGAAATTCCGAGATTCGATCATGTTTAGTGGGCACAAAGTATGCATCTTGTAGAGGCACTTTCATCGAAAAATTATTTCTAACAAGACGAACTGACAATCCCAGAAAATGAATTCTAAGGTATGGAAGGAGGCGTCTAAGGTTTTAAACAAAATTATATTATTTTAATCTGTCCATTCACGAGCTGGGTAGACTAATGATCAGGGTAATCATCTATTTATTTAATTAAATTGACTATCAGCTAATTATCTATTGAGCAATGAGTCTAAAATTAATATCTGGGAAGAACAGGAACGTTTTTCTACGTTGTTCTTGCTTAGATAGTAACATCCTCCTCTCTCGAAAAAAGGTGTTATTCCGTCGCGTGATGGCAGGATTAGAAGCGGATTGATAACACAGACTTTTTCAGAAACACATTGACATATATTTACGATACAACTTTACAAATTTATGGCTCGACCTAGCATTCGGCCGAGCCACAATACAATATCTGTCGCCGAAAGGTGGGGACCGACTGCCGCGCTCGTGACGGCTCTCGCCCAGCGCTACTAGCGGCGGTCTATATGACTAGTCCCAAATGGCGGACACATAAATGTATGACAAGCGAACAGAAATAAGAGACGAAAGATTGTATATAGAGGTTTTCGGTACGAGTCAGCAAGGGCTACATCATGCTAATATCAACAGAATACATCCAACGCTTTTGTAATGTATTAGGACAAGGCTTCACTAGCTTATACCTTTAAGACCTAAATAACCTAATTAAGCACATCCCTTAAACTTCTTACTTCTCCATCCATAATAAATACATATTTATGCAAGAATTATAAACAACGTAAACCGCCCTCAATAAAATCGCACATTCTATTAAATAGACAACGTATTTTACTTTGATTTAACGTGAAATACGTTGATCATCAGTTAATCACTGAAATAAAGACCGCAGTTTCGCATTCACCTGCTTCGTTTGTAAGCAACTGATGAATTCAAAAATAAAGGTCCGAGTATTGAACCCTGCCACTTTCAACGGTGCGGTAGTAAAATAAGATGATCAACATTGTGAGGAACGAGTTCCTTAACAGTTCAGAGGACTCTTGGCCTGTATGTAGCCTCTTGCAGTTGAATTTCACCACACTCGAGTGGGTTTGACTAATCAGTAGCAAGACTAGTGAATTCAAAAATAAAGGTCCGAGTATAGAGCCCTGCGGACAGCCACTTTCGAAGATGCGGTAGTAAAATTGGATGACCAACATCACGTGAAACGAGTTCCTTAATAGTTCAGAGGACTCTTGGATTGGATGAAGTATCTTTCAATTGAATGTCACCACACTTGAGTGGGTCCAACTAATCAGTCACAAGACTAGTCTTTGAGGCAGATCGAGATGCAATCTGTAGATACCTAGCGGACCGCAGCGGCTAGTCGAGGTCAGGTAGCGGTCACGCAAAGTACTATTGTTTTTACAACACTTCAATTAAATTACCTCCAATCATAATTAGGCTAATTAAATTTGTGTTCATTATTAAAAGGAGACTAACTCGAGAGGCGATCCCGATGGATTGGCCACATCATGCGCCACGATGGTCTTCTTCACGACATTGTGGAAGGGATGGTTGAGGGTAGAAGCTGTAGCTCTTATGCTGAGCTGAAGAGGACTGCAAAGGATCGAGAGGAGTGGAGATCGAGATGCAAGATTTTGTTGCTGTAAACCAATCCACCGGATTGATACTACGAAGAAGAAGATTATAAGGATAATTATTTTTTACATCATTTTAATATTGATCACGTTGAGCACTGATGTCCACGGAATTGAAGATCGCGGCTTCGCACTCAATGAGAGTCTCGTCAGTTATTCGCTTGCGAACACGTAATGTTTGTACCGCAAACACGTACTAAGTTCTCATCCAGTGCAAAACCGCGGTCTTCAATTCTGTGATGTGTGTTCAACGTGATCCATGTTAAAACAAGAAAAAAAATTAAATGGATATATAATTGAATGCTAATAATATAAATGACACTATGTTTTTACACGTCTATAGATCACAGTGCACTGTTCACACATTTCTTGGCACCTCACCAAAAACCAATGCAGGCGTACAATTGGTATATTTTTTTATGTAAGCACATACAGCAGAATATCGACAGATAGTAATTCTTAAGTCTCATCTGTGGAATTCTATGACCCTTACCATGGTGTATATGGCTAAGCACTGCATGTGGAGTGTCGATCCGCCAACGACTACAGCCCGAGATTCACGCATCATCCTTATTATTTACAGAAATTTACTATGAATGGGTGGTCTTCGCGGGACGACTTTCGTCTACCACCAATTTTAATTAATAGGCTATGACTGGAGTTTTACGGGTGAGGGATCAAATTCACACCAACCGCAGTATTTTAGTGCTCAGAAATCGATTACAAATCTTCTTTTTTTTAATCTCCGTCGGGGATCGAACCCACGACCTTTGTCTTGCAAAGCAAACGCTTTGACCATTGAGCTATACCCACCGGTAAATTGAGAGAACAGGTGCTGGCGTAGAATACTGGGGATGGTTTGACTTTATGAAAAAATGTCGCGGTAAGAGAGCGGACACGGTAGCTTTTGATTCTACAGTCTGTAAAGAATCGAAGGTAAACGTGGCTGGAATATGTTGTGCGCGTTTTGCAGTTGTCTATGCACTGAATGTATGTGTTTACACATGTATGTTGAAAAAAAAAAACAATATTATGTTGTTGATGATGATGATGATTTACGCATAATCGCGTATCAAAATTAACTGTTTGGTATTTAGTATGAAGGAATCAATTAGATCAATGAGAAAACACAAGTTTATAATCACAAATCTAAGAGATAACAAATATTGCTCACCAACTGTTAAAGTTGATTAGGAAAACAACACAAGTCCTTGCCGATCGTTTGAAAATCTACTGAATCGAGCATTCGATTGTTTGGAACATTACATGTAGATTTGAAAATGTTTCGAAGGAAAACAATTGCGCGTCAATGTTTTTTTTGTTGTTTAGTTAAAGGTGACTCAACATCAGATGATATGCAGCAAGTGAAATATTCTGTCAGTTTTTAAAAAGGAACAATAATTTAATGGTTACATATTTTGTTTAATAATATTACTATACTTGGGAAATTATAGTATGGTCCCTGACATATTTTAGTTCTTCTTCTTCGTAGTATCAATCCGGTGGATTGGTTTGCAGCAACAGAATCTTGCATCTCGATCTCCATTCCTCTCGGTCCTCCGCAACCCTTTTCAGCTCAATATTTTAGTTATATTGTTATTATTTTTTAAAGAGATGGAGGAAAGTATTTGCTCTGGCAACAAGTCGCATCAAAGGATTTCATTACTCCAAAGGAAGGCCTTCCAACTGGCAAGAACCTTGACTGGCGGACCTGGAAATCCCTGAACAGATTAAGAACCGGAGTTGGTAGAACAAAGGACTATCTCGAACGGTGGGGAATGCTTCGGCAGGGAGAGTAATTGTTGTGCGACTGCGTAGACCTGCAGACCGCCTCACACCTAAGATCCTGCTCCATATGCCCAACAAGCTGAACATTTCAAGACCTAATGCTGGGCAAGACACGGACTATCAATGTTGCCAGATACTGGGCAGAAATAATTTGACGTCGCTGACATGAAGAAGAAAAATAATATAAATTTGCATAAAAATGTATATCTTTATTCTCAGTCAAGAGTAGTCGCTACTATGAAGTAGAATAATTAAAAATAATAAATAATATTCATTCTAAAAAAGGGTGTTAAGCCTAGTTAATTGCTGTGAATTCCTTAGATAACAAGAATGGTGTAATTATAAAATATACAGAAAATGATAATGTTATCAGTTGCAACACTCAAACTATTACTTACTACTATGTAGTTAGTAGAAATGTTTTAAAAATGTTAACCCATCATCATATAAAATTAAATATTTTTAATAAATAGAATATTATTGGAAGTCTGCACATTCAATGTAAAAATTAATAATTAAAAAGTTAATTTTCTCCATTATTATTTTTGTGCCAACATGTGATTATATATATTTTTGGGGTCTAAGGCCCCTCGGGCTGGTCGCCTTGTACACTTATAAGTGTTGTCCTGAAGATGGTAGAGGGTGCTACCGAAACTAGTAGACAATATGGATTTTTAAATATTTATTAGAATATTATTTTATTATTTCAATATTCTAATCTACTTTTATAGATCATTGACTATATTACAATATTATTAGTAATTAAATATACACATACTATACATCAAAATTCTTTATACGCATCAATTCGTTCAGAAAAAAAATCGGCAGAAGCGGGATTCGAACCAGCAAGCTTTGGAACCAACCGTTGCTCTATGTTCATTACCCTTGACCGCTCGACCATCTCCTGCCCGAACCGATACGTCGAATAAGTTACATTTATACCATTGTTACCAATGTTACCATCGTATAACGATAGATGTCTCTATAGTATATATTCAGAGTGTGAATATTATTACTTTTTATTATTCAATCAATTTAATGTGTATAAAGAATTTTGATGTATGGTATGTGTATATTTAATTACTAGTAGACAATAAACTGTACACCATGTGGTTATAAACAAATGTTAATTGTTTTAATTAAAATCATTGTTAGTAATGTGCTTTGACAGGATTCAAACTCACTAGGGTTTGACAGTCTAGTGCCTGAACTGCTCGACAAATTGTCAGTAATAATTACAGTCCGCCGACTAGAATAACTCTGTCTGCCAATCTGTCAACTGCTGACATTCATCAAAAATTTACATACCGAGCATTGTTTACCACACGGGACTGATTGACAACAACCTTTCCAATAAATGAATCGGACAAACAAGAAGCGAGCAGTCAATGGGCATTCATTTGAATTTGTAACTTATTACGACAACGCATCCACTGACGATATTGCTCTAATCAGTGAAAATGCCCAAAGTATTTAGGAATTGCTGGAGGAATGGAGACTGGCTCTGGAGAGTAGTGGACTGGGAATAAGTAGAAGTAAAACCGAGTCGATGTACTTCAATTTCAATTCTGGCTGCACCACGGTTAACACACCACTCCTTCTACAGAATACACCGGTAAAAGAGGTTGATACTTTTAAATATCTCGGCTCCGTGATATCCTTAGACGCCGAAACTGAATCCGACGTGAAGCATAGAATAAACACAGGATGGCTGAAATGGAGGTCTCTCTCTGACAGCAAGATTCCAGTAATATTGTTTCATTACATCATGATACGAGTAAAAAACCCCAATGCAAATCATTTCAATTTTGAAGTTGTTGCCATATTAGGGTAATATCAAAAGTAATCTATCATTCAAGTATTCTAGCTCTTATTAACCTATAGGATTGTCGACTACAGAATATATTTTAAAGAGCTTGAAAATTTCAATTTGTTTTTAAACATGAATTGTTCTGGTTTTCGGCCCTACATAGTGGTAATTACAAGGTGGTCTTAAGCTCACTTTTTGGAAGCCAATCTTATTAAGAGAACCTTGATTATGCGCCATGACAAACAACCAAGGAATGTCTGAAAATGTCTAGCTCAAGATGAAAATAATTTACATTCGATAAATTATTTGCCATGAAAGCCACCCAATTTCACATATAATATAATTGTACAGCATGGTAAATCTACATAATTATATATTTTCAACTAATTTTATGTCATGATAATAGGTAACATGTTGACTTTGTAAACTTTTTTTCAAACCCTAAGTGCCCCTTCCAAGACCTCAAATCATGTACTTAGGGACTAATAGATCCAACATCTACGTAAAAACATAATTTTTAAAGCAATTTAAAGCAGAACATCAGCTCTTTTGGGCATTCAGATCATGTGGCAACAAAAATATCTATGTCTTTATCATCCATCTCCTAAAATATTTGATCAGATAGACAATTCTCTAATGAATCAACGTTCAGAGGCTAGAATATTTCAAAAGGATTTCCCACTCGACTTATTTATCAGTTGTTTATAAATTACAATTGTTTTTTTATTTATAAATTACAATAATCTGTGGTAGCGCATCATCGAGGATACTTCCCGTAATGCGATGTGGACTACATGAAAGTGTGTCTACGGTGAGAAGAGTCCATTCTAAATTAATATTTTGTAATAGTTTTCACAAGCTTATCTAGCACGCACTCTTATCAGTTCTAGTTCAGACGTCCAAAGTTACATCTTCACCAAAAACTGATAAATCTCACAAAATTCACGAAATAAAATTTAAATAATTCATCCCTAAATTTCCGAAATTTAACAATATTTAATTTCTGAGATTAAAGTAACCTTCACACAATAAGGAAGCTTAGATTTTGGACGTAACTAGAAAAGAAGCTAGACTTCTTTTCATTTCTTTCACCGGAAATTCAGTTTCAGTGATCAATAGAAACTAGTTTCATATGAACGTATGTGTTTGTGTCAAGTTTGTGATGTATTGTACTGGATTGTGTTGGTACATATAGAGTCACTTTGAGATGTCAATGTCGTTGATTTTTATCGAACAGTAGAAAATTATAAAAACAAAATTAATGTGTTGGGTTTGTTACTAACGGTGTGACAGGAATGCATCATGTAAGATATCAACAACAATGTATTTAATTATGCAACATCTTGTCAAAATGATAACAGAAATATTTGACATGATCTTGTTTTGTGTTGATTTGTCTTGGGTTTTTTTTTGACAAAACTTCATAATTCTGACAGCTCATACTAATATTTGATAAGAGTAAACATAATTATGATGTCAATATCATCGTTTTTTTTTTTAAACTTAAATTTCAAGACATGAAAGTATGTGTTCGTGTTGTGTGTTATTTTTTTTTAGAGTGACAGGACCCCATAATTTCGACAAGACTGTAAGAGATGTCAATGTCATCGATTTTAATTATGCAACAACTTGTTTTAATGTTAGCGTTGATTGAAGTGAAGAAGTTGTGTTGGATTCGTTACCTGTAGTATGACAGCACTCCATTTGACAGGACGAACCACCGTCGCTGGTAGCCCTTGAGGTAGTTGGTCCACTTAAAGAGCCAACCCTTCATCTCGGGGTCGGGCTGCGCGGGCGCCTTGGCGCTGGCGGGCGGGGGCTCGGTCATGATGGGGCTCAGAGCGGCTGACTTTGCGGCATTAGCGAATTAGACGGGGGTTATTGCACATTATCGGGGCGCGGGCCACGTCCACTGGCTCACACTGCACCAGCCCGGGGATGCCACACGGCAAATATACACCACATAGCTAATGTCATCGAGCCCTTATTTATACCTAAGCGGGAATTTATTTTTCAAAAAATGATGATTATACGTATAATTTAAATAAATATGTATGATTTCAATCAGTTTAAAATGGTCATTTTTCTTTTCAAAAATATTATGTATCATTAAATAAATATTTGAAATATTTAATCAGATACTCAGATTACATTAAAAATATTAAGTATAAATAAGCATTTAAAATATTATCTAATGAAATTTTATAGTTTATATAAATAACACAAAAAAAAATTAAGCCTGCCGCAATTTTGGATGCATATTTTGTATCGTACGTGAACTCGAATGTTCATTAACGATCGCTGTTAAATATCAAACTTATACGCTGAAGACTATTTACGTCCTTGCGTGGTAATGAGAATATCAATATTTTCCGTATGTATTCATTTAAGTATATACAAATTTAAATTGTAAGGTAAAGTGCCTTATTGTTATAAAGTCATCAATTGAGAGATGAATTTTAGTTTTCTAAAACTAATTGCCCAAAATTATATATTAATGTTCCATAAATGGAAATATTTTTTTTTTCATTTGCTAAAGGTCTTTGCTGCTTTTATTTATTCGTAAATAAATTAATTACCTTCATCGTCTCACAAAATTTTCAATTATACCTATTGTCAAATTTTGGTGTGAGATTATACTGGCAGCACCGATTTGTTTGAATTTACTTTGACGTTTATTGTTCTTATTTTCGAGTCTCAATATTTTAAAACATAGTTATTGCATATTTAAATATATTGATCAACTATCGAATCACAGGTTAATTAGTTCAAATCATGAAGCAACGTAATTTCGATGTCATTTGCAATGTTTTCTCTTTTAACGAGTGACAACCGAGCGGTACATTCAATCGAGTAGTTTATTTTTATAATATTGTAACTATGATTATTATTCCTTTATATGTTATAAAGTAAGGTTAAAGTATTAAGACGACAGATTTCTGCGATAGACAGTTGACGCTTCGAAAGGGTGAATTGTAGGTTAGCAGCGGCCACTCAAAACAGGATAAATTTTCCACAAAATGATATTAATAGTCACCACTAGTGCCGGAACTTGCAGAACGTGACAGGTACTAACAGAACTACCATACACAATATTTACCAGAGTTAGGTTATGTTACTAGTTATTAATAAATGGAGAAGGATATACATACATGTAGAAGAATGTCAAGTGTATTCGGTAGATTTCATTTTTGCGATTGCGCAAAATTTCTTAGAGACTTTTTACATTATTTGAATATTTATTTTAAGAGAGGAATTGAAAATAGTTTGCCAAAGCTGGAGTTTCAGGAACTTAGAAGATTCTGTCGATCTTATAAATCTGCTTTATAACTCCTGTCTAAGTTTTAAGAGAGGTTGGTTTTACAGGAGGGTAGACCAGTGGTATGCAACCTTTTCTCACCTAGCGCATACTAAAGTTCTTCCTTGAATTCCGCAGCACACCAACGTTTATCCTTCAATTTCAAAAACTAAAATAATTGATATAAATTTGATAAATCTTACAAATATATATATATTATGTAGATCGTGTACACAGCATACTATGCAGTTTTCTGTCTGTTGTCTGACCATTGTTTTTACATAATTTTTTGATTTAGTTATAAGGTATTATTTTTATTATTATTATATCAGTATTTGTATAGCGATTTTTTATGACCAAATGGTCATTCCAAAAGCACTTCCTTGCCTCTCTGAGTAAAAAAGTGGGTCTTGAGTCTGCATTTGAAGGATGCCTCCACTTTAAGTTCTCTTATGCTTTCCGGTAGCGAGTTCTCTATTTGATCACGATACACCTGTATTGGTTCCACGCCACACCGGTTGCGAAGCACTGGTGTAGGTGTTAATTACCTTATGCATTTCCTCGCCGTATATGATGATTATCCTTTGTTTTTTCATGGGACGGCAGCCAATGGGTACAGTTTTGAAATGGATGCTGGCTTGATGCATCCAGCAAAAAATATATTGACGAAAGAAATATATTGTAAAATGATATTTACCATTGACCTGTGTATTAATACTGTTAATATTTTGTGGTTGGTGTTGACAGTTCCCAGTTGACTGAAGACCATTGGAAGTGAGTCTGTGATGAGTGCTTCAGGCTGCAATACGGAGTGATAGGAGCCTTGGAGTTCCCGGAACAGAGCTGGTGGCCATGGAGGCCCTGGAGTTGAGCAGCGATGAGAGCCGACCACCCTCGGCGCAAGAGTTTGATTTTATGAGGCTCCTCAACCAATGTAATTGCTTAATTTGTAACCTCATTTTTTTTCTTGTAATTACGCACTTTGTCGTAATACTATTCAGCTTAATTTTTTTATATTAAATTGCTTCTATTATGTATTAGTCGCATATTTAAACTATGCAAAAAATAATCCATGTGATTTATAACAAGAAAAATTAATATTACATGCATATAATATTTTTATTATTTCTCAACTCAATGATGTGGTAAAATGGCACAATAGTCAACGACACAGTGGTCAATGGATCGTGTAATGTATAAAACATAGCCGTCTTTAGTTTAAATCTCATCTCAACTGTATATTTTTCACTTAATTAATGATAGAAATGTCATATAAAATGCGTTTGCTATACATTTGTATGTATATTATTCGTATTGTTTTATGTTGTTGTCAGTGTTATAATTATTTACTTACAATTTTGAACCCCCCCATTAAGACCTGATAATCCATATATTAGGAGTGACAGAAATAATAATCATTCTCATTAAAAATATTGATTGACAAATGCCAAAATATACCTCATATACAACAACAGCCATATTTTCAAGTCCGTGAGAGGCCATCAGAAACTATGATGAATCAATACTTGCACTATGCATTAATGAAGAAAATACTTGTCACAAGGATCATGGCAGCTTACAAAACATGGAAGTATGTAATTTGCAATCTTTCTCATTTTTGTGTTGTCTTTTAGGTAGTAGCCCCAGTGTGAGCGGCTATGTGTCTCTCTCCGGTGAAGACTCCGCCCCTTTACCTTCGCCCCTGCCGGGCGCCTCCTCCGCCTCCTCTGGCGTCTGGTCTCAAGAGCCCCCAACACCACTCAACTCTGGGGTATTCAATCACACATCTTTATTAATGATTATATAAATAAGATTTTATTAACTTTGTTTTTATATGGATGACGTTGTATAACTTTCATTAATATGATTGATACTAATAGATTTAGCAAGTAATCGTTAATGGAGGAGATGTATCCTCGTGGTTTGTGAGTGCTATGTGCAAGAATTTTCTTCTCGGGGTCTGGAGCATGTATTGTGGTGTGGCGTCTTGAGGTCTGGAGCTTGACTCTGTATACATGATGTTGCCACAATACCATTGTTTCATGTACTCTGTGCTCTTCTTATTTATTATTGATTTATGGGATTATATGGACTGTTCTATGTAAAATCTACTCTCTTGGACCTACATTCTTATCTGACTGTATTCTATTGTATGTCGTCAAATATGTTATCCTTATTTTTTTTTAACTCTTTTGTTACGGCTCGGTGGAATACAAATTATGCTGTCAAGACGGTGTGAATTTTTCAAACCATTTTTTTTGCTTAAAACTAGTATTTGAAGCATAAATGTACTTATCTGACCTATTTTCAAATATCGCATTGGTTCTTGTATCCTTTAGCTATCAGATGATGCATAAAAAACTATTATATTTAACAAACGTTCATTATGTTACTCCATGCATGTGGTGGTATTGACACATGAGACTTACAGAAAAATCGCTCCTGTGACTAAACCTAACGATATTTATTTACATGCTTTACAGATTCCTATAAAGAATACATGTAGGTTGATAAAGGGAATAACTGCAGTTCCAAGTTTCTAACGTAGATGTCACAATGAGTACTGAAAGTAGCAAAACGATATATCACGTCAACCGATGTCAACAGTAGGGGAATCTTGGATGGCATATATCGACAACCGATGCGAAAGGGTTAATAATACCTAAACTTTTGCTAGCTCTTGTTACTTACTAATTTTCTTATGCTCATATCTGTACCATATCTTTAGCATATGATCACCGAAATTGCCACCACACAGTTCTGTCAGCTCCTATTATCCATGCCCTGTTTTGTGACATTTCTGCACCCAGAAATTCATCTGGAAATGTATATAATTTCTGAAGGCCTTGATAATACTGAAATTAACACATTTTTACTATACTGAATATTATTACGTGTTGCAGAATGCCAGCCCGGCTGTTGTTCTCTTGGACAGTGACAGCGAAGAAGAGATTACAACTAAAAGACCACCAGCCTTGGATGATGAGCAATGCAACACCTGGAGAAGCGATGAGACACTACCCATAAACTATGATCTCGATACTCATGCTGACATTTTATCAGAAAATACGAAGAAACGGAAAAGTAGTCCACTCGGGAACAATAAAGATGATAGTATTTATGCTTTATAATAAAATTTCATTAGTATTTTATCTTGTTTATATATCATGTACTTAATATTCTGAGTATTATTTAAAGTGCTGCTATACAACACCAGCATTACCCCAATTCTTTTGTATAATCACGAATCTTGGTATATTATTATAAAATTATATACCTATATTATGAGTTACGGAAATGGTTGCTTATGTAGAATATTAGAGGCATAATGGTTTGATTTTGTGAGAGATTGACAAGGTAAAGCAACAGGCACGACAGTCTTTATTCATAGTCAAGAATTTAATTGCTTGGTTGAGATACTGCAGAAGAGCAAAAACTACAAATTGCCTTTTGTTCAACCCCTCTGGCACTTGCTGTCTTATAAAGCCGTAATGAATTATGCATAGAATGTACTAGACAGTGAGTAGCGTATAGTTTGAAGAATATAATCCTAAATGGCTCAACTCAACTAGTGACACACAGTATACTTGTGCATTTGCTATCCAAGTGTGTTTCACGTCAATGATGCAGTTAAGCAAGCATAACAATATGTTTTGATCACTGGTCTTTATTTAGGTAAAGTGATGTATAGTAATACAAAAAAAGATGATGTTGTGTTTTAGAATCATTGTCGGATTGTGATGATGAAATGCGAGATCTCAGAATGCCGGACAATGGAAAAAAGATGGTGACTCTGCGCCGAAGTGTCCTGAAGAAGAATAAGAATGTTGGAGAGAGTCGGGCCGAAAAGGAAGCGGAGAAGGCGAGAAGAAAGGCGCTTAGGGAGCAGCTCAAGAACATGCGGCCCGGAGAGTGTATGAAGGTTTGTTAATTCAAGAATGAAATAATAGACTTTGTAAAACTAATGAATTTAATATATGGATTTTTAAATATTTATTAGAATATTATTTAAATTTTTCAATATTTTAATCTACTTTTATAGATCGTTGACTATATTACATAATAATATTAAGCTTGTGAAAAAATGTTAACTGATTGAATAATAAAAAATAATAATATACACACTCTGAATATATACTATATAGACACCTATCGTTATATGATGGCAACAATGGTATAAATACAACTTATTCCGTGCAACAGTTCAGGCAGAAGATGGTCGAGTGGTCTAGGGTAATGAACTTGAGCAACGGTTGGTTCCAAGGCTCGCTGGTTCGCATTCCGCTTCTGCTGATATTTTTTCTGAACGAATTGATGCGTATAAAAAAATTGATGTTTTATAGTATGTGTATATTTAATTACTAATAATGAATTTAATTTTTATTAGTGTGCCGTTGCACAGCTACTGTGTCTTCTTGGCATTAATTATATTAATATCCCCCATCTTTGTAAAAGGCGACAACAAGTCATGGGTTCATTATCGGGACGCGTTGTGGTAGGATGCAGGAGCATGTCGCAAAGCAAAGAACGTGTTTAGAAGCATAATTCACGGTTATTTCCAGTTACGACTTTGGTTTCCCCGCCCGACCGTAACATGTTGTATCGTGGGCAGCGGTCGGGCAGAGACTGTCGCAGACACGGGCACAGTAACAGTCAGCGCCCCAAAGATTATCGTGGCTAAATAAGAAACTAAAGTTGACAGTTGATCCAACATGATATGCGATTGTCAAAACAAATTTGTCATAGCTCAATGGTAAAGCGTTTGCTTTGCAAGCCAAAGGTCGTGGGTTCGATCCCCGACAATGATTAAAAAAAAAAGGATTTTTAATCGATTTCTGAGCTCTAAAATACCCCGGTTGGTGTGAATTTGATCCATCACCCGTAAAATGTCAGTCATAGCCTATCAATTAAAATTGGTGGTAGACGAAAGTCGTCCCGTGAAGACCACCCATTCATAGTAGATTCCTGTAATAAAAAATGATGATGCGTGAATCTCGGGCTGTAGTCTATGACGTTGGCGGATCAACACTCCACATGCAGCGTTTAGCCATATACACCATGGTAAGCGTCATAGAATTCCACAGATGAGAAAAAAAAAATTACTATCACCATCTGTCGGTATTCTCCTGTATGTGTTTACATAAAAAAAAATAATAATAATAATAAAAAACAAAATGGCGTATGCAAACGCCGTGTATTATTTATAAAATTAAGATTAACATTATTTAGATGTAAATGTCAGGCGAGCGAACAAAAATAAGAGACAAAAGATCGTTTAACGAGGCTTTTCGGCATCAGCCTAAATGAGCTATATCGAGTTGATACCAATATTTATACATAACTGTAAAACACGAAATACCTTCTTTATTATAATAATGTATTGCTGTTGCTAGCTCATCAAGCTGCTAGTGCCAGGTTCGTTGCTGGCTAAGGAATGCGGCTGCCAAATTTCTTCCGTACTACGCGAGGCCGGGGTCAAGGTGGAAGCTTCATCAGTGGATTACATCACCTGGGCTTCCCGAGAAGCACAATTCTTTACTACAGAGGTACCGAACCACACTTCTTACTATCTCTATGCTAGGAAATAGAAATTTAAATTGAAAGGAATCGAAATTTCCGAATTAGCACTTCACACTAAAATTCTCATGTGTATAAAGTATTCTCCAGAATTTTAACAAACAGGCTGACGGGTCGATTTGATGAATTCCAACCTCGAGAGCAAGCTGGGTTTAGGAAAGGCTTTAGTACAATTGATCATATCCACACGCTAAGACAAATCATTCAGAAAACCGAAGAATATAATCAGCCACTCTGCCTCGCCTTTGTAGACTATGAAAAGGCATTTGACTCAATCGAGACTTGGGCAGTGCTAGATTCACTACAACGCTGCAAAATAGACTATCGGTATATAGAGATAATAAAATCTCTATACAAATCTGCAACAATGATGGTCCAGCTCCATGATAGCACTAACAATATTTCTATAAACAAAGGTGTTAGACAAGGAGATGTTATATCTCCAAAACTCTTCACAAACGCCCTAGAAGATATTTTTAAACTGCTATCCTGGACAAAATGTGGAATAAATATTAACGGAGAGTACATTTCTCACCTCCGATTCGCAGATGACATAGTGCTAATAGCCGAATCACCTGATAAGCTCCAAGACATGCTCTACGACCTCAATGAAGCGTCGAACAAAATTGGTCTGAAAATGAACATGGATAAAACAAAAGCCATGATTAATAGTCATATTTCACAGACCTTCGATCCTATTTCCATTGGAGGAACAGAAATAGAGGTTGTAAACGACTATACCTATCTGGGACAAGTAATACAACTAGGGCGAATAACTTCTCAAAAGAAATCGACAGGCGCATACAACTGGGATGGGCAGCATTTGGAAAACTAAAGTACATTTTTAAAGCGAAAATTCCGCAATGCCTTAAAACTAAGGCGTTTAACCAATGCATCCTCCGTGTATTAACTTATGGCGCAGAGACGTGGAATCTGACAGCAAGTCTTACCCATAAAATAAAAGTCACCCAGCGTGCTATGGAGAGATCCATGCTCGGAGTGTCGCTAAAAGATAGAATCCGAAACGAGGAAATACGCAGAAGAACTCAAGTAGTGGATGCTACCCAACGAATAGGCACACTCAAGTGGCAATGGGCAGGACATATCTGTCGAAGAGACGACGGTCGATGGGGAAGAAAAGTATTGGAATGGCGCCCAAGAACTGGCAAACGAAGCATTAGCCGACCCCCTACAAGATGGACCGACGATATAAGAAGAATAGCGGGAGTGACCTGGATGCGGAAGGCGGAGGATCGAAGAGGATGGAGACTCATGCGGGAGGCCTACGTTCAACAGTGGACGGACACAGGCTGATGATGATGATGATGATGACTAAAATTCTACTGATAATATTATATTTTATAAGTTATTAACATCGTAGGATAGAGTGCATTTAATGGAAACTATTTAATATTTTTTATGAATCTCTATTTATTCTCTTATTATATTTTCTCATATTTCTATTTTACTCTCTATTAAATCTTTGTTTTTGTTTTTGTTTTCCTACAGAAATCACATTTTTACCTTACCACATATCAGAGGGGTAATTTTCAATCACCCTTAAGCAATCTTTAAAACTATACCTACAAATACACCAGTCTTTTTTTATGTGGATTTTTTACACGATTTCGCTTTTATACATTTGTTTTGGAAGGCACTATTCCTTTTTTTTCACGCGATTTACTCAGTGTTACTAGGTACTTTTTGCATGATATTTAGATTTTTGGAACCGATTCATTGAATCATATGAGAGTTGAGTTTTTTTTATGCACTACTTTCTGGAACCAAAAAAAGGATGGGTATTTTTTAAAATTAAATTTGGTCATTTTAAAATTACATTTAAGTCCTCTGCTTCCAAAAATGGATAATTATTTTTTATTATTCATTTAAGGAAAGTCAATGTCGATTGATGATGAATCTAATGATCGAAAACAGAGCTTTTCAAAACAATTAGAATGTTTTTTTTCTACCTAAATTATTATGTATATTTTTGTGTTGATAGACAAATGTTTCTGAAGAAAGTAAGGGAAGGATAATCATACTGGAGATGAGCGAAATGGAGCCTCTGTTGCGGGGGCGCAGCCTCAGCAGCCACCTGGGGGCTTACAAGGGAACTCACACACTCACCCTGCTGCTGTATGGATCCAAGAATTACTTCAGGTGACTCACAATAAAAAAAATTCAAATCCTTCAACTCTTTGAACAAATAAGTATTGTGAAGGAGATATATCGGAACAGCTGATAGCTAAAGTGAACTTGTCTGAGAAGCTACATAACTTCTAATCTATATATCTGATCGGTAAGGCAAGAAAAAATAAACCTCAATGCTCAGTCTTGATTGAACTGGGATGAAGTTTCCCCCATCGCCATCTTTTCCTGGAAGACCCAAAAGACAAAGGGACAGTTAATTATATTATAATATCGAAAAAGTAACAGCTTCTTTCTTATTATTTCTACCTGGAATCATTTCTGTTTAAGAGAATTAATACTAGTTAAAGTTCTATTATTTATATTTTTGGCATTCACTTTGAGATACGTTTCAATATTAAATAAGATAAATATTTTTTACCTTGTTTATCCATGGATCACACTGAGGACTGTTTATTCACCTGCTGCAGAAAAATAGCTTTACATGCAATAAAGGTTTCATCAGTTCACAGTGTGATAACAAAGTAAAAATATTTATCGCTTACATTTTTTGGGCTTTTCATAAATTTATTTACATATTTTTTTTCAGCATGACAACTGTCTATGTCTAATCTAAATTATTGCTTTTAAGATGATTTGTCTTTTAAGAATGCAATGCATTCGATAGCATGGTCTCTGTGCTAAGCTGGGTAAATTTGATTTGCAGATCTATTAATAACAAAAACAAAAATAAATGGCGTCAGAAAGTGCGCGGAGCAACCCAAGACAACCCGCAAAATCAGGAGAAGGTCACAGAGAATGACCTTGAATTCAATCTAACTAGTGAGTATTATTCACAATGGTTTTTCTATACAAATGCGTGAAGCAAAGCAACTCCAATAGACTCGTATACCACATCCAGTTTATTGACATACAACTTCCCGTAGACTGATATATAACTTTCATTAGACTGCCAAAAATATCTGCTCCATATCTATTCACTACAAATTGCCGCTACTCAGTTCTATCAGTTGCCACTGTCCCTGCCTTATCCCCAAACATCTCTGCACCCAACCTGGGAATATATATGGTTCCCGAAAATCTCAAGGCAGAAGCCCAGTGACTAAAAGAGACGGCAGCTATAGTATTCAAAGCATATTTTGTGATAATATGTTAATCATTTTCCTTAGAAGATCGGTTGATAAGCCCAATGGTCACGAAGCGTGAACCATTTGGTCCTATACATCGTTTTTATTCGACGAGAAACATGCGGACCATAATAGGCAGTGACCCATCCATATTGTGGTCCGCATTCAATGTTGCTTAATTTTGGTAATCTAACGAGAACCGACCAATCAATTTGTCACTGTCACTAGAGGAGGATATATTCTCAACAAATTGCCAACATACAGCTCTGTCTGCTGCAATTATCGCTGCCTTTTCTCTGCACCCAGAACTGTTCCGAGTTGATTCTATCCATATTTAAACTCTAGATTGAGAGCTTTGAACTCAGATGTATAACTCGAAGCATAATTAATTGTCTAAGTAAGTGAACTTTTTTTATATAAACATACAGGAGAATACCGACACATGGTGATAGTAATTATGAAGTCTAATCTGTGGAATTCTATGACGCTCACCATGGTGCATATGGCTAAGCACTGCATGTGGAGTCTTGATCCGCCAACATTTTTTTTTAATCTACATCGGGGATCGAACCTATGACCTTTGGCTCGCAAAGCAAACGCTTTGACCATTGAGCTATTCCCGCCGGCAAATTGTGATCACTGATCATTCTACAGTTCACCAAGTCTGTATAAGTGACGCCTTTGTTTGTTTTCAGAGCTGTTGTTTGAACACCAAGTGAGCTGCTGGCGCGCCGAGACTCCGGCCGATCTGGCTCAGATCTTGCTGCAGTTCACCAAATCTGTGGCTGAAGCACCCCACAAGTCAGTAAAACACATCACTTGATCAATGCTTAGCAGATTTACATAAAATTTCATTATTTAATTTATTTTAGATATCAACTCGATATCTAAAATAAATGTCAATATGCTTCTCGAAGAGATCTTTGCTTTGGCGACCTGCTCCTCATCCATCGATGATGACGATCCCGGCAATCTGAAGTCGCTTTATTTATACGGGGCGTGTTAATACAAATAAGTGTAAATAATGTAAATGTTACAGACGACTGCGGCAGGAGAGTGATGGCCTGGCTAACTTCTACATGCGAGGCGACAACCGTGGCTGTGTTAAGGTGGACAAGGAAGGTATTAACATGTACATGTACCACACTTCTTATGGCTAGTTTTTCTATAACACATATAACCCACCATAATTAAAATCTGGATATTAGAGATAATTTATGTGTCACCAAAAAATGTTAATCAATGAAATGAAACACGATCTAATATCTTGCATTAAACATATTCATATATTGGATCTAGTTTATGTATATATGTACTTCAAATAAAAATAAAAGATCATGCAGAAGTATTCCGTAAATTGTTATTTGCTTACGACATGTTTTGACTATGTCGAGTAGCCTTTATCGAGTGAATAAAATTAAAAGTGTATAAGTTTGTACAACAAATTTTTAGTGAGTAGGTAAGTATAGTCTGTATATTTTTTTCTCACATAGCTACGAGTATTTCATAGCCTACACCCACCTGCTCACTCACAACCTTTAAAAATATAAACTCTTACACTTACCATTTAACTCACTCGATAATGGCTACTCGACGGAGCCGAACATGTCGACAACGAACAAAAAATTGTGGAATAATTTCTAAATAATCTGCACTACCCGCATCACACCGGAGGACAGTTAAGTGTCCTTGATGATGCGCTTATTCAGTTATGATCAGTTAGCTACTGATAAGTTTAGTGGTAGTTCCCCCTGAAAAATTGTGGCCACTGCACAAAAATACTAACAAGAAATAACCGGTGAAAGAGATTAGAATCGCATTCACGGGTTGTAAAGAGATGGAGATGGAAGATAGATTCTCTCACCGAAAATACGAGCGAAAACAGTAAATGCGTGGAAAAAAAATAGTGGCCACAAAGTCTGCATGTCCGATAGGGCCGAGGCGATTCCCTCGATCTGCATCTAAATAATCTGTAGATGTTTGCAAGAAGGGCTTTGCTAGGGGTTTTCTAACTTTATATATAGGAATGATGGGTGGCCCCCATACCTGAAAAGATAAGGGAAAACCGCCTAAGATGGTATGGGCATGTGACACGGAGAGATGAGGACCACATGGTGAAGAGAGCCCTTAACATACCCACGCTGAGAAGAAGACCTGGAAGACCACAGGCAACCTGAACTGCAACTGTAAACAAGGATCTGAAAACTCTGGGTTCGACTGAGAATGCAACGCAGGACAGACAGTCATGGCGAATGTACACAAGGAGAGCCGACTCCAGATGATGGGAAATGGCGAGGCTAAAGAAGATATATAGGAATAATTTATCAACGTTAGATATACTGTTTTGGCCGGTGACAGTCCATAGACAGAGTTACAAAAAAGATCTCGACTCATCACACAGCTTTAAGTGATCTGTAATGATATTGTGGCTTTTGGGTTTAGCCGTGTGTGGCGAACTTCCATCAACCAATATTTCGACTGCCATTGCAGGAGTCTTTTTCAGGATTGATGATTTATTTAGTTTTGGGTTGGATTATTCAGATTATATTTTTTTTAATGAGCGTTTTTGATTTATATCTCCATGGCAACTCAAGTTTCATTCCGCAGAATCGTAGGCATGTTCTAAGAATACGGTAGGCATTGTAACAGGCATGTTCTAAGAATTGTACATCCACGAACGTCATGTTGGACTGTGGCTGTACAGGTTTTAGAGTATGTGCTAGAGGTGGAAGCCATGCTGTTTTAAGAATCAAGCCGTCATCCCTGATGACTAAGAAGTTATTTGTTATGTAATGAGTATTTTTCTTGTGTTGCCAGGTCGCGGGCTTTTGAGGTTGTGGTGCCAGGCTCTCACCAAGTTCCCACTGGCAAGCTTGGAGACGGCGCAGGCAGTCTCGGAACTCTATCCATCTCCAGCTCTATTGATGCAGGTAATTATTAACTTTTCACATACCTAATTTGAAATTCTCTTTTCTGAAATATTTGCGTTTGAAGTTTTCATGTTACTTTTTTCTTGTTTTTACATTAACATTTCTAGGTATGGGGTATTACGCATTTTTTTATGATGTTCAAACTTGTAAAGGTGGTTTGAATAAATCATTTAATGGATGTTATATTACTGTAAAAAATTAATTATGATTTTCTAAGCATTGATTATAAAGTGAGATATCATGTTTCAGCATCATCGGAAAAAATCATGACATTTTCTTGCTACATAGAATTTTAATCAAAACTTAATACTTGTTTTAGCGCATTTTTTTTTTATCATATCTGCTTCATGTTTGTAACATATGGACACCGGAAATTGCTGTTTTACAGTTCTGCAAGGTCATATTGTCTACCTTTTCTCAGAACACCTGTATAACCAGAGGTCTACATGGGAACATAGATGGCTCGAAGGAGCCTCCAGAGCAATAGCCCACGTACTTGCATAGACTGCGGCTGTAGTACCAGAGAAATATTGGTGTTCCATTATCAAGGTTGTTTTAGGGATTTTGTAAATCCAACGTTCCCGAGGCCTGGAACATTTTTTCCCCCCCTACAGGTGTCTCAACCCTAGCGGGGGCGTATATATATCCTCTCTCTCCTGATGGGGAAAGGCATCAACGTTCAGCACGTCTGGTGATCCGTGGTTCTGCAGCTCCTTCAAAGAAGGTTGCTGGAGTGAAGATGGCGTATCTTCACGCCAAGGGTCTTCACCCAGATACATCTGCTGATGACTTGCAGAGTTTCTTGGCAGCAACCGCTGAATTCAATCCCTCTTGGATGACCACCAGGAGGATTGTCAGCAGACGGACGCTGTCAACATCTTTCAAAGTCGGGGTCATCGCGACTTCGCTGGAGTCTCTCATGGAGCCTGAAGTGTGGCCTGAAAGGATCATCGTTCAACTCTGGATACGTGAAAGAATTGCAGTGGACAGTGGTTGAAACCAACTTGAGTGAAGATATTGACATATTTAGTGTGATTCAGTGCTGGTGTTGACATACAGGCGAACCTCGACTTTCACACATTCGACTTTCGCACAATTCGCTATTTCGCACATTTTTGAAAAATAGTTTTTTAATTATTTTTTTCCCGAAATAATGCAAAAATGTTTTGTTTCCCTGTTGCACCATGAAACGCTTATGAGCCCAGTCCGCACTGTGAAAAGTGTTATGTCCTGTTCGCACATATGCATTAACATACGAGAGCGAGCGAATCAAACGCATGCATTTGAATTTACATACTAATTTGTATAAATTCAAATGTCTGATCTCGACAGGTTCAGTCTTGCGTTAGCACACGCACAGATGAATTGTTCTGCGAGTTTTGTTTCAAATATTACGTACCCGTTTTAACATAATTTATTTTGGGAGAAGTTGTACAGTAGTAATATTAAATCAATTATTTTGTTTAAAAAATAAAAAGTTTTAACATGAGTGAGAAACGAAAAAACTGTGAAGTAAATATAGCCAAAAAAAACCAAGAACCCATAAACTTCATACAATCGAAACGAAGATGGATATAATAAAACGATCTGAAAATGGAGAGTCGTTTGCTTCAATTGGCCGATCGTATGATATAAACATGTCTACGATATGTTCGATATTAAAGAATAAAAATAAAATTAAGGAATATGTAAAAAAATGTGGAAATATATCATCAAAAATTGTTTCCAAAAAGCACGGCATAGTTAATGGATGAAATGGAGAAATCTTTGATGTATTGGATTAGTGACCAAAATCAAAAAGACGTACCTCTGAGTACTTCGGAGATTCAAGCTAGGGCTATTAGCTTGCATAATGATTGGAAGGCTAGACTAAAATATGATTCTGACACGGTGTTTCATGCAAGTAACGGCTGGTTTTCAAATTTTAAAACAAGGTATTCTTTACGCAATATTAAATTCACCGGAGAATCAGCCGATGCGGATAAAGATGCTGCAAAAGACTTTATTCCGTCACTGTCCAAAACTATTGAAGATGGAGAATATACCTCTAGTCAAATATTCAATGCAGATGAGACTGGTTTATTTTGGAAGAAGATGCCTAATCGTACATTCTTATCAAAGGATGAATCAGTTGCGCCTGGCCATAAACCTTCTAAAAACCGATTGACATTGCTTCTTGGTGGAAATTTAGCTGGTGATTTAAAATTGAAGCCATTGTATACGAAATGTTGGACGTTTGATTTTGTAACAATAATGCCGTGTTATTTGTGTGTCAAACATGATATACTTATGACATGGTTTTTGTTGTTGCTATTTTATAACTATTTGCGTTGAGTATCCTGACACTTGTTCTGAATGTGAGGTCATTGACACTCAATGTGTCAATACATTTACAACGCCACACTTATATGTTAATACTTCAATAATGAATTAAAATGTAAAATATTTTGTAATGTTATTGAAGGAAAAAAATAAAGAATTGAATATGTATGGAACATGATATAAATATGAGTATCTTTCAGTTTTATTATTTTTTTTATTTATAATATTGTAATTGTGACGTTACAGGCACTGCGAGAGGATACAGATCAAGTGACTCAGCGACTGAGCGAGGCCGGCGTTAGGCGGGCAGCAGGTCCACTAGCCGCCACACGACGCGTGGGACCGGAACTTGCGCGGAAGATAGTCATCTTCTTCACCTCTCAACAACACCAGCAACCACTGAGCTAACATATCAACAAACAAACAAACATATGGAGCAAAGTTTTTTTTTTCTTTTCATCACCGTTCCATATATGGAAAATAAGGTCACCAAAAATTGCCGCTGCTCAATTCTGTCAGCTGCCACTGTCCATTTCTCGTTCTAAGACATATCTTTTTTATTTTTTTATGTAAACGCATGCAGGAGAGCACAGCCGGTCAAGACCAGTGCACTCTATGACGCTCAGCCAGGGAGGCTGGACGCTGCATGCGGGAAACGTGTGTTGTGTTTGTGTTTGTGTGTGGGTTGGGGAGATTGCAAGTGTATATTTATCTGTTTCTTGAAGAGATCCAGATTGTACGAAGGAGGAAACACAGACGCTGGAGGAGCATTCCATAGCTTACCGGTAGCATCAAGGAAGGAGCTTTGGAAACTGCCAATTCTTGGTCGACATACCTGCACCTGAAGGTGAACTTGGGAACATATGTTTCCCGACAACCTCCAATGCAGAAGTCCGAGAACTTGAAGAAAAGGTAGCTGTAGTATCCGAGGCATATTTTGACTGATTTGTCAATCGATTTTTTTAAGGAAATCCGGTGATAAGCCCGACGTTCCCTAGGCTTGGACTATTTTCTCCTAAGGGCGGCTCAACCCAGCAAAGAAATAATAATCATCATCATCATCATCATGTCTGCTCCCCTAATTGGAGCTTATGGCTATTACTAGCTCCTGCCACAACATTTTTTTTATTTCTTTTTATTTAAAATGTGATATTTGAGTTGTATTAGTTCAGATCATTGCTCTGCAACCTTTTCTCACCTAAGGCACACCAAAGGTCTTTCTTAAATTCCGTGGCACACCAAAGTTCTGTATAAAATTAAGGCGGCAAACCGAAAGCCAATATAATAGATAATAATTTGATAAATTAATAATTTCATACATTTTTATTTCATGTGGGTCGTGCACATAGCATACTACGCAGTTGCCAGTCTACATACGTAGGTGATAAGCGCGGAATTTTGTAATGAAATTGTAAAGTTATTTAATTTAATATTGTCTAATTTGACCGCGGCACACCTGTATCGGCTCACGACACACTAGTGTGCCGAGGCACACCGATTGCGGAGCTCTGGCTTAGATTATGTTCAATTAAACCAGCACTGCGAATGGTATTACTGAAATATGGAGTTTTTCAAGTGATTACATCTGATAATATGACAATATGTTACCTTTGCAATCTAAGGGTAAGTATATTAAGATGTACAATAGATATGCGAAAATAGAACAAAATAAAATGATATGAAATTAATTGGAGGCAATTTGTTTTTGTTGTTTTTGTATTTTTTATTAATACATTTATGTTTTTGAATGGTTGATATAAAAAATGTATTTATTTATTTTTGTATTTTTCAAATGTTTTGGTTCTGTAAATAAATTATTAAAGAAAAATATGTTTTAAATTATTTATTGTGTGTTGCCATTCAAATAACATAAATATATAATATTGACATCAACATCATATAGCCCTTGCTGACTGGTACAGAAAACCTCGATGTACAATCTTTCGTCTCTTATTTCTGTTCGCTTGTCGTACATGTATCTGTCGCCATATTGGCATTTTGGACACGTCCGGTCACGGGTGTGACGTTAGTTATACAGATCGCCACTTGCGGCGCTGGTTGTCACCGACCACGGCAGTGTGCCGACGGCTGCGAGATCATATTGTTGTGGGCCGGCCTGAATGCTGTGAGTAGGTCCAGGCCAGAAGTTTGTAAAGTTCTTCTTCGTAGTATCAATCCGGCGGATTGGTTTGCAGCAAGAGAATCTTGCATCTCGATCTCCATTCCTCTCGGTCCTCCGCAACCCTTTTCAGCTCAGGATAAGCGCTACAAAGCTATCGAAATATGTAAAGTTATCGAAATATATATGTCAATGTGCTTTAGAAAAAGTCTTTGTGATGTTAATCTGCTCCTCAATCTCCCACCACGCAATTCAGTAACTAAATTAGAGAGGAGGATGTCAATATATATATCATCCCGAATTGATAAATCTTCTAAATGTCTTCACCATTCTACTGATGGAAGGATCATAATGAAATTGGAATTGTGGCTTTTGGGTTCAGTCATGTGTGGCGAATTGTTTCGATACAATATTTCGACCGCCATTGCAGGAATCTTCTTCAGGGTTGACCACTTTGTGGACGAGTCGTATAAATTAAAAATACTAAATTATTTTCTAATTGCATAATTGATTTTCGTCATTGTTTTGATTGAAAACCGTCAGCTTTTTTTGCCGTTCCCTGTAGCCTACGACCGATGTCACTGGGTATATTTGTAAAATTCCAAATTTAAGAAATTGTAATTTTACAGGTATGCAGGTATATCCCAACAGCCATCATTGACGTGAATATTTTGAATAAATGTATTAAAATCGATTTTAAAATGAGAAGGTTCTAAAAACACAAAAGTATTTAAATTTTGTCCGCGGCGCATTTTTCGTTTTCCTCGGAAATTAAATTTGAGCTTTCGTAATTTTGGTACAATGATTCTAAAACATAAAAAAAATGGTAGGTTTATAGGCTATTTTATTGTATTTGCCTATTGTGCTACGCAGGAGCCATAAATCGTTAGAAGACTACAAATACCTTTCCCGCCTAAAGGCTTAACGGATAAGAAACACGCCAACCTCTTGAGTAAATATCTGAACACAATTGCTCTAGCGTGCCAAAGCTTCGATCCCCCATGCGTTATTTTGTACTAGCGAGTATTGTATGTTCATATCACGTACCATATAATTGGCTTTAGGGGCTAATGGTCGGGAAAATTTGCTAACCAACCGAGTAAAGGTGTGCGTACATCAGTTCTTGCGAGCGAAAGTTCTGACCGTCTGAATGCTCCGTTGTATTGGCGATTGTTGTATGTACAGAGCATGTACTGCACAAAGTGTTTGCTGAAAGGATGATCATTGATCACGCAAAACGCTCTAAGCAAATGTGCTCAGAAATGTACTCGGGATTTTATTTTAAAACGTACTTATATCTTTTTATTATGACATGCTGTTGTAGGTAAAAACATTTGTAAATATATACCGACATAAATTCAATTCAAGTTAATTCATGCAGAAAAATAACGGCAGAAGCGGGATGCGAACCGCGGACCTTGGACACCAACTATGCCCAGGTATTCATACCGCTCAGCCACCTTGGCTATTGCTGTGCCTGAGCTGACTCACGTTGGAACTTGTATTTATGTCATTGTTATCATTGTATGATAGATTTCGATCATATTTAGAAACTGTAGAGGGCGCCCTAGACGGGAGTATTTGCAGCAAGTATTCGAGGACATGAATTGTAGCGCTTATGCTGAGCTGAAAAGGGTTGCGGAGGACCGAGAGGAATGGAGATCGAGATGCAAGATTCTGTTGCTGCAAACCAATCCACCGGATTGATACTACTACTACTACGAAGAAGATAGATGTCGCTATAGTATATATTGAAAGTATGTATATTTTTATTTTTTATTATTCAATCAGTCTTCATTTATTCACAAGCTTAATATTATTACTTTCCGACAGTCTATTTATTTTAGTAAGTACCACTCGGGTCTCGAACCAAACTATAGACTGAATGGATGAGAAACGACTACTTATAGGTCCGATACGGACTTTATAACCAATAATTTTACCTGTGTTACTGATGAATAATTTTACCTTTTTGATATTGTCTCAAGGTGACATTATTATATGGATTTTTTTAAATTATTTATTAGAATATTATTTTATTATTTTAATATTCTAATCTACTTTTATAGATCATTGACTATATTACAATATTACTAGTAATTAAATATACATATACCATACATCAAATTCTTTTAACCCTCGCTTTACGATGCTAAAAACTTCCGCGCGTTCCGATGGTGTCAACTCATTACACATTCTGATTTAAAGTGAATAAAATGAGTAGAAATTCGAAAAAATGAAAATATTCAAAGATATCGCTTAATTTTACAATAGTTGATGTCAATAAGCAGTAATAATTGACATTTAATAGCTAAAAACATGAAAAACATCAGACGAAGACCTCAAACGGCCAGACGCACCTTCTCGCGTGAACTTCCGAGAGATACTAACATTACTCAGCCTGTCGATATATCGATGTGCCGATATCATTTCGAACTAAGTGACCAACTGAGGTTTCCCGTCTCGCTCACTCATATTAGTACGTCAGCGAGAGTGAGGAGTATAGATGCCGCCTCATCTGGGTATTTTTTAATTTTATTTTCGCACACGCTTCGAATGATTCATGACAGTTGACGCGTCTTGATTGTAGTGGTGAATTTATTCCGGATTTTAGAAAAATATTTCCTGCTCCCGATTAGTGCCTATTATTATAATTTTTTTTTTTCAATACGTAAATGTATTAAGGAGGAATACCTAAAATCTGAACCCTGTGTGTATTATATTTACAGAGATATTTAAGTTATTACAAGCAATGTGTAGTCGATAGACATCACCGGGGAGGAGAGGTTAAACGCGTCAATTCATTTTGTTTTGTTTTTTGTTTTACACTGTGTTTTAATTTTATTATTCGTCTTATCTAAATGTTTCGACCTTGATATTAAGCAATTATATTTATTTTACTACTCCAGTTCTTCCCTGAAAGTAGTGAGGGTAAGTTGGCCGTATTATAGCGAGGCGCCGTGAATTGTACACCCATATAATGATGTTTATATAAGACCTGTACAGACTACGAACCATACAAACACTGTAGCAAATAAACCTGCTAGAGCAGGGATTATCAACGTGCCCTTATAAAACGGCTGGAGCAATTTAGAAGGCGGTAATATTTCACATATTCAATTACAGGAATGAGTATAAAGGCGAATTTAGTCGTTTAAGGCAGAGCTCCGCAACCTTTTCTCATCTACGGCACACCAAAGTACTTCTTTCGATTCTACGGCTCACCAAAGTTCTCACCTTGAATACCGCGGCACACCAAAAGCCAAAAAAATATATTAATTTGATCAATTTCACTTTTTTTAAATTTCATTTAGAACTTGATAAAGCAAGTACCTCGTTGTATGTCTACATAAATAGGCGATAGGCGCTGGGAGCTTGAGGACCGTTGTAAAATTATTTATTTATAATATTGCCTTATTTGATCGCGGCACACCTGTATCGGCTTACGGCACACCAGTGTGCTACGGCACATCGGTTGTGGAGCACTGGTTTAAGGGGTAATCGCACATAATATCCTCACCCCTTCGAACTTGCTTGGTATAAATGGTTCAAACGTATGCTAACGTTGCTTTATACACCTTCGCTGCAAATTTCTAACGAATTTAGAGTAAATGCTATAAGTATTAAATTAATATAAAACCACTTACACTAAATGAATATTCATGCTGGTGTTTTATGTGTACTTTAGTAAATAGACGCATAATAAAAATTAGTACATCATCTATTTGTAAAATGCGAGAAAAGTAAATTTAATATTGAACTTCCTTTCTATCATTCAAAAAGTTAAAATCGTTAGTGGTTATTTTGTTTTACATGTAACGAAAGTTAATTTTAACTATTATTGTTATTTTGTGAGACAAAATCAACGTTTCCTTCGCTCACCTGCATGCACATCTAAATAATGTTAGTTTTAATTTATAATATCACACGGCGTTCGCATACGCCATTTTATTTGTTTTGACAGTTGCTCCATTTCATGTTGATGCGACTGTCAATTTTAATTTGATTTTTTGCCGCGATTGTTGGCGGCGCTGGATGTCACAGGTTCCGGCAGTTGCCAGTTGACTCTCGGCCCGTATGGCGAAACGCCATACTGGTCTGATAGAGAAATTAAATCTTTATTAAAAATAAACGCGTATTGTGCTTCGAAACCAGTATTTTGCTTGGTAGCCTGCTCCTGCATCCTTCCTCCACGCAGCCACGTGATGAACCATCGAGTTGTCGTCTTTTTAAAGACCGGGGATGTCATTATTTTTTTGATTTTTGGTGTAAATCCATAATTTCATAGTCGTAAAATAAATATGATTAGTTAGTTAATATATCACAATTTTATTTCCCGTGACATTTTAAAGCTTCGTCGAGAAACACTTGGTAATGGCTTCTCGACGAAGCCGTTTTTGAATTAAATCTGCTTTAATTTATAACATTAACTTAAATTGTAAATTAACAGTTGTCTTTACATATTCTTGTATCGTGAAAAATATTTGACTTTCTGTCGACGGACTGAAGTGCAATTACTTTTACTAGGAGGGTATTTTTATCAAATTTAGAAGGTCGCTGTGTGTTCCAGTTTGGGAACGACTGTATTGAAGTACGGAGTAACCCAACCTGTAAACAGTGGGCGCGAGGGCGGAATGGCTGAGGGGAGCTCCCAATGTGCTAGAGGAGCGCCACAGACCTGCACCACACACGTGAATTATCTACTGAACTGCTCAATATCAATCAGTGTTGCCAGATTTCTATTTATATAGATCCGGATTTTAACAACTTTATGTGGCTGAAAGAGTCTATATTCCGCTTCAACGAAACAATCACAATTAACTAAATATTGAGTAACTACAAATTGTATTTCACTTTCTTTTTTGATTCTCAATCATTTTATGGCCAAAAATACCCTAAATATTAACATCCTCCTTTCTTTAAAAGGTTGTTATACAGTCGCGTGGTGGCAGGATGAGGAGCAGATTGACAACACAAAGACATTTTCTGAAGCACATTGACATATTTATTTCGATAACTTTACAAACTTATGGCCCGGACCTATTCACAGCATTCAACAGGCCGGCCCAACAACAATACGACCTTTTTCGCGGTCGGCACACAACTAACTGCCGTGCGGCGACGTGCTCAGTCACGCAGCGCCGCCAGTGGCGATCTATGTAACTAATCATCCTAACGACACATACATGTACGACAAGCGAACAGAAATAAGAGACGAAAGGTTGTATATCTAGGTTTTCGGTACAAGTCAGCAAGGACTATATCATGTTGATATTAATATATAATGTGAATCAATCTATAAGCCCTTATTGTCCTATTGGAATTTTATATATTACCATCAAAGTCTCAGGAATTTCCAGTGCCGGTTTCAGGGGGTGGCACAGTGGGTCGGCTGCCCAGGGCGACGAATGATCTAAGGGCGCTAAGGGTGGCCTTAGCTCCTACAGGGAGTGTTTTCTGAAGATTTCTTCTCGCACCCAAAAAAACAGGGGCGCCAGATTTTTTGCCCAGGGCGCCTCAAGGTCTTAAGCCGGCACTGGGAATTTCGCACAGGTTGAGAGACACTGGTCTAATATTGTATACAATCTAGTCACATTGATCTATTGACCCAGCTATATATAATAAGATAAAGGGGTTATGAGGTGGCGAATTGACCCATAACTTCAATTGTAATCAAGTCGATGAATAATGATAGTATTTCCTCTCGATAATCAGCGCCTTTCCTTACAAACATGCCAACAGACAGTACTTTTAATTTACTGATAATTTGATGTTAAAAAAGGAGACAGTATTAAGGAACAAAATAAGTTAATTATTAAATGATTTCGAAGCATCTTTTACGCCACGTAGTCAGTTTATTCTAGCCACAATTTATCTCCAGAATAATAGTGAAAAGGTAAATAAAGAAAATTATTGTGGAAACCATTTGTTTAAAGAAATACATCGAAGCATATTACAAAAAAAATACATATAAAATAATCACCGGTCTATTTTTCTCAAATATCGTATTTTTAGTATTAAATTGCGTTGAAGTTATTGAATCGACAAGCAAAACAAGGTCCGAATCAGATATATAATCAAAAAAACTATCGTGATTCTTGAATATTAAAGTAAATAAATTACTAAAGTCATATATTCAAGTTCTAATACTTAAAATCACTGAAAGTAGTAAAAAGCAATCAGTTATTTGGGGCAAACTTGTGAAACATTAAAATATATAATACACATCAATTATTTAAGTAAACGTTATGTGATCATGCTATATAATCTTGGGTATAAACATTTGAATTTTAAATCATCATAGAATTAAATGTCAATAGAGTATATAGTGTTACCAAAATGCTAGAAATATGAAAGCCATCACACTCAAGTAACTCTTATTTAATTTTTTTTTTTTAATTTTTATTAGAATATTATTTTATTATTTCAATATTCTAATCTACTTTTATAGATCATTGACTATATTAGAATATTATTACTACTTAAATATACATATACTAAACATAAAATTATTTTTTCAACGCGTCAATCCAAGCACAAAAATAACGGCAGAAGCGGGATGCGAACCGCGGACCTTTATGCCCAGGTATTCATACCGCTCGGCGAATCGCGCCATTGCTATGCCCAGACTGACTTGCGATGAAACTAATTTATATCATTGTTAACATCGTACGACAGATGTCGCCATAGTATATATTCAAAGTATGTATATTTTTATTATTATTCTATCAGTCTTCATTTATTCACAAGCTTAATATTACCAGTCTATTTATTTTAGTAAGTACCACTCACGAACCAAACTATAGACTGAATGGATGTGAAACGACTACTTATAGTTCCGACTCGGACTTTATAACCAATCATTTACGATGTTAACAATGATATAAATACTAGTTTCATCGCAAGTCAGTCTGGGCATAGCAATGGCGCGATTCGGCGAGCGGTATGAATACCTGGGCATAGTTGGTTTCCAAGGTCCGCGGTTCGCATCCCGCTTCTGCCGTTATTTTTGTGCTTGGATTGACGCGTTGAAAAAATAATTTTATGTTTCTTATTTAATTGATAAAAATACAATAATTAACTTGAAACTACGAAATAAAAATAGTGAAATTGCCTTTAAGGTTAGTACAACTTAAATATAATTGGTCAATTAGTTATTGTCACAAATGAAAAACAATCAAATGTTTTAGAATGTTTTTTGCATCTATCATACCTATTCATACCTGACGTCACGTGTGTGACATTAGCGTCGAAACACTCATTCTATGTTTCTCAATTTCTCAATTATTATTTTGTATCTAAAATGTATCTATGTCTCTAAAAATATGGCAGATTGGGTATTGCACAACCCACCCAATCCTGCTGGAATAAAAAGCTTATTATTATTATTATGGGAACGAAAAGCTCTGGACTATCACCATCGATAGAAATCGGCGTCAAACTACCAAATGTTAGAACACAATTAAAAACAACTAAAAAAGATACAAAGATATTCGAAAAACAAAAAATCTAATTCTGTTCCAAATTTGAATCCTAATATTACGTTGAGTATTTTTCAGAGCTTTTCGTTCCCATAGGATGAGTGATTCGACGCTAATGTCACACACGTGACGTCATGTATGAATAGGTATGATAGATTCAAAAAACATTCTAAAAAATTTGATTGTTTTTCATTTGTGACAATAACTAAACCGACCAATGATTTTTAAATTGTTTTTTAATCGCTTGTTTAGTTTCTATCGAGATCGAAAACTTGCGCAATGACGTCTCGCGTAACCCTCCGAGTATTTTTTAAAAGGGTGGCAGATAGAGAGGGTGCTAGAGCACAAAGGAGGAACAGCCGGAGAAGGGAGAGCGTGGGTAGAATAGGAGGGATGAAACTGAGCAGGAACCCTCAGTAGCAAACGCCATTCTACAAGGTGCACAAGTCATTACCTAAACATAACCTCACCCGGCGTTACCGTCACAGCGTTTTACTCATAATTGCGTGAAAGTGTATCGATAAAACGTTATTAATGCTTAAGTAGTACAATAAACGCGCAGTGAGTGTCTAAATGTGTTTTTAAAAAAAGACCGGTATCTTAGAATTATCTCGGGTTAAAAAAAAACCGTTTGTTGTTGTTGTTGTGACGGATATTTAGAGGTTATCTGGCGACCCGCGCCGCAGTGCTCGTATAATATAACAATTATCAATTAAAATACTGAATCGTTTATTCGTTTCAATGAATTCTCATATCTTGCGGCAGATATCGTGTGAATTGTGGTTATTGTTTCGACATTTTACCTTTTACGTTTGTCATTTAATTTTTCTTTTTGGCGCTCATTAGCAAGACTGCTTATTATTACAAATGAAAAAATAAAACCTAAAGCCGGTATAGTTTGCAGCATTTATAGTGGCAACATTTGATTCAAATAATAACAATTTTATGGATCTCTATGATTGATCGTTTATTGACAGAGAATTACATTAATGAATAATATTTTTAACTGACGTACATAAATTATATACACATATTTATGTTCTTCATAAACATCATATTGTATTATACGTTTGATGAATTTAATGGCTCATAAAATTTTAAACATAACTGTCAATAGCCAGAGATGTGTAGACAAACGTTATTTGATTACAAAGATATTTTATTAATGATTTTTTATGTTAACCTTTTTTTTTTATAAATAGCGTAAGTTGAGAATTTCTTTTATTTTCGCCTAGATTTTTTTCGTTTCATATTTTTTCCAATATCTACACAATACACTTTATGATTAGCGTAAAAGACGTTAAATTTAGAATAACTCCACTCAACTAAAGATTCAGAAAAAAGATTCCAGTAAACTAGTATAGATGTATTATATTTTAGTAGAAAGATAAACATAACGTTATCTAAAATTAACTCATTGTCAACGAGACTTATTATTGACCTTTGGTGTAATATCAAAAACAGTAATTAAGCTTTTAAAATCATTCTCTCATTGTTGAATACATGTTAATTAATAATAATAAGTTAAATTTTTCATTGAAAAATCAGTGCCGAAAAATTGGTACCCGGAAAATCTAAGTTCGGAAAGATCTTCTAAAAATGAATGTGACGAACAATCATTAAATCGTCTGTAATACATATCCTATAATTCGAACATACCTATTTCGAAATCGTTTTTCTCTAGTTCCCGTTGGTTTTATATACATTTATAGAAAAATATTTTTCATGTATTCCACAAGACCGAGTGTAGTAGTACCAACATACTCGCATGAACGGTAGTCTCCTACAATTATTTTCTTTAGTGTTCTCGTGAACAATCGGTACATGTCTAGTTACTGGTTGCTTTTCAATTCTACGTACAAAAGCATTTTTTTTTAAATTAGTTTTTTTCTTAAACCTTATTTTTTTTTTGAATTCACTAAATGTTCAATGAAGTAACTTTCCTTACCTCCTTAAGCTACTAATACTAGAATTCTTTATGTTTAGTGTCGCCTAATTTTCGAATAATTATATAGTGAAAATACAATACAAAATGCGTTAATAGTGTCAGTAAAAAACAGTGCTAATTTTCAAATCCTGCCACCGCCTCGTATGTGAATGTTGCCTTGCAAAATATCAAGTTGATTTTTTGTGTTTTCGTACAAACATGTCAATTTTTCGTTGATTGTAAGTGTTGTGGTGTGCCTGAACGAATTGACGGCAATGACGATGGGGGCAGAGGCGCCTTCGTGGCTGGTGGAGCTTCTGGGACCACGACTCGTAGATTGCGCTTCAGGGCTAAACGTAGAGTCTTATGAGGCGCTGCGCTCCCGTACGACGAGCGCCCCCGCAGTGTACGGACTGTACTTTTCCTTCGCTAACATCGCGGCAGAAAGCGATGACTTCACTGCACGATTGGTGGCCCTGCACGCGGCCGAAGCACGGCTCGTCGTCGTGCAAGTCGTGCTGTGGACGCGTGCTGAGGTTCCGGGGCAACGCGCGCCTTCTTTTCGCGACCACGTGCAAGGGCTGCCGTGGAGTGCTGTGCCGCTCGAGGATGCGGACACTAGGGTAAGATCATGCGATGAGTAATTAACACTAGCAAAGGATGTTGTGGATTATTATGTAAGTACATAGGGTGAAGATCTCTCACTTGCAGAGGATGCCATGGAAGGCAGTGCTGGTTAAAGATGCGACAACAGGGTTGAACGCCTAACATTCGCGGAAAATTCCCTGGCAGGCTGTGCTACTAAGATGAGCACATCAAGAGTGAGGACATAAGATGATAGCTTAACACTTGCAGAGGATGCCTTAGATTTTAGAAGGCTGTACTGCTATAAGATGGAGACACCAGAGAAAGAACATGGGATAAAGGGGTGCTATGGAAAGCGCTGCTCGTGGATGTGGACACCAGATTGACACAGCATGCTCATTGGGTACCTAGGAATGGCCGCTAGAAGATGTGCACACCGGAAAAAATTCATGAGATGATGGCCTAAAACTAGCAGAGGATTCCCTGGGATGCTGTGGGTCTGGTAGGTACTGATATCAGCATGATATAGCCTTTGCTGACTGGTACCGAAAACCATCGATATACAATCTTTCGTCTCTTATTTCTGTTCGCTTGTCGTACATGTATGTGTCGCCATATTGGCATTTTGGACTAGTTACGTAGATCGCCACTTGTGGCGCTGTGCGACAGCCCATCACGAGCGCACTCAGTTGTGTGCCGACGGCTGAGAAGGTTGCATTATGGTCGGCCCGGCATGTCGTTCAGCCTGGGCCGTAAGTTTGTAATGTTATCGAAATGTATACCTGTATGTCAATGTCCTTCATAAAAAGTCTGTGTTATTGATCTGCTCCGCGTCCTGCCACCACGCGACTGAATAACAACCTTTTAAAGAGAGGAGGATGTTAGAACAAACACCGAAATAAGAATACAACGCCTATAACTTGAGAGGCCTAAGTATTTTGTATAAAATAGTACATTCCTGTCAATGACATATACCCTCGTATGTGTACTCATATTGCTAGGTATAGGTACGTTTTTAAACATACCTCTGGTTCTTTGTCCGCCCTTAGTATATTTTTCTAAAGAAGTAGTTTACATTAGACTCGAATCTTTCTACGTAAGCACATACATGAGAATATATACAGACTGTGATGAAGAGATATCATCCGTGGATTTTGTAAAGTTTGCATTTTGTGTGTTTGGCTATGCGATACGCGTGTAGTGTTGATCTGCCAACGTCATTAAACTACAGCCAGATATCGTATACTAAATACAAAGAATTGTTCAGAAGGTTTTCACTGTGAATGGGTGGTATTCGTGGAATGACCTTCTTTCTTCGTAGTATCAATCCGGTGGATTGGTTTGCAGCAACAGAATCTTGCATCTCGATCTCCAAGCAACCATTTTTTTTGCTGATACATGGGATGTCTTTTAGACCTTTAATGTGGTATTTTCCCCTTTATTTCCACATCCTAATGCCGTTGACCATAAAGGTTCATCCGCCTTAGGAGAGCATTTCAGGACAATAGAGTGCCCTAACCAGGACCTGATGAGGTCAGCTGGGTGTTAGCTTATTCCGGCCAACATTCGGTCCCTGTCTATATTGGCCGACTGATGTCGTCACCCCCCACCACGAGAAGGAGATAGATCAGGATTTTCCTTTCATCGAACCTGTGACCTTAAGGCGTTTCGCAGAGTCCTCCAGTACTTTTAGACCTTATCTATCACTTTTTATTAATATGCTACACGTAGTGGATAATTTTACGAATCTTGTATCGGTCTCATAATCACAAGAATTATTTAGAGCAGTGATTTCCAAGGAATAGGGAATTCCACCCTAGGTGTAAATCTTTAAAAAAATAAATAAAGGGTATGGTGCAAAAAATATTACAAGTACTGATTTATAATAACATCCTCCTCTCTCTCAAAAAGGTTGTTATTCCGTCACGTGAAGGCAGGATTAGGAGCAGATTAATAACACAGACTTTTTCAGAAGCACATTGGCATATATTTGCGATGAAACTTTACAAATTTATGGCTCGACCTAGCATTCGGCCGAGCCACAATACAATATGCTCTCGCCGAAGGGCGGACACAAATGGCGCGACGGGCTGTCGCACCGGCGCCACCAGCGGCTGTCTATATAACTGGTCCTAATATGGCGGACACATAAATGTATGACAAGCGAACAGAAATTAGAGACGAAAGATTGTACATCGAAGTTTTCGGTACCAGTCCGCAAGGGCTGCATCATGCTGATGTCAATAAGTAATCAATTAAATAAATCATTGAGGTCTCTCACACATGCTGAGCGTCATAGATGGTTTTGCCCGGCTGTGGTGTCCTACGAGCGTTTTTTGTAAAAAAAAAGCTATTTTACTTGTTGTGATGTTTATTTTGCGAACAGACCAATTTTGTTGATTAGGTATAAAATTTAATTTTTTTATTATAAGAAAAAAGCTTTTAGAGCGCAAAATTAACATATTAATGCTAAAATAGAAGCTAATCAGCATAAACTGGTTCAAAATACAATATAAATGTTGCCATTGACATGACCTCCAAAATTTATATTTCGTGCCAATAGTAAGATGTCGTCTTTAAATTGATTTAAATAATTTATTATTTTAGAATAGCCATTTAAAAAAAAAATCTCCAAATAACTTACTATTAGCCGGCGGGTATATCTCAATGGTCAAAACGTCTGCTTTGCAAGCCAAAGGTCGTGGGTTCGATCCCCGATAGAGATTTAAAAAAAAAAAAAAAAAAAACGATTTCTAAGCTGTAAAATCACCCGTAAAATGCCAGTCATAGCCTATTAATCCAAATTGGTGGTAGACGAAAGTCGTCCCGTGAAGACCGCCCATTCATAGCAAATTCCTGTATTAATAAGAATGATGCGTGAATCTCGGGCTGTAGTCTATGACGTTGGAGGATCAACACTCCGCATGCAGCACTTAGCCATAGGCAACGTGGTAAGCGTCATAGAATTCCACAGATGAGACTTCAGAATTACTATCACCATCTGTCGTTATTCTCCTGTGTGTGCTTACATAAAAAAAATTTATCTACGAGTACATAAACTATCCTGTCTAGTTTAAAAATTGTGGTTTATAAATATATCATTTTATATTTTACTTGGAGCTTATGTCATCTAACAAAACAATCGAACTGAGATGTAATATTTGTAATTATATAATTTATTTATTTATTTATTTATATACAGAATCGAAATTCCAATTTTTTACAAATATTTAGAAACACAGAGTATACATAAATATACAATAAATAGAGAAAATAATAAAAATAAAAATAACACAAAATAATAAGAAGATGACACGTGTCAAAGATCACAGAGATCAAGTAGAACAATACCATCGACAAAAGAGGAAAAGGATGTAAGAAAAGGATCGAGGTGTGCTGGTAGGCCATTTAGGAGCGACATTGCCGTTGTAGCAAATTGAGTGCTTGAAGCTCCACAAGCATCGACTGGGATCAAAAACAATGGATGGCTACGAGCACGGGTGTACCTATCTGGAACATAGAAGTTAAAACATTCAAGAATCCCAGGGTTGTAAATTGAACCGCGAAGAAGAAGGAATGAATGTTTGAGTGCAGCAATTTTCCTCCGGGACTCTAGCGAATGGAAAGAAAGCATCCCTAGAAGAAAAAGAGTTGGGTAATGTTCGGAATTAAATGAATTGAATGTATAGTTACGGTAAATATAAAAATAGAGACGTCGGAGAAATTTTTTATGAATTTTTTCGAGCATGAAAATGTATTTGGATTTATTGGGATTCCAAACTAAACTCCCATATTCCAGAACAGATAAAACGAGTGAAGAATAGATAGTACGAAAAATTAGAGGGTTATGAAATTGACTAGCCTGGCGGGTGATGAATCCGAGAAGTTTATTGGCGCGTGAAGTTAAATTGATTATGTGAGTATGGAATACAATTCAAATTTTGTATAACTACAGGCTGTGCTCTCGGTCTCTAGGTCGCCCAATCCCATAAATAAAAACTTCCAACCGGGACCACAATAAAAATATTCAAATAAAATATCAATATCGATGCATGCCTACAACTGTTTCTGATTGTTGTAGAAATTTGATGATGATATTGACATCAGCATGATATAGCCATTGCTGACTGGTACCGAAAGCCTCGACATACAATCTTTCGTCTCTTATTTATGTCATTTTTGACAAGTCCGGTCACGGGTGTGACGTTAGTTATATAGATTGCCACTTGCGGCGCTGGTGACCGAACACGGCACCGCACGGATCAGTCATGTGCCGACGTCGGCGAGATCATATTGTATTGTGGCCCGGCCTGAATGCTGTGACTAGGTCGGGCCATAAGTATGTAAAGTTATCGAAATATATATATATATATCAATGTGCTTCAAAAACAAGTTCTTTGTGTTATTAATCTGCTCCCCATCCTGCCACCAAGCGGCTGAATAATAACCTTATTAAATATAGGAGGATGTTAATATTTAAGGAAGTAAAATGTACTTACAACCCTTTTTATATTTCGCATTCCATCTACTTCAATTGCTCAGTAATTTCTGCAAGTACGCAACCTAACGCCGAGAATGGGGGAATAAGTGTGGGTGTTGTGAAGGGATGTTGTGTGTGGTATAAGCATAGGAGCAGGGCAGGATGGATTTGGCTGGATTCCAGGATATCTCCATGTGGGCTGATACAAGCCAATAAATTCTTGCAAATCTTAAATATTTGGGCGTGATATACACAGTTATCCTAGTTGAAAGTCTTTGAGTTACTAGACACCGTATTTCTCCAAAAATAAGACCAGGTCTCTTTTTACAATTTTATGGCGGAAAAGGCGACATAAGATCGGGTCTTTTTTTCGGAGAAACACGGTAGACACAATCATATTTTTTTCAATTCAATTTCAATTTATTTTCTTTTAGAAACATTACAAATAACAATATTGAATTCATTTCTAAAACAGGTTAAAATAACAATTTATAAATAACACTATAATAATAGAATCATTTAAAAAGTCCCGGAGCCCGCTAAACAGAAGACTCCACGAAATTACTTTGATAAATAAATTCATGGAGCTCATGTCGAAACTGGGCTTCTCTCAAGTGGAATATATCAATATTCGAGGCGATATCGTTGAACAGTCTGATCACTCTCCCAAGAGGCATAGTCCCTGGCAGGTTAGTATTACCTCTAGGAAGAACAAACAATTTTATTCTACCGTAATAGTTTACATAAAATGTATCAAGAAATCTGACTATGACTCAAATATATTGATATCCTCCTCTCTAAATTGGATATCGAATTATTGAGTGGCAGGATGTAGGAGCAGATTGACAATACAAAGAACTTGTTTTTGGTTCACTATTCGCGTTTGTTTTATTAAATACTTGCTTTTTCGTCATGGCATTCGCCATACCGGTCGACTCGTAACCGACAACTACCGAACACCGTGACATGCCGCGCCGCCAACGATCGCGGCAAAAAGCAAATTAAGTATGACTGTTGCACCAACATGAAATGGAGCAACTGTCATAACAAATAAAATGGCATATGCGCCTGCGTAATATTATATATAATTAAAACTAACATTATTAGATGTGCATGTCAGGCGAGCGAATAAAAATAAGAGACAAAACATCGTTTTTCGAGGCTGTACGGCATCAGCCTAAAAGAGCTATATAAAGCTGATATCAATATTTTTGTACAGTGGCCGTCTCTTTAATTTCTCTGGCTTTTGTTGTGGAGGTTGTCGAAAACAATATATATTCCCAGGTGGACCTTCGGGTGCAGAGATATCTTAGGACGAGACGTAATGGCAATTGACAAAACTGAGTTGAAGCAATTTGTGTTGACCTCATGTCCAGATATGGAACAGATACGGGATGAGAAGACGGATATATTTTTAAATCCTGACAATCTTATTTTAACTTGAATATAGCCAGAAAAAATCTGAGTACAAAAAAGCAGGGTACAATACGCGACTATATATTTTTCCAAAAAAATTTTAAATGAAAAAATTTTTTTTTAAAAAATCGCTGATGTTGGTTGCTTTTGTAGAAATTATTCGCTACATGAGTAAATCCGCACCTGTTAGATGCAGGTGGATTTGCTGGCCGGGGCGCCGTGGGTGCGCTAGTTCATGAAGAACTTCATGGGGTATTGTGGAGTGGCACTCAACGCAAATGAACGTCGGTACCTTGGGAAGACAAGTACTGATTCTCCTGAATATTCATAACTATAACATAACGGTAACTCTCCATTCAATTCAATCAATTCCGTACATTACCCAACTCTTTTTCTTCTAGGGATGCTTTCTTTCCATTCGTTAGAGTTCCGGAGGAAAATTGCTGCTCTCAAACATTCGTTCCTTCTTCTTCGCGGTGCAATTCACAACCCTGGGATTCTTGAATATTTTAACTTCTACGTTCCATATATATACACTTTTGCTCGCAGCCGTCCATTGTTTTTGATCCCAGTTGATACTTGTGGTGCTTCGAGCACTCAATTTAGTACAGCGGCAATGGCGCTCCTAAATGGTCTACCAGCACACTTCGATCATTTTCTTACATCATTTTCCTCTTTTGTCGATGGTATTGTTCTTCTAGATCTCTGTGATCTTTGACACGTGTCATCTTCTTATTCTTTCATGTTTTTTTTTGTATGTATTGTATGTTTATGAATACTCTATGTTACTTATTCTTTTTTATTCTATGTACCTTGGAACTGCGGTTCTGTCAATTAAATAAATAAATAAATAGCTTATATTGGATTATGTCTTCCTGTGGAGGAATTCGCTGTTAGAGCAGATCAGTTACATAGCTCAGAAGTTGTTAAAAATTTACGTGTATGATGTATCGTATTACATTACCCGAAAAAACTGTAAAAAACCGCCTTGATGTTTCGTAATTGTCTCGGTAAGCCGAAAATTTAAATGTTTGATGTTTCCAAATGGTGAATTTTGATTAAACTACAATAAATGTATTGTAAAAGGCCGGATACCTGTATTTGATATATTTTCAAATATCACACTGCCTATCATCTTTTAATCATTATTTAAATAGTATATCGTGTCTTATCGCTTCTAATTGGCTCCGGCCTCGCCTAAAGTCCGACTTATCCAATCGGAAGGCGAGAGGTTCCTTTTTTTGAGTGGCATTGCAACACATGCCGGGTACACGCTAGTCATTATATAAATAGTATAGTTATTTTAGGGAATATGTATAGTCACGTGAACTGGATGTAGAAATGGGTTACTAGAATAATATTCTGCTTTAGGATTTCATGTAAGGATTTCGAAAGTTTTTAATTTTTTTATATAAACACATACCGGAGAATACCGACAGATGGTGATAGTAATTAATAAATCTCATCTGTGGTATTCTATGACGCTACCATGATGCATATAGGCTAAGCGCTGCATGTGGAGTATTGATCCGCAACGTCATAGACTACAGCCAGAGATTCACGCATCATCCTTATTATTACAGGAATTTACTATGAATGGGTTGTCATCACGGGACGACTCTCGTATACCACCGATTTTGATTAATAGGCATTTTAGAGCTCATAAATCGATTAAAAATACTTTTTTTTTAATGTCCGTCGGGGATCGAACCCACGTCCTTTGGCTTGTAAAGCAAACGCTTTGACCAATGAGCTATACCCGTTTATTGAAGGAGACCTGTTCAGCATTCAAAGACAAAACAAAAACTGTTCAAATGAACAGGTTAAATTAAGAAGTAGTAGTGCAAAAATATTTATTTATTTATATACAGAATCGAAATTACAATTTTTTTTTTTAAATATTTAGAAACATAGAGTAGTATACAATAAATATACAATAAATAGAGAAAATAATAAAAAATAAAAATAACACAAAAGAATAAGAAGATGACACGTGTCAAAGATCACAGAGATCAAGTAGAACAATACCATCGACAAAAGAGGAAAAGGATGTAAGAAAAGGATCGAGGTGTGCTGGTAGGCCATTTAGGAGCGACATTGCCGTTGTAATAAATATAATCACATTACTCCAATACTACACCGACTGCACTGGTTGAGAGTTTCGGCTAGAATCCAGTATAAATTATGCCTCTTAGCTTACAAGGCACTCAACGGAACTGCACCGGGCTATCTGACAGAACTTATCAAGCTTTCAGAAACAAGCGCGCGTGGAGAGACACTCAGATCGGCTAGAGCAAATAGAAGCACCCTGCAGCTGACGGGAGGTAGTCCTAGCACGGTCTGGAACTCACTACCGGAAAGCATGAGAGAGCTTAAAGCGGAGGCATCCTTCAGAAGCAGACTCAAGACCCACCTTTTTACTCAGAGAGTCAAAGAAGCGCTTTTGGAATGATCATTCGGTCATAAAAGAGCGCTATACAAATACTAATAAATAAAAATAATAATACTGTTTTGATTCAATTTTCGAATCAAGTTAAAGGGGGAAAAATCTTACAATATTCATTGATGTAGGCGACTCTTCAGAACTTAACCCATTCGCATCAAGTTCATTCTGAAAAGTTTTATTGTGTTTACTTGAACTCGGGGCACAAGTATCAAGGAGAATAGATATATAAACAAGTCCCTTAAGAGGTGGACGACCTCTGAATGGGATTCGACCTCAGGGAGTGCCGGTGACGTCACAACACATTAAAGTACCCCCTCCATTCCTTCTCATGGTTTAATGGAGGGGAGAGTCACAGGCGATGCAGGCAGCAAAGGGACGGTACACAATTCAAGAAATATATCGCCGTAAATAATCAAATTAACCCCTTGTGTGATTTGCCCGAATACAATTCGGGTAGGTATTTTGCTGACACAGTGATTTGCCCGAACTGGGTTCGGGCACATCGTACACGAAACTTTTTAAAGCGATTTGCCTGAATCCAGCTCAGGTCATTCCCCCACCAGACTAGAGAACGCATCGGAAGGACGCGAGTGGCAAAAAAAAAAGAAAAAAAAGAGTGGCTTTTTTTGACCAACTCTTTTCCAAAAGGTTGACCACAGAAGTGGTTAATTCATTTTTAAAAAAAATACACTTTATAGAACCACTTTTCATTTTTAATGTTATACCGGTTTCACAGATAACTCTCCTTCTTCAGAACAATCTTAAAACTAACATAAATACAAAACAGTTAATCAATGGTACAGATAGTAGTGAAGGGAGGGCAAATTTAGTTATCTTTTCATTGTCCAGTTATACACGATTTTACTGGAAACATGTTAAATATCAGGCTATACGTTATAAGTAATTAATTGTTAAGGATTTTCCTTTCTTTATTTCTGTTTTGCCGGCGGGTATAGCTCAATGGTCAAAGCGTTTGCTTTGCAAGCCAAAGGTCGTGGGTTCGATCTCCGACGAAGATCAAAAAAAAAGGATTTTTAATCGATTTCCGAGCTCTAAAATACTTCGATGGTGTGAATTTGATCCTTCACCCGTAAAATGCCTGTAGTATATTAATTAAAGTTGGTAGTAGACGAAAGTCGTCCCGCAAAGACCACTCATTCATAGTAAATTCCTGTAATAATAAAGGATGATGCGTGAATCTCGGGTAGCCGTTGGTGGATCAACACTCCACATGCAGCGCTTAGCCATATGTACCATGGTAAGCGTCATAGAATTCAGAATTAGTATCACCACCTGTTGGTATTCTCCTGTATGTGTTTAGATAAAATAAAATAAAATGTTTCTTAATTGTCAAGTCTCTGACTTTTGTTATTTTTATTTATTGCTTTAAAGTGATTCGCAAATTCGTGGATTTAACCGCTTCTCGTACGACGGACCGGCCCTGTTCAGGAATCGAAGAATCTCATCAGGACCTGCAGACGGAGCAGGTTGGAAGTAGCGGAACCTCGCCGGGACATTAGGGGACATTAAGGTGATTAAAGAAGCACAACTTCCGCCGGAACAAACAGCGCTCAGAACGTAGCAAGGTAGTCTAGGAATATATTCAGATACTTTTGCCAAGATGGTAGACTGCAGATTATTTTTCTTATTCAATACTCGTTTTTTAACTATAGTATATTGATATCAATAAAGAAAGCCACTGTACTAAGTTATGAAACTCTAATTTAATCGAAATTAAATGGTAATACTTTAAATGTACGACATTGGTTAGCAAAATCCTTTGCGGATATTTTACAGTCAAAGGGCTGAAGCCCCAACATTTTATCGGCTTGGCTTTAGAAGGTACCAACAATAACTGACTGGTGGGTTCTACAGATCTCAGCCAGAAATATGTTTTTTCCCTCGAGGGTTAATTATTTAATCGACCAGCGCTCCCCAAGGGCAATAAACCATATACATTACTGGAAATGGACGTACACCAACCTCTCGTATACCATTGCAACTTACAAATATATTACAGAATATATCTCGTGAATATTATCCAAATTATAATTAGGTTTGTTGCCATTGTTTCTTGTCTGCATTGCTAACTTCTTAGTGATTTCAAATCACTAATTGTCATTACTACTCTAATGTTGAGAGTTTCGGCTAGAATCCAGTACAAATTATGTCTCTTAGGTTACAAGGCACTCAACGGAACTGCACCGGGCTATTTGACAGAACTTATCAAGCCTTCAGAAATAAGCGCGTGTGGAGAGACACTCAGATCGGCTAGAGCAAATAGAAGCAGCCTGCAGCTGACGGGAGGTAGTCCTAGCACGGTCTTTGGCAATCGGGCTTTCAGCTACGCGGCACCAATGGCCTGGAACTTGCTACCGGGAAGCATAAGAGAGCTTAAAGCGGAGGAATCCTTCAGAAGCAGACTCAAGACCCACCTTTTTACTCAGAGAGGCAAAGAAGCGCTTTTGGAATGATCATTCGGTCATAAAAGAGCGCTATACAAATACTAATATAATAATAATAATGTATGCTATGTACATTGAATATGTTGTATCGATTAACACATGTGTCACCATTCCATCATGTTTAAAACCATTTTATTATTTAGAGAATAATTTATGTTTTGAATGACGATATAAGTACACTTTTTAATTTTTGTAATAATCTATGTTCTTCTTCTTCGTGTCAGGGACGTCAAATTATTTCTGCCCAATATCTAGCAACGTGGATAGCCCGTGTGTTGCCCCCTTGGGATGTGTAGCTGGGAGCATGAAAAGAAACTCCACGCGGTGCCCCCTGGAAACGAAATTTCGGACTTCCTCTTCCGGTTAATCTTTTTAACCTAGAGACAACAAAAAGAAAAACGTTTAAAAGTTATCGTTGATGTGAATTCTATAAAATAAATGTTGACAGCGTCTGATAGATGACGCCATTTTATTTTCCTTTGTAATACTGCAACAATACGAGTATATTCTTATAATGGCTTATTAAAAATAACGTCAATTCCATTTGATTTATTAATAATAATTTACATGATTTACTGTACATTAAATTTACTTCATAAACGTGTTAATCGTAAAATAACAATATATTATAATAAAATATTCATGTAATATTTTTATACATAAAAAAATGCGTTTGATAGTGATATGAAATACTATTACAACTACATTCAAATTTTACATTTTGTCGACGCTACCGTTGTTTTTAGTTTTGGTTAGATTTCACCAGATAGTGCCGGTATAGTATATTTGACTCATATTCACAATGTAGTAACATCCTCCTCTCTCTCAAATAGGGTGTTATTCCGTCGCGCGATGGCAGGATTAGGAGCAGATTGATAGCACAGACTTTCTTTTAGAAGCACATTGATTATATTTACGTTAAAACTTTACAAGCTTCTGTCCAGGCGGGATAACATGCCGCTGGCCGTAATGCGACTTTCTCGGTCGTCAACACATAACTGCCCGCTCTACGGCGCTTAGGCTGTCGCCCAGCGCTCGAGTGGTGATGTCTATAACTAGCACACACGTGAGCGGACAAGCGAACATAAAATAAAAAATTAACGATTGTGTACCGAGGTTATCAGTACCAGTCAGGAAGGCCTACACCATGCTGATATCGAGTAGGTATTGTATAAATTAAATGGAAAAAACTAACCCTGCAGGTGGCTCTGAAGTCGAGTTATCGTCAAAAAATGTGTACACCGAGTGCATGAATGTAATGACCGAATTTAATATTTATGCTCGGATTTAACTAATTTTCAAAATGTGTGTTGATTTGGACATGACAATTTTTTTAATGATTTCAATATAATACACAAAATTAAAATGTTGGAATGTGTGTTTATCACGCTTTTGGATAGTGTCCTTTATTCTTTACAGGAATCTGTAAAAAAAGTAAATAAATATCGTTAGGTTTCGTCACAGGAGCGATTTTTCTGTAAACCACATGTGTCAATGCCACCACATGTATGCAGTTATATAATGAACGTTTGTTAAATATAATAGTTTTTTATGCATCATCTGATAGCTAAAGAATACAAGAACCAATGTGATAAATTAAATTAGGTTAGATAAGTACATTTATGCTTCAAATACTAGTTTTAAGCAAAAAAAAATTGTTTGAAAAATTCACGCCGTATTGACAGTATAATTTGTATTCCACCGAGCCGTAACGAAAGGGTTAAAAAATGTATTCTTTTCTAGAGGAAATTTATCGTGTTTTTTTTTCTTCATCAGGAACGTCTGACCACGAAGTACCGTATCAAGGTGGGAGCCCCCGAGGCAGTGCTGCTGTCTGAGGAAGGAGAGGAACTGGCGCGGCCATCGAGTGAACTGCTCCAGCGACCACAGGACTTTCCCTGGCAACCAAGACCGCTTTCACAGGCGAGTATCTACTGCCATCAGCATGATGTAGCCCTTGCTGGCTGGTACCGAAAACCTCGATGTACAATCCTTCGTCTCTGATTTCTGTTTGCTTGACGTACATGAATGTGTCCGCCATGTTGTCATTTGGGACTAGTTATATACACCGCCCGATCACGAGCGCGGAAGTTGTATGTAGACGGGCGAGAAGATATGAATCTACGGTGGATATGAATCTCTCCCATTCTCTGCATATTCTGGAGTGCCTCAAGGCTCTGTCTTAGGTCCCCCCTTCTATTTCTTGTGTTCCTCAATGATATTGTTAATTGTATTACCCACTCCTCGTGCCTATTATTCGCTGATGATCTTAAAATCTTCTCTTCCATTTCCTCCATCGAAGATATGCACAATCTGCAATCTGATCTTAATAGTGTATCAAACTGGGTTGCCATTAATAAGCTCACGTTTAGTATCAACAAATGTAACGTTATCTCTTTCTCCCGTTCTAAAAATTCTATTCTGTCCAATTACTACTTATCTGGAACATTGCTCGACAGAGTAGCAGTTGTCAAGGATCTAGGTATAACCTACGATTCATTATTCACTTTCCATACTCACATAATCAATTTAACTTCACGCGCCAATAAACTTCTCGGATTCATCACCCGCCAGGCTAGTCAATTTTATAATCCTCTAATTTGTCGTACTATCTATTCTTCACTTGTTCTATCTGTTCTGGAATATGGGAGTTTAGTTTGGAATCCCGATAAATTCAAATACATTTTCATACTCGAAAAAATTCATAAAAAATTTCTCCGACGTCTTTATTTTTATATTTACGGTAACTATCCATTCAATTTATTTAATTCCGAACATTACCCAACTCTTTTTCTTCTAGGGATGCTTTCTTTCCATTCGCTAGAGTCCCGGAGGAAAATTGCTGCACTCAAACATTCATTCCTTCTTCTTCGCGGTTCAATTCACAACCCTGGGATTCTTGAATGTTTTAACTTCTATGTTCCAGATAGGTACACCCGTGCTCGTAGCCATCCATTGTTTTTGATACCAGTCGATGCTTGTGGAGCTTCAAGCACTCAATTTGCTACAACGGCAATGTCGCTCCTAAATGGCCTACCAGCACACCTCGATCCTTTTCTTACATCCTTTTCCTCTTTTGTCGATGGTATTGTTCTACTTGATCTCTGTGATCTTTGACACGTGTCATCTTCTTATTCTTTTGTGTTATTTTTTATTTTTTATTATTTTCTCTATTTATTGTATATTTATGTATACTCTATGTTTCTAAATATTTGTAAAAAAAAAATGGAATTTCGATTCTGTATATAAATAAATAAATAAATAAATAAATAAATAAATAAATAAATAAATAAATAAATAAATAAATACATAAATAAATAAATAAATAAGATTCCATTACGGCCGGTGGCATGTCATCCCGCCTGGCCGGAAGCTTGTAAAGTTTATCATAAATATAATCAATGTGCTTCTAAATGAAACTCTTTGTTTTGCTGAGCTGCTCCTCATCATGCCCTCACGCGACGGAATAAAACCTTTTTGAGAGAGAGGAGGATGTTACTACTAATTGGAGCATATCCCCAAGCAACTGTACTTCCAAGCGAGTTGTTCCAAAACTGTTGCAAAAACTTACTTTAATAGTGCAGTTAGACTCCCAAGTGTCTATACTTATTACAAAAATTGCCCTGGCATTGCAGTCACTTTCTCGGACGGTTTCCTACTTGTTGCAGTACTTCCCATGACAACTTGTACTCCATATATAAGTTTTTACATTCTCATTACATGCCTGAATGCCAGTTCTAGGCAAGTCTCTACAAATCTATGACTTTTCATGGCGATCAACTTAATTTATAATCGTGTATAATCTAAATTCGTCTTTTGTTGTAGGTGCTGGCTGGGTTACCCCTTAGAACCGTGCGGCTCTGATAACATAGACAACACTGACAGCACCAGCACGCTGACTTTCGCCGACTTCCCCCCAGATACTACCACAGCCTTTTACTTTGCAGCTCATTGGGTAAGGCCAAAAACATATCATAATAATTTGTCATTTTGAAATTCGACGCGTTAATTAACCGACAATATATGATAAATGATTCGAAGCAAGTGTTCTGTTTATAACATTACGACATTAATTTTCTATCCTCAACAAATTTGAACTAAACTGAGTTGTTTATGCATTTAACGTGTGTATTGTTTTATAAACTTTTGTATGTATAAACCAAACCAGATTATGTTCTAAAATGTTGGACAAAAAGCGCGTAAGAAAACCAGCTGGTCTAGAGATATGCCTCGAATCTTTTGGATGCTATAGTTGATTTTTTTTAATTCTTAGCTGTTATTTCAAGAATATATAAAAATAAGCATAAAGCACAATTGTAGGCCAAAAACAGGGAGATATATAAATTAAATACTTAATATTGCCTAAAAAAGGTCAATAACGACAAAAATATTGGTAGTAAATGAAAAAAATCTTCACCCATCAGTGAGTTACTTCTAAACATGGGTTTTGAATGTTTGAAACATGGGAAAATTTAAAAGTTTGAAATCGGCTTCTCGGTGAAGCCGAAACTTACATAGCTTGTTTTTCAATTTAAATCAAGTAACCGAAAAAAGAAACAAAACATATTAAACAAGTTAAATTTATTCTGTCAATAGATGCTTAGTTTCCATTGCCACCTGGTCTGATAACATGTGTTGTGTCACAGTGCCCGCCCTGCAAGGCTCTGACTCCACAGTTGGCCGCTACCTACCAGCGCGTGCGCAGCCGTGGACATGACTTTAGGGTCATCTTCGTCAGCAGCGACAGGTGAGTCACCTCCAAGTCTGAACATCTCAAGTGACTCCACCCCATTCCTCGAATCCAGGAAGAAATGTCTCTTCCTATTCCTCGCCGCTCCTGCGCCAAATCCCCGTGAGCCTTGTTCAGCATCATCATGAACCATCTGATTATGGTTTCATTTAAGACGTAATTCTACAATATTCAACAATCCGTGAACTGCCGAGACACACCTTGAATCGGGCGCACATCATGCGTCTGTTTTCGTGTCCTTTCAGGCAGGGCTTCGGACGGTTAGTATTGCCAATACACTAACAAACTGCCAAGTAACTGTTTCCTTTAATGAATTTGAAAATCAAGCCATTAAAAGGTAGCTATGGAACCTCTGCTTTAGAATATAATTTTAAACTTTCTTGCAGATTTTCCGTTTTTAGAGTAGTAACAGTCACATTCGAGCTTACGCTGCCGACGCGTTATGTTTGATTCAACGTTGGCTTTCATGGCTTTTGCTCCTCTTGGCTAAGAAGTGAAGGGACATCTGGATTTGTAGCAGTGGATCTAGGATCGGATACATACAATATCAACGGACCTCTACTTTATACGCTAATACCACTTTAGCCGGTTGGGAAAACAGTCAGAATATTCCAGCAAATTGAATTTAACTTTCCCGCTTTTACCGGACATTAAATTTAGATCGGCATATATTCGAATTCCTACTCAGATCTCGCCTAACCGAAGTCTGAGGTGGATACTAAAATTGAATATTGTGATACTAGCCCTTTGAACGACGTCGAAGGGACATCTAACCTCTGATCCAACGTTAACAAAAAAACAATCAACAGTGAGAAAACTACGGTCGAGAAATTAACTGTGCTCTCATGTGGCCGCAGAACTGCCTTTTAAGCAGGAGTGTGACGCTGACCTCGCTTAAAATTGATTGACCCCAAGATTGAGTGGGTTCTTCTGAGAACTGCTCTTCCTGACAATATGCTGGCGTGTATAGCTCAATGGTCAAGGCGTTTGCTTTGCAAGCCAAAGGTTGTAGGTTCGATCTCCGGCGGAGATTAAAATAAAAATGATTTTTAATCGATTTCTGAGCTCTAAAACACCCTCGGTCGGTGTGAATTTGATCCCTCACCCGTAAAATGACAGTCATAGCCTATTAATTTAAATTTGTGGTAGACGAAAGTCGTCCCGTGAAGACCACCCATTCATAGTAAATTCCTGTAGTATTAAGGATGATGCGTGAATCTCGGACTGTAGTCTATGAAATTGGCGGATCAACACTCCACATGCAGCGCTTATATGCATCATGTTAAGCGTCATAGAATTCCACAGATGAGACTTCAGAATTACTGTCACCATCTGTCAGTATTCTCCTGTATGTGCTCACATAATGATATCTGCTTGATATAGCTCCTTAAGGCCGATGCCGTAAAGCCTCGACAAAAGATCTTTTGTCTCTTATTTTTGTTCGCTCGCCTGACATCTACATCGAATGTTGGTTTAATTATATAATGTGAAATGGTGTTTGCATACGCCAAAAATATTTGTTATGACATTTGGCCCATTGCCAGTTGGTACGACTGTCATCTTGGCGGTTGGCAGCGCCGACATGCGAGAGCGCGCCGTGAGCTGTTAGTTGGATAAACGCTCGCGACCGTTAGGGTCACGCCTATATGGCGTGGGCTACAACGGTCTTTTTTGTGGCAAGTGTTTGACGAATAAACGTAGTATGTGAAACAGAAACAAGTGCTTATATTGTGAACCTGATCCTGCATCCTTCCTTCAGTTAATCGATGTCCTAAATGGAAGAGGAGAATATCAATAAAATAATATAATAGCCTCAAGGGCGTTTCACTAACTAATGTCGGTTTTCTAACTTCGGTATCAATTGGCATTACGTTTGTAGAAGCTCCGAGTCCTACCGTCTGTCGTGCGCGGGCATGCCGTGGCTGCGCGTGGGATGGGCGCGCGCGGCAGAGCGCCAGGAGCTGGCGCGCGCGCTGCGCGTGCTCGGCATCCCGGCGCTGCGCGTGCTGCCCGAGCTGCGCGCCGAGGCCAGGCACCGCGTGGCCGCGGATCTACAAGGATTGGTAAGACACATACGTGTTATTGCTCAGAGGAAAGAGAGTTTTAAACCCTAGTTGCCCCTGTGGCGCCCCCTTCCAGACCTCAGAGCACATTCTCTGGGACTGTCAGCTCCTCTCGTTAGAAAGAGGAGTCCTTTTTGATGCAGTTCGAGAGAATCGATTCGGCCCTATCGGGCATGCAGACTTTGTGGCCACTAAAAAAATTTCCACGCATTTACAATCTTTGCTCGTATTTTCGGTGAGAGAATCTATCTTCCATCCCCATCTCTTTACAACCCATGAACGCGATTCTAATCTCTTTCACGGGTTCTTTCTTTTAACACTTCTGTGCAGTGACCACAATTGTTCAGAGGGGACTCCCACGGGACTTATCAATAGCTAACTGATGAAATCCGAATGAGCGCGTCATCAAGGAGACTTATCTGTCCTCCGGTGTGATGCGGGTGTGAGGCAGGTAAAGTCCAGAGGAAAGAGTAATATACTATAGACATCTATCATACGATGATAACAATGATATAAATACAAGTTCCAACGCGTGTCAGCTCAGGCAAAGAAATAGCCGCGGTGGCTAAGCGATATGAATACCTGGGCAAAGGTTGGTTCCAAGGACCGCGGTTCGCATCGCGCTTCTGCCGATATTTTTCTGAATGAATTGACGCGTTTAAATAATATTATGTACATCAGCATGATGTAGTCCTTGCTGACTGTTACCGAAAACCTCGATATACAATCTTTCGTCTCTTCTTTCTGGTCGCTTGTCGTACATTTAGGTGCGTTCACGAGTTGCTATTCACCAGATTGCATCAATTAATACCTTCATTGTGTCTTCATCAGCTTCAACTGGCATTACGCATATATGTGGTGCATAACAATTATGCAAACATTTGTAGCACTGGCGTTCTATCAATACATCTTCTCCATACACGTAGTAAGCAACAGCTGCCTTTTCTTCGAGCTCCCAGGCTTACGCCGTCCTAGACGGCCGTTGGGAACTATAGAAAGAATGTAATCGAAGGAGCTGCAGGAGGCGGAGCTGACATGGGATGAGGCGAAGACTGTGTGGGCTGACAAAATTTGTGGCTAAAATTCGTGAATGCCGTATGCTCCATTTAGGGAGCAGATATGGTATGATGATACACATAGTGACATCAGCATAATGTAGTCCTTGCTGACTGTTACCGAAAACCTCGATATACAATCTTTCGTCTCTTATTCCTGGTCCCTTGTCGTGCATTTAGGTGCACCGTGTTATCATTTTGGACGGTTCCGCTAACGGGTGTGTTAGTTATAAAAACCACCGCTCGTGGCGCGACCGAAAGCCGAGAGAGAGCACGGAGATCGCCAGTCGGTGCACACCCTTTAGCGAGACAAGGTTGCATATCACCCCGCGTGGTCGGAAACTTGTAATGTTTTAACGTAAATATAGTCAGTATGCTTCTAAAAGAAAGTCTGCTGACTTGCTCCTCATCCTGCCCTCACGCGACGTATTCACACCTTTTTTGAGAGAGAGGAGGATGTTGACAGGTTGCAAGCTGACACGAGTGTGTGTTGCAGGACTTCCCATGGCGTGGTGGGCTATGCGTTCTCACGGCGCATGCACAGGCGCGGCTGGAGCGAAGAGCGGCACTGGTGCTGCTGGTGCAGGGAGAAGGTAAGAAGAACACACCACACACTTTTTTCACTATATCAATCCTGAGAATTCATTAACAACAACAGCAAAAAATCATCTCGCTCTCTACTACTTTTTATCTTTTGCTTAGTATATGTCGAACAAGAACTGTTAGCTTCCAAAGTTTCTTCTTAAATGCCACCGCTAAGCTCTGGGATGCTCTTACAGCGTCTGTATTTCCTTCTTCATACATTTGAATACACACTTTCAAACTTGTCAACCCATACGTTTTCCGAATCCACGTCACATAGTCCAATGTTCTCGACCGGTTGTGCTCTCCTGCATATTATTGCATAGACAAATATAAGGCGCAGTTCATATCCTAAGAAATATAGTTGAAAATATTCTCATCTATGGTGCCCTCTGTAATTTATCTATTCAACCCACCCTTCAATTATGTCGTGAAGGAAACAGTCATATATGGCAGATCTATTTTAGACTAAGATCGCCGCTCTGAGATGGTTTTTATTATTGTATATGCTTCCCTCCATCGGTTCGTATGTTAAGCATTAAAGACTAAGGATTTTTTTTTAATAGGTTTTCTACAATATAACAATGAAAAATTAAATAGAAATTACGACCACATACATTTATTTAAGTACAACATAAAAAACATAATAAATCGTTCACATAAATCTGGTATAAAGCTAGTCGCGGGTTTCCTCATTGCATTGCATCTTCCACCTCTACTACGTCAAGATGCGTCAAGTGACGCTCTGGTGTTTCGCTCTCCTGAGAGTGTTGGGGGTACGAGGGGTCCCGTGCCCCTGCCAGGACTGCGGTTCGCCGTTGCTGCTGACGCCTCTCATCCAGGCGGGGCAGATAGAGGAAGCTCAGAACCTATCTGAAGTGCGCGGTGACATCTTCCTAGGCGTGCGCAGTCACGCAGCCTTCCTCACGGTGGACGAGGAGCGCGGCTCCAACTCCTTCTTCTGGTACTTCCCTGCAGAAACTGCTCCTGAAACCGCACCTGTGTTACTGTGGCTGCAGGGCGGACCTGGATCGTCGTCTCTGTTCGGACTTTTTTTCGAAAATGGTCCTCTTCTGTACAAAAATAAGAGCCTTGAGCGAAACCCGTTCTCTTGGAGTATTTCGCACCATGTGCTGTACATCGATAACCCCGTGGGGGCCGGCTTCAGCTACACGACCTCGGGCTACGCGCGCAACCAGACCCGCGTGGGGCGCGACCTGCGCGAAGCTTTGCTGCAGTTCTTCCAGCTGTTTCCGGAGCTGAAGAAGAACGACTTCTACGTGACGGGCGAGTCCTATGCGGGCAAGTATGTGCCAGCTCTTTGCCACGCGTTGCATGAGGCCAACAAAAACACCACCGAACCCGTCAATTTGAAAGGCTTCGCGATCGGCAACGGAATTTCAGACCCTATTCATCAAATGGACTACGCCTCGTTCCTGTACCAACTCGGCATCGTTGATCGTCGCGGGATGGAGAACCTCTTACAAATGCAAACAATAGTTATCGAACACATCAAAGCCGCCCGCTGGAATGAAGCATACAGTACGAGAAACGATCTTCTTAATTTTATCAAAAGTGAATTTGGTGTAAATAATATTTACAATTACATTATGGATAAGGAAGAGTTACTTTTTAGATATACTCTTTTGTTCGAGTCTGAAGAGTTTAGACGAGCCATTCACGTCGGTGACACGGAACATAGTCATGGTGTCCATATATTTTTCATGTTTTCGGAGGACATGACGCAATCGGTGTCCTCGTGGCTGGGCTCGCTGCTCGGCTCGTACCGCGGCCTGCTGTACAGCGGGCAGCTGGACATCATCGTGGCCTACCCCCTCACAGAGAACATGCTGGCACACCTGGAGTTCAGCTCGGCCGCGCAGTACGCCACCGCCAGCAGGCACATGTGGCGCGTGGACGGACAGATCGCGGGGTACGCCAAGGTGGCGGGTAACCTGACCGAGCTGCTGGTTAGGAACGCAGGGCACATGGTCCCGAGGGATCAGCCAGCGTGGGCGCTGGACATGATCACGCGTTTTACACACGATAAGCCCTTCTTCTAAAAAATGACCTCACGGAGCTCTCGATGACACCAGTTATCACTTAATTCCGAGGGATCAGTTCCCTTGGGGCTGGATTTGATTGAATAATTATTGTGTATTTGTTCTCATAATAAAGTGTACAGAAGTTTGATCCTTCGACGTATCATTAGAGACCCGTATTTTAAGCATTTTGAAATAGATGCGATATATATGCTAAAATCCGGAATAGATGCTAATAAATGCGAATTTCATAGAATATGCAAATATATGCTAAAATCTCAATTTGCTTGTTTTATGAAATGAATTTCACCGTTATAAATATAAACTGATAGATTTTTACATACCTATCTTATATGTATACACTTTACATCGCCGATGGCAATATTTTTACACCGGTAACATTGTCCATACATATCTTTTCGCACAATTATTATGGGAAATTGATCAAATTGACGACATAAAACGGAGCCTACAAAATCATATTAATGGAGTTTTTTTCTGTTGAAACAAAACAAATAATTTCATTCACTAGCGAAACAATAAAAAAGAAACTGGAATATTATTTAACTGAAACTACTAAAAAAGTCTCATTTAGTGATTAATAAGACCAATTTGAATTACGAGACTTTGAGTCAACTTTTTTATTCATCAGCAGCATGTTTAAAATAATTAATTTTAAATAATGTACCATTAAGGTTAAACAAGAACTTTCCATAACATAATTTATTAACAGAATCTCAATGTGTAGACGACCAGTCAGCCTCGACTGTTCGAACCGCTCTACGGGCGGTGGGTGCGGGTCCTTGTCTTCTCGGCTCAGGTCCCGGACAGCTGGTTGTAAGGCAGCTGTTGTTCCGCTCTGCTGGCCGGCACGGAGTCTGCTACCTCAAAGCAGGTTATCCGTCCAGCGCTGAGAGCCGGAAGCGTCGAGAAGTCCAGAGGTCCAGGGAATGAGAGAGTAAAACTCGAAAGTATTTTCAGCTCTGTTTATTTTGGTTTTCAATACGTATACTTATACCATGGCCCACCCACTGCGGCTCGCCCTGGTGAGGAACGCGGACCAATCAGCGCACTCCCATTTAGCGCGTCGCCGGCCGCCTTCTGCCTGGGTCTATGCGTCGAGGCTCGGGAGCTCTCACACGCACGTCTCGCAACTTCGAGAGCGCAATTTGTATTGTGTACATATATCCAATTTATCAAGTTTACCTATATCCTATTTCGGTGCCTGCGCGGTACGGCGGTCGTCGAGCCTTAACCATGAATGTTTCTTTATTCAGGCTCGACAGACCGCCTAACAGTACCGGGCGCCTAGAAGCTAAATAATTAAATAATCAACTTATTTCTACATAGTCGGACGTCCGTAACACCATAACATAATTTATTAACAGAATCTCAATGTATAGAAGGATATCAAAATTTTGGAAATTATAAAAAGTTATATAAACCAGATATTTTACAACTATTATTGGCCACAAAATTAAGTATAAATATTTAAGTTGTACTGCCATTAAATCAATTTGGTGTCCAGTAAATAGTGTTGATGTTGAAAGATTCTTCAGCAAATAATATTAAATAGTAGCTGATCGTCACTCTAATCTAAAAAATTCATCCACTGAAACATGCTCCATGATTTATTTTAAGAAATATTAGTTAGATATTATTGTTTGTAAGATAAAATTCAATAGTTTACATTGTAACACTTTTTCATTTCTATTATGGACACTAAACAAACAACTAAATGAAACTCTCCGTTATCGGCTTCTTCTAAAATTTTCCTATAAATGAACTTGGTGACTGTTAGAGATCATTGCTGAAAATTTAAATAATTTAATTTATATTTTGATGATTGCCCTATTTTTTTATTATTTTGTTTAATGTCTTAGTATGTTTAATAATTGCTTACAATATGTATGCATGTTTGTCAATGTTTTAATTTAAAAATACATAAAACATTGTGGAATTGATAATTATAATTTTAAATTAATTTTAATTAAAAAAAAAAAAAAAGTTTTGATTCGCATTTATTTTAAGAGATTACATGTTTCGGCCTCCCTTTAACCATCTTCAATAATTGTTCAATGATTATTGAAGATGGTAAGATACATTGATCTGTAATTAAAGTTGATCCGTATTAAAAGAATGAACACTGTCGCTTCGTGAGGCAACTAGTGAATCACGCTCGCATGCATCGGACCGATCTGTTCGCATCGGTACCCGATATATGCCGTGTAAGATTCCCCTACCGTTGACATCGGTAGCCGTGATATATCGTTATGCCACTTTCTTAGAATAGTTTTTTATGCATCATCTGATAGCTAAAGGGTACAAGAACCAATGTGATATAGTTTTATAATTGACAGTATAATATGTATTCCGCCGAGCCGTGATGAAAGGGTTAAATACGTCGTTAAATAAACTAAATGACTTCCTTTGTGTGAAACTTCTGACAAAAAATCAAAACTTGGCAGAACCAAGAGTACGGTGCTGGAAATAGTCCAAGATCCCATCATTGAGGCCCCGAGACAGATAAACTACTGTTCAATCACTGTATAAAATGTCTTATTAGGCGTGTTATTACAAGTTTAAGTATATTTTATAATCATTTACTGAGATTATAATTTGTAAAACATTTTTTCGCTCGTCAAAATTTATCATGAATGAAAAAGTCGAGGACCCCCCCGGGCAGCGACCATCTTAGTTACGTCACTGCACCAGGTGCCCCATTCAGAAATTTTTATTTACCATGGTTGGGCCACGTAGCGGCCAGTTTTCTTTGAAAAATTCATATTTTTCCATCAATGTTTCACGGAACTCCCGAAACACTCCATGAATTATTGGTCGACAACCACTGAACGTGCTTATTAACAAGTGAACTGCAATCATTACTTCATTATGCATTAAAATCACGCAGATCAAAGTATTAATAATATTTAAAGAACTATCAATAATAAATAAATAAATTTCTTTATGACGTCTGTGTATTCAGCTACATTCAACAATTTAGTAATCCGTTTTATTAGCTTCATTAACATTCTTGGATATACTTTGACTAGATCATGTTCATTGACCAAAACACGAGCGTAATTTCAGCAGGCCCACAACTAGTAAATGTATTATGAGATGAATACCCACGCCCTATAACACCTACATCATTAATACTATATCAGTATTGTCAGCACGTGTAAAAGATATGAATAAGTATATTTAATTACCATATAGAAAGTACACAATATGTTTTGATGACCTATCGCGTCGTTCAAATAAATACTACTGATATAAATGTAAGCTCGGGTTACGTCGCTGCATTCAATTCTCCGCCTCAACTCCGTTAAGATGCGTCAAGCGACGCTCTGGTGTTTGTTTCTTTTGGAGGTGTTGGGGGCACTAGAGGCTCCATCCCAGCAGGCCCCCTGCCAGGACTGCGGCTCGCCATTGCTGCTCACGCCGCTCATCCAGGCCGGGCAGATAGAGCAAGCGCAGAACCTGTCTGAAGTGCGCGGTGACATCTTTCTGGGCGTGCGCAGTCACGCGGCCTTCCTCACGGTGGACGAAGAGCGCGGCTCCAACTCCTTCTTCTGGTACTTCCCCACAGAAACTGCTCCTGAAACCGCACCTGTGTTACTGTGGCTGCAGGGCGGACCTGGATGGTCGTCTCTATACGGACTTTTCGGAGAGAACGGCCCTCTGCTGTACAAAAATAATAGTCTAGAGCGAAACCCGTTCTCTTGGAGTGCATCACACCACGTGCTGTATATCGATAACCCAGTGGGGGTCGGCTTCAGCTACACGACCTCGGGCTACGCGCGCAACCAGACCCGCGTGGGGCGCGACCTGCACGAGGCCGTGCTGCAGTTCTTCCGGCTGTTTCCGAAGCTAAAGAAGAACGACTTCTACGTGACGGGCGAGTCCTATGCGGGCAAGTATGTGCCAGCTCTTTGCCACGCGTTGCATGAGGCCAACAAAAACTCCACCGAACCCGTCAATTTGAAAGGCTTTGCGATCGGCAACGGACTTTCAGACCCTATTCATCAAATGGACTACGCCTCGTTCCTGTACCAACTCGGCATCGTTGATCGTCGCGGGATGGAGAACCTCTTACAAATGCAAAAAATAGTTATCGAACACATCAAAGCCGCCCGCTGGAATGAAGCTTACAGTACGAGACTCGATCTTCTTTATTTTATCAGAAGTGAATTTGGTATAAATAATTTTTACAATTACATTATGGATAACGAAGAGTTACTTTTTGAGTATACTCTTTTGTTCGAGTCTAAAGAGCTAAGACGAGCCATTCACGTCGGTGACACGGAACATAGTCATGGTGTCGATATATTTTACATGTTTTCGGAGGACATGACGCAATCGGTGTCCTCGTGGCTGGGCTCGCTGCTCGGCTCGTACCGCGGTCTGCTGTACAGCGGGCAGCTGGACATCATCGTGGCCTACACCCTCACAGAGAACATGCTGGCACACCTGGAGTTCAGCTCGGCCGCGCAGTACGCCACCGCCAGCAGGCACATGTGGCGCGTGGACGGACAGATCGCGGGGTACGCCAAGGTGGCGGGCAACCTGTCCGAGCTGCTGGTTAGGAACGCAGGGCACATGGTCCCGAGGGATCAGCCAGCGTGGGCGCTGGACATGATCACGCGTTTTACACACGATAAGCCCTTTTTCTAAAAAATGACCTCAAGGAGTTCTCGATGACACCAGTCATCACTTAATCCTGAAAGATCAGTTCCTTTGGGACTGGATGTGATTGAATAATTATTGTGTATTTGTCCTCATAATACGGTGTACAGAAGTTTGTTCCCTTAACGTATCATCCATTAAAACTAGACCTCTTTCAAACAAATAATTAACTCTGAAGACGAACCCTGCAATTGCGGTCCAAATATTGAAGTAGAGATGCAATTAGCCACACACAACTCAAGCCAATAACGACAACTCCAGAATAATGTGGGTTTCAGCGGGTGACGCCTGTAGGAAAGCGCCCAAGGGCGCCAAGTGAGCATAGGGCGCTACGCGAGTGGCCTAGCTTGCTTATAACTTTTTTAATATTACGCCTTTTCCAAATTAATATTCATAGTTAAAAACAATTTCTTGTTGACTTAATCACGAAACAAAAAAAAGTACAAAAATCCCCACATTTTGTTTAACAATGGCGAGTTTTTTACACACTGACATCAGCTTGATGTAGTCCTTACTTACTGTAACCGAAAACCTCGACAAACAACCTTTCGTCTTATATTTTTGTAGCTCGCCACACATTTATGTAATGGCAACATTAGCACTAGTACATAGTTTTGCCACCGGCAGCGCGGACGGCCTCAGGCCGCGGAGTGCGGCCGGCGTCAGTGAGTCCCAAGCGATAAGCGAGACAACGTCATAGTTGCGGCCGGCGGTATGTTTCCGCTCGGCCCAAACCTTGTAATGTTATAAGTAAATAAAATCAGTGTGCTTCAACAAGAAAGTCTTTGTCTGCTGCCCTGCTTCCCATCCTGCCCCTCGCGACGTAATAACGCCTCTCTCTCCTTGTTGTTTTGAGAGAGGAGGGTGTTAACACATTACACGACACATTATTTTTCGGCGCGTATGGGTTATTTAACATTTCTTAAATTGACGCAGATACGATACTCGTACTTAATAATCTCCACCCCGGGTATAGCTAAGTGCTAATCTTTTTGCTTACTATACCGAAAGTCGTGGGTTCCATTCCCTACGGAGACTAAAATAAAAATATTTTTATCGATTTCTTAACTCTTTAAATACCCTCGGTTAGTTTGAATTTATATGGATAAGATGCCAGTCATTAAATATTAGTTGACCACCCATTCATAGTGATTTTTTTATATAAATGGATGATGCCTGAATGCTGGGTTGATAAGCGTCATAGCTTCCACATACGATGTTTGTCAACGAAAACCTCTAAGATACTGACACCCAAGGACTTGAAGAGGTCGCAGATGTAATATTCGAATCATTAATAATAGCACTGGATACGCCTTCACGTAGCCATCCAGAGGGGATCCGGTGCTCCACTCACTGAGTAGTACAATAATAATAATGTGGTGTATGTGTACATGGCGATTTATATTTTCTTTCTATTCTCTTTAATTTTTATTTTTTCTCTATTTGCTTGGAATTATTGTATGTAAAATTTTGATTATGGCACTAGTGGCTGAATAAATAAATTTTATTATTATTATTAATGGTTTTGAACTGAATTATCTAACTATCTATTAACTCTTTCTTTCAATGTATTTATGTCTATAATCTAATCATAGAAGTTTTCGAACTGTTTTAAATTATGTTATTCTTTGCATAATATATTTATTAAATTATTCTAGTTTTTTTTTAATTTATTTGTGACTATTTATTTAATTGAATATTTTAACATCCCCTTTTTAAGAGAAGAACGACTTCACATCGCCGGGATCGTTATTATGACACGTGGTGGACAGATGAGGAGCAGATGACCAACACACAGACTTTATCAGAAGCACATATATTTTCGATAAACTTGACAAACTTTCGGGCCGTGAGGAGTTACATGCTTTCTGGCACCGGGCCGATCACAACTCGACATTCTGAACTTGCCACCGGGCGCCCGTGATCGCTGACACCCAGCGCCGCAAGTGGCGATCTACAAAAACTAATAGCGCACTAATGACAGACAGCCATGTATATAACTAATGTCACATCCGTGACCGGACTTGTCAAAAGAAAACAATATGGCGACACATACATGTCAGACGAGCGAATAAAAAAAGACGAAAGATCACATATCGAGGTTTTCGGCACCAGCCTGCAAGGGCTATATAATTCATTCATCATCACTATCACTTATAATTCTATATGTTTTACTCTTTTTCGAAATCGCTTGTACGTTTTCATCATCGGAGGACTCTGAATTTCTTGTGGTTTTAGCGATAAGTGATTGTCTGCTTTTAGCGTATAAATCCTTACGTATTTCCTTAGAAGGTTCCAAAATCTGTTGCAATTCCCTCTTAAATTTCGAACTTCCTTCCATTATAGGATCCTTTTCAATAAAAAAGTTTTCTAATTTTAAAGCCGATTCCAAACCGTCATTTATCGTATGTGAAACATCTAGCTGGTTCGCTGCAATTGCCTTCCGAGTCGTTAATTGTGGTGGGTTCATCTAACATTTGGACTAATTCTTCTTCGTTCAACGTACGATTCTCCAATATTTCTTGGATGTCATGAATATCCATGTCATTAAAACCTTCTCCACCAATACCACGCCAATTTTTTGTTGTCCTTTGGTATTCAGCTCCTATTGGTGGTAGAACATTTTCTCCAGACACTACTTCTGGCGATAGTTTTTTCCAGCAAGAATTTAAAGTGGATTGTTTTATTTCTTTATCGGATGCAGAAACAATATTGACACAATTTCGAATATAAGTGTTAAATTTTCACCTTGATCAATGTCTTCTAATATTTTTTCAAATGTTCGATGAATGTAATAGGCTTTAAATGTGGAAATTTTACCTTGGTCTAAGGACTGGATTAAGGACGTAGTATTTTGTGGTGGAAATGTATCGAAACAAATAAATTTGACAAGTCTCGACACGCTCAGTAAGATTTATCACATATACATTACATGGACGTACAAATTACACGTCTATTTTTTTTTTTAAATGAAACCGTGTTATATAAAGCGTGTTGTATAAAAATATGCCACAATTTATACAACCGTGTTGTATAAAACCGTGTCATACGAGGCCCAAGTGTACTAAAAACAATAGTTGAAAATAATCTAATCTATGGTTCCCTCTGTAATTCATCCATTCAACCGACCCTTTAATTATGTCTTGAAGAAAACAGTCATAGTGCATTAAATGGCAGATCTTAGTTCGTATGTTAAACATTCAAGACTAAGGAAAAAATATTTAAAAGGTTTTCTACAATATTACAATGAAAATTTAAATAGCAAGTGCGGTCACATTAAAACGTATTATCTATTGAAATTACGACCACATACATTTATTTAAGTACAATATAAAAAACATAATAAATCGTTCATATAAATCTGATATAAAGCTAGTCGCGGGTTTCCTCATTGCATTGCATCTTCCACCTTTACTACGTCAAGATGCGTCAAGTGACGCTCTGGTGTTTCGCTCTCCTGAGAGTGTTGGGGGTGCGAGGGGTCCCGTGCCCCTGCCAGGACTGCGGTTCGCCGTTGCTGCTGACGCCTCTCATCCAGGCGGGGCAGATAGAGGAAGCTCAGAACCTATCTGAAGTGCGCGGTGACATCTTCCTAGGCGTGCGCAGTCACGCAGCCTTCCTCACGGTGGACGAGGAGCGCGGCTCCAACTCCTTCTTCTGGTACTTCCCTGCAGAAACTGCTCCTGAAACCGCACCTGTGTTACTGTGGCTGCAGGGCGGACCTGGATCGTCGTCTCTGTACGGACTTTTCGTCGAAAATGGTCCTCTTCTGTACAAAAATAAGCGCCTTAAGCGAAACCCGTTCTCTTGGAGTATTTCGCACCATGTGCTGTACATCGATAACCCAGTGGGGGCCGGCTTCAGCTACACGACCTCGGGCTACGCGCGCAACCAGACCCGCGTGGGGCGCGACCTGCGCGAAGCTTTGCTGCAGTTCTTCCAGCTGTTTCCGGAGCTGAAGAAGAACGACTTCTACGTGACGGGCGAGTCCTATGCGGGCAAGTATGTGCCAGCTCTTTGCCACGCGTTGCAAGAGGCCAACAAAAACACCACCGAACCCGTCAATTTGAAAGGCTTCACGATCGGCAACGGACTTTCAGACCCTATTCATCAAATGGACTACGCCTCGTTCCTGTACCAACTTGGCATCGTTGATCGTCGCGGGATGGAGAACCTCTTACAGACGCAAACAATAGTTATCGAACACATCAAAGCCGCCCGCTGGAATGAAGCATACAGTACGAGAAACGATCTTCTTAATTTTATCAAAAGTGAATTTGGTGTAAATAATATTTACAATTACATTATGGATAAGGAAGAGTTACTATATGGATATACTCTTTTGTTCGAGTCTGAAGAGTTTAGACGAGCCATTCACGTCGGTGACACGGAACATAGTCATCATGATGATATATTTCACATGTTTTCGGAGGACATGACACAATCGGTGTCCTCGTGGCTGGGCTCGCTGCTCGGCTCGTACCGCGGCCTGCTGTACAGCGGGCAGCTGGACATCATCGTGGCCTACCCCCTCACAGAGAACATGCTGGCACACCTGGAGTTCAGCTCGGCCGCGCAGTACGCCACCGCCAGCAGGCACATGTGGCGCGTGGACGGACAGATCGCGGGGTACGCCAAGGTGGCGGGTAACCTGACCGAGCTGCTGGTTAGGAACGCAGGGCACATGGTCCCGAGGGATCAGCCAGCGTGGGCGCTGGACATGATCACGCGTTTTACACACGATAAGCCCTTCTTCTAAAAAATGACCTCACGGAGCTCTCGATGACACCAGTTATCACTTAATCCCGAGGGATCAGTTCCTTTGGGGCTGAATATGATTGAATAATTATTGTGTATTTGTCCTCATAATAGGGTGTACATAAGTTTGATCCTTTGATGTATCATTAGAAACCCGTATTTTTAGCATTTTGAAATAGATGCAATATATATGCTAAAATCCGGAATAGATGCTAATAAATGCGGATTTCATAGAATATGCAAATAGATGCTAAAATCTCAATTTGCTTGTTTTATGAAATGAACTTCACCGTTATAAATATAAACTGATAGATTTTTACATACCTATCTTATATGTATACACTTTACATCGCCGATGGCAATATTTTTACACCGGTAACATTGCCCATACATATCTTTTCGCACAATTATTATGGGAAATTGATCAAATTGACGACATAAAACGGAGCCTACAAAATCATATTAATGGAGATTTTTCTGTTGGAACAAAACAAATAATTTCATTCACTAGCGAAACAATAAAAAAGGAACTGGAATATTATTTAACTGAAACTGCTAAAAAAGTCTTCTTAAACTTGAGTGTCATTTAGTGATAAATAAGACCAATTTGTATTACGAGACTTTGAGTCAACTTTTTTATTCATCAGCAGCATGTTCAAAATGTACCATTAAGGTCAAACAAGAACTTTCCATAATTTAATTTATTAACAGAATCTCAATGTATAGAAGGATATCAAAATTTTGGAGATTATAAAAAGTTATATAAACCAGATATTTTACAACTATTATTGGCCACAAAATTAAGTATAAATATTTTAGTTGTACTGCCATTAAATCAATTTGGTGTACAGTAAATAATGTTGATGTTGAAAGATTCTTCAGCAAATAATATTAAATAGTAACTGATCGTCACTCTAATCTAAAAAATTCATCCATTGAAACATGCTCCACGATTTATTTAAAGAAATATTAGTTAGATATTATTGTTTGTAAGATAAAATTCAATAGTGTACATTGTAACACTTTTTCATTTCTATTTTGGACACTAAACAAACAACTAAATGAAACTCTCCGTTATCGGCTTCTTCTAAAATTTTCCTATAAATGAACTTGGTGACTGTTAGAGATCATTACTGAAAATTTAAATAATTTAATTTATATTCTGATGATTGCCCTATTTTTTTTATTATTTTGTTTAATATCGTAGTATGTTTAATAATTGTTTATAATATTTATGCATGTTTGTCAATGTTTCAATTAAAAAAATGTTAAAACCTTGTGGAATTGATAATTATAATTTTTAATTAATTTTAATTAAAAAAATATAAATTAAAAATATTTAGTTTTGATTCACATTTATTTTAAGAGATTACATGTTTCGGCCTCCCTGTAGATCATCTTCAATAATTGTTCAATGATTATTGAAGATGGTAAAATACATTGATCTGTAATTAAAGTTGATCACAGGATCCTAGTGCTAGACTTTAAATTAACATCCTCCTCTCTAAAAATACGTTATTTAGTCTCGTGGTGGCAGGATGAGGAGCAGAATAACAACACAAAGACTGTACAAACTTCTTGCCCGGACCTAGTCACAGTCTTCAGGCCGGGCCAACCTCAATCGGACACTCGTCACGGTCGGGGAACAACTGACTGGCGATCTCTACAACTATCGTCACTCCTGTGACCGGACTTGTCCACAATTGGTTGGACCTCGTAGCGGCCAGTTTTGTTTGAAAAATTCATATTTTTCAATCAATGTTTCACGGAACTCCTGAAAAACTCGGAACAATCCATGAATTATTGGCTGACAACCACTGAACGTGCTAATTAACAAGTGTACTGCAATCATTATTTCATTAAGTATTAAAATCACGCTTAGAGCAATATCATCAGCATATAAAATATTCCAAGGGACTGGTTTTTTAATATCTCTGGTGACATAGTCCATGGAGAGGTTAAAAAGTAATGGTCTCAGGGCTGAACCCTTGTGAACACCGAAACAGATATTTCTTTAGTAAACTATTAATAATATTTACAGAACTATTAATAATAAATAAATTTCTTAATGAGATCTGTGAATTCAGTTCCATTCAACAATTGAGTAATCCGTTATATTAGCTTCATTATCATTCTTGGAGATACTTTGTCGATAATTAATACTATGTCGGTATTGTCAGCACGTGTAAAAGATATGAATTAGTATATTTAATAATTATTAATTACCATATAGAAAGTACACAATATGTTTTGATGACCTATCGCGTCGTTCAAATAAATACTACTGATATAAATGTAAGCTCGGGTTACGTCGCTGCATTCAATTTTCCGCCTCAACTCCGTCAAGATGCGTCAAGCGACGCTCTGGTGTTTGTTTCTTTTGGAGGTGTTGGGGGCACTAGAGGCTCCATCCCAGCAGGCCCCCTGCCAGGACTGCGGCTCGCCGTTGCTGCTCACGCCGCTCATCCAGGCCGGGCAGATAGAGCAAGCGCAGAACCTGTCTGAAGTGCGCGGTGACATCTTTCTGGGCGTGCGCAGTCACGCGGCCTTCCTCACGGTGGACGAGGAGCGCGGCTCCAACTCCTTCTTCTGGTACTTCCCTGCAGAAACTGCTCCTGAAACCGCACCTGTTTTACTGTGGCTGCAGGGTGGACCTGGATCGTCGTCTCTGTACGGACTTTTCGTCGAGAACGGTCCTCTGCTGTACAAAAATAAAAGCCTTGAGCGAAACCCGTTTTCTTGGAGTATATCGCACCATGTGCTATACATCGACAACCCAGTGGGGGCCGGCTTCAGCTACACGACCTCGGGCTACGCGCGCAACCAGACCCGCGTGGGGCGCGACCTGCGCGAGGCCATGCTGCAGTTCTTCCGGCTGTTTCCGGAGCTAAAAATGAACGACTTTTATGTGACGGGCCAGTCTTATGCGGGCAAGTATGTGCCAGCTCTTTGCCACGCGTTGCATGAGGCCAACAAAAATTCCACCGAACCCGTCAATTTGAAAGGCTTCGCGATCGGCAACGGACTTTCAGACCCTATTCATCAAATGGACTACGCCTCGTTCTTGTACCAACTCGGCATCGTTGATCGTCGCGGGATGGAGAACCTCTTACAAAAGCAAAAAATAATTATCGACCACATCAAAGCCGCCCGCTGGAATGCAGCTTACTTTACGAGAGAATACCTTTATTTTTTTATCAATAGTGAATTTGGTATAAATAATTATTACAATTACATTAATATGGATAACAAAGAGTTATTTTTTGAATATACTCTTTTGTTCGAGTCTGAAGAGTTTAGACGAGCCATTCACGTCGGCGACACGGAACATAGTCGTCTTGACGATATATTTTACATGTTTTCGGAGGACATGACACAATCGGTGTCCTCGTGGCTGGGCTCGCTGCTCGGCTCGTACCGCGGCCTGCTGTACAGCGGGCAGCTGGACATCATCGTGGCCTACCCCCTCACAGAGAACATGCTGGCACACCTGGAGTTCAGCTCGGCCGCGCAGTACGCCACCGCCAGCAGGCACATGTGGCGCGTGGACGGACAGATCGCGGGGTACGCCAAGGTGGCGGGCAACCTGACCGAGCTGCTGGTTAGGAACGCAGGGCACATGGTCCCGAGGGATCAGCCAGCGTGGGCGCTGGACATGATCACGCGTTTTACACACGATAAGCCCTTCTTCTAAAAAATAACCTCAAGGAGTTCTCGATGACACCAGTTATCACTTAATCCTGAAACATTTTTCAGTTCCTTTGGGGCTGGATGTGATTGAATAATTATTGTGTATTTGAATAAAATAAAAATATTTTTAAATCCATTTCTAAGCTCTTTAAATACCCTCGGTTAGTTTGAATATGATCCGTCACCCGTAAAATGCCAGTCATAGTATATTAATTAACCACACATTCGTAGTGAAATTCTGATAAAAATAAATGATGCCTGAATGCCAGGCTGATAAGCGTCATAACATCCATATGTGATATTTGTCAACGAAAACCTTTAAGATACTTATGCCCAAAAACTTGAAGAGGTAGCAGATGCAATATCCTTATCATTAATAAAAGCACTGGATGCGCCTTCACATGGCCATCCAGACGGGATCCGGTGCTCCACTCACTGAGTAGTACAATAACAATGATGTGGTGTATGTGTACATGCCGATTTTCTTTCTACTCTGCTTAATTAAAAAAAAAAAAAAAAAACTGTATTTGCTTGGAATTTTTTTTGTTTGTATTTTTTTTTATTTTATTTTTTTTATGTAAACGCATGCAGGAGAGCACAACCGGTCAAGACCAGTGCACTCTATGACGCTCAGCCAGGGAGGCTGGACGCTGCATGCGGGAAACGTGTGTTGTGTTCGTGTTTGTGTGTGGGTTGGGGAGATTGCAAGTGTATATTTATCTGTTTCTTGAAGAGATCCAGATTGTAGGAAGGAGGAAACACAGACGCTGGAAGAGCATTCCATAGCTTACCGGTGGCATTAAGGAAGGAACTTTGGAAGCTGCCAGTTCTTGGTCGACATATATTAACCGTGTATGGATGTTCGGCAAGTGTAAGACGAGTTTGTCGGCTGTGAGTGGGTGCAGGAGGAATTAGTTCTTTAAGTTCCGAAGAGCAGCGACCGTGGTAATAACGGTAGAAAAGACTAAGAGAACCAACCTTACGTCTGTGTTCCATTGATTGTAGATTAGACGTAAGGGTGTCATTGTTTATCAAACGAATTGCTCGTCTTTGAACTGAGTCAATTAAGTTTAGAAGGTATTTTGGGGCTCCAATCCAAAGGTGACTGCCGTATTCAAGGATAGGTCGGATTTGTCCTTTATATAGAAGACTAGCTGACCCAGCAGACTTCGTACTGCCTCAATCATTAAATAAAAGACCTAAACTTTTGTATAAAATAATCTTAAAACAAACAAAACGAATCCGTGCTTAAAAAAAGCATTTTATATATTTCTGAGCTGTTATATTTCTGAATGTTGGCCAAGAAGTTCTTAGAATCATTTCCAATCCCAGAAACTAAGGATCGTAAAGGATCTGGTGGTGGGACCAACTGTGGCAATTTCACTTTGCCTCCAGCACAACATAATCCAGTAGATTCACCAGTGTATTTTAACGCCTTACAATATTTACAAATTATTTTCATTTCCCCAATTGTTACCGATTTGTCGGCACAATAATCAATTGCCGGATCATAGTGAAATGCAGCTCGTTCAAGAATCACAGGAGCACTGCGTCTGCGGATTCGCTCAATTTCATTATGTCGTGCTTGCTGTTGTTGTGTTTGATGTGCACGAACTCGTTGCATTCTAAGCCTATCTACTTCATTGTCAACCACTAAATAACGCAATTCTGACATAGCAATACGACTATTTTCTTGATCTGTCTCTCTCTGGTCATCAGTGCGGTTAGCATGTGAGGTAGCTCTTCGCACATTTGATTGACTGCGATGACCTAAGTCAGATCGTCTTCTCCTCGGCATCGTAAATTGTAATTAATCAAAGTGAAAAAATTTCTCGCTCACTTAGCAGTAAAGCGTCACTATCACAAAATATCAAAAACAAAGAGCACATTACTTGGAATGTCACTATCACAAAGGATCACCAAACTAAAGAAAGTTCTCGCGCACTCATAGATATCGTAACACAATATGTATCGTAATACTTTTTTCCGTGTTCTGAAGTGCGACAGGATGGATTGACATATTAGTTGGTTGTCAAATCTAATGTCAAATATTATGGTTGCGTTCAGAAATTTAATTTGTGACAAAACTTAATATTTATTCTTCTTCTTTATCCTAGCCATTTCCCATCATCTGGGGTAGGCTCTCCTTGTGCACGTTCGCCATGTCAGTCTGTCCTGCGTTGCATTCTTGGTCAAACCCAGGGTTTTCAGATCCTTGTTTACAGTTGCAGTCCAGGTTGCCTGCGGTCTTCCAGGTCTTCTTCTCAGCATGTGTATGTTGAGGGCTCTCTTCACCATGTGGTCCTCATCTCTCCGTATCACATGCCCATACCATCTTAGGCGGTTTTCCTTTATCTTTTAAGGTATGGGGGCCATCCGAAATGAACTCCTCATTTCGAACTCTGTCTACTCTAGTCACACCGCCCGCCCACCTCAGCATCTTCATCTCTGCCACATGAATCCTATCCAAGTCACGTTTTAGCGGGGTCCAACACTCCGATCCGTATAGCATAGCTGGCCTTACAGCAGTTTTGTAGATTTCACCTTTGATCCTAACTGGAATCTTGCTGTCACACAAAACCCCAGAGAGAGACCTCCATTTCAGCCATCCTGTGTTTATTCTATGCTCCACCTCAGATTCAGTTTTGGCATCTAAGGATATCACAGAGTCGAGATATTTAAAAGTATCAACCTCTTTTACGGGTGTATTCAGTAGAAGGAGTGGTTCTTTAACCGCGGTGCAACTAAAATTGAAATTGAAGTACATCGACTCGGTTTAACTTCTACTTATTCGCAGTCCACTACTCTTCGGAGCCAGTCTCCATTCTTCCAACATTTCCTGAATACTTTGGGCATTTTCACTGATTAGAGCAATATCATCAGAACATAAAATATTCCAAGGGACTGGTTTTTTAATATCTCTGGTGTCATAGTCCATGGAGAGGTTAAAAAGCAATGGTCTCAGGGCTGAGCCCCTGTGAACACCGGAACAGATATTTCTTCTAAATTATTAATAATAATTGAGTAATCCGTTGTATTAGATTCATTATCATTCTTGGATATACTTTTTCGATAATTGAAAAATACAATTAATACTATGTCGGTATTGTTAGCACGTGTAAAAGATATGAATTAGTATATTTAATAATTATCAATTGCCATATAAAAAGTACACAATATGTTTTGATGACCTATCGCGTCGTTCAAATAAATACTACTGATATAAATGTAAGCTCGGGTTACGTCGCTGCATTCAATTTTCCGCCTCAACTCCGTCAAGATGCGTCAAGCGACGCTCTGGTGTTTGTTTCTTTTGGAGGTGTTGGGGGCACTAGAGGCTCCATCCCAGCAGGCCCCCTGCCAGGACTGCGGCTCGCCGTTGCTGCTCACGCCTCTCACAGAGAACATGCTGGCACACCTGGAGTTCAGCTCGGCCGCGCAGTACGCCACCGCCAGCAGGCACATGTGGCGCGTGGACGGACAGATCGCGGGGTACGCCAAGGTGGCGGGCAACCTGACCGAGCTGCTGGTTAGGAACGCAGGGCACATGGTCCCGAGGGATCAGCCAGCGTGGGCGCTGGACATGATCACGCGTTTTACAAACGATAAGCCCTTCTTCTAAAAATTGACATCACGGAGTTATAAATGACACCCGTCATTACATAATCCCCAGGAATCAGTTTCTTTTAGATGCTGGATATGATTACAAAGTATTTTAAACTATTATTTTAGATGATTATTGCTTGTTTTGCTTCCACCTCACGCCACTTGGCCTGAGTGACTATACAATAACGTAATGCGGATATTATGTAAGATAGTGATTGATCATAATAATATTATAATCTCTGACATACATTCTATGTTATATACTTACTACGTATTATTTATTGTGTATTCGATGACATTTACATATTCGAATTAAAATTACGATAAGAAACTCGATAACGGCTACTCGACGTAGCCGAAACATGTCGTTAAAAAATCATTAGAATATGATATCAATCTTTATATAAAAATGACTGACTAGGGCGTCCGATTCTAAAGCTTTTTGGGAAATTGGGATCCCGGTGCTGATGAATCCCAATCCCGGGATCTGTGTGCTAGCACCGAGATTTTAAATATGTAAATAATAAAAAAACAACATTTAAAACGTTTTTTTTATTTATTTTCAGTTTTCGTGTACAAAAATATACCATTTCAAAATTTAAATATACTAGTTCCTAAGGTCAAGTTAAAGGCATAATATAAGCGATGAGAAAAATATACATTTTCGCTGCATTCTTGGAATTTCTGCGTTGCATGGTTGTTGTCTGTTAAATAAAAAATATAAAATAAAGACAATTTATCAACGATATTTCAAAATATATAAAATAAAAATTGTCGGTTATGAAAAAGTCTAGGACCTCCTCGGGCAGGAATTACTCTAATTACGTCACTGCATCAGGTGCCCCATTTAGCAATTTACATATTATTTTCCATGATTGAAACTAATAGCGGCCAGCTTATGTTTAAAATATGAATCCATATTTTCGCCAATGTTTCATGGAACTGAAACATAAATACTTCGTGAATCATTAGTGTAGAACCGCTGAACGTGTTAAAAAAGAATTGAATTTTAATAACTTTTTCATTAAATATTAAAACCACGTAGATATTTCTTCACAGAACTATTCCTCAAGGACCTCTGTGTATGCAATTTCATTCACCAATTGAGTAATCCGTAATAGCTTCAATAACAACCTCGGAGATACTTTGCTTAGATTATGTTTATTGACTGCAACACGAGCGCAATTTTAGCGGGCGAATAACTAGTAAATTATAAGATTAATACATACTACACCTACATAATTTATACTATGCCGGTATTGTCAGCCCGTTTGCAAGATATAACTTAGTAAAAATAAACAATTATTGATTACTCTATAAAATGTAGACATAATACGTTTTGGTGAACTATTGACTCGTTCAAATAAATACTGCTGGTATAAATGTAGTCTCGGGTGTACACATTGCATTGGATCTTCCGCCTTTAATACGTCAAGATGCGTCAAGCGACGCTTTGGTGTTTGTCTCTTTTGGGGGTGTTGGGGGCGCGAGGGACTCCATCCCAGCAAGCCCCCTGCCAGGACTGCGACTCGCCGTTGCTGCTCACGCCTCTCATCCAGGCCGGGCAGATAGAGCAAGCACAGAACCTGTCTGAAGTGCGCGGTGACATCTTCCTGGGCGTGCGCAGTCACGCGGCCTTCCTCACGGTGGACGAGGAGCGCGGCTCCAACTCCTTCTTCTGGTACTTCCCTGCAGAAACTGCTCCTGAAACCGCACCTGTGTTACTGTGGCTGCAGGGCGGACCTGGATGGTCGTCTCTTTTTGGACTTTTCGTCGAGAACGGTCCTCTGCTGTACAAAAATAAGAGTCTAGATCGAAATCCATTATCTTGGAGTGCATCACACCACGTGCTGTACATCGATAACCCCGTGGGGGCTGGCTTCAGCTACACGACCTCGGGCTACGCGCGCAACCAGACCCGCGTGGGGCGCGACCTGCGCGAGGCCGTGCTGCAGTTCTTCCGGCTATTTCCGGAGCTAAAGAAGAACGACTTCTACGTGACGGGCGAGTCCTATGCGGGCAAGTATGTGCCAGCTCTTTGCCACGCGTTGCATGAGGCCAACAAAAATTCCACCGAACCCGTCAATTTGAAAGGCTTCTCGATCGGCAACGGACTCTCAGACCCTATTCATCAAATGGACTACGCCTCGTTCCTGTACCAACTTGGCATCGCTGATCGTCGCGGGATGGAGAACCTCTTACAGATGCAAACAATAGTTATCGAACACATCAAAGCCGCCCGCTGGAATGAAGCTCACAGTGCGAGAATCGATCTTCTTAATTTTATCAAAAGTGAATTTGGTTTAAGTCATTTGTACAATTACATTTATATGTATAACGTAGAGTTACTTTTTGAATATACTCTTTTGTTCGAGTCTGAAGAGTTTAGACGAGCCATTCACGTCGGTGACACGGAACATAGTCATCATGATGATATATTTCACATGTTTTCGGAGGACATGACACAATCGGTGTCCTCGTGGCTGGGCTCGCTGCTCGGCTCGTACCGCGGCCTGCTGTACAGCGGGCAGCTGGACATCATCGTGGCCTACCCCCTCACAGAGAACATGCTGGCACACCTGGAGTTCAGCTCGGCCGCACAGTACGCCACCGCCAGCAGGCACATGTGGCGCGTGGACGGACAGATCGCGGGGTACGCCAAGGTGGCGGGCAACCTGACCGAGCTGCTGGTTAGGAACGCAGGGCACATGGTCCCGAGGGATCAGCCAGCGTGGGCGCTGGACATGATCACGCGTTTTACACACGATAAGCCCTTCTTCTAAAAATTGACATCACGGAGTTATAAATGACACCCGTCATTACATAGTCCCCAGGAATCAGTTTCTTTTAGGCGCTGGATATGATCACGAAGCATTTTAAGTTTTAATTTTAGATGATTATTGCTTATTTTGCTTCCACCTCACGCCTCTTGGCCTGAGTGATCCTATACAATTATGTGATGCGGATGTTATGTAAGATAGTGAGTGATCATAATAATATTATTATAACTGACATACATTTTATGTGATATACTTACTACGTATTATTTATTGTGTATTCGATGACATTTAATTTTTTTTTACAATTATTTGGACATCATTCACACAAAATGTGGGGTTGAGACTTACAAAAAAACTATTTTTTTTGGGACAACCTAATTTAGGTGCAGTATGTATTAATCTTATAATTTACTAGTTATTCGCCCGCTAAAATTGCGCTCGTGTTGCAGTCAATAAACATGATCTGAGCAAAGTATCTCCGAGGTTGTTATTGAAGCTATTGCGGATTACTCAATTGGTGAAGGAAACTGCTTACACAGAGGTTCTTGAGGAATAGTTACTACGAAGAAAATACGAAGAAATATCTACGTGAATTTAATACTCAATTAAATAATAATTCACTTATCTATGAGCACGTTCAGTGGTTCTTAACTAATGATTCATGAAGCATTTATGTTCTGCAAGAGTTTGTCAGGAGTTCCGCAAAATATTGGCGAAAATATATATTTAATTTATAAAAAAAACTGACCGCTAGGAGGCCCAATATAGGAAGATAATAAATAGATAAATGGGGCTGTTGCGTACGTCGTTAGTATTTAGTTTGTTGTTTAAATTAAATGTATTGTAGAATGTAGACTCGACAAGCGCCGGGCTGATGTGATAGCTTTCAATAAAGCGATTTTGCCCGATCAAGCCCACACGCCGGCTGGCGTCGTATAATCTTTAAATTACGATATATATATTAACTAGCGTGTACCTGGCATGCGTTGCAATGCCACTAAAAAAAAAGAAACTGCAAGTTTTTATGGAAGCGCCTCGTCGGGAGCCTCTCGTCTTCCGATCGGATAAGTCAGACTTGAGGCGTGATCGGAGCCAATTAGAAACAATAAACTTAGGTTATGTTGTTCTTACCTAAATTTGACAGTGGCGCCCGCATGTGTTTTTATTTATTGGAGTGCTTTCGGATACACAATGTTTTTTGTTTTTTCACACATCATTTACAACTGCATCGTGTAAATGAATATACTCTGCGGAACGCAACTTGGTTTGATTTAATCAAATGTAGAGGAGTCGTTCAGTTTCTATTTTCGCTTACATGTATTGATGGAACAAATTTCGACCTTTTAGGATATGATTTTCAGCGTTTTCACGAATCATCAATCGATATGAATAGTAATTCATGGCACTGACTTTTTTAGTCGTTTCCTCATCTGTTTGTGGATTTCTCAACGGGATGTTGAAATGGTATCCGTCTTCTCCTTGCCAAAATAAAATCGGATATTGCAATCCATCGTACGATCGATGCGTTTCTGAGACTTGCTAAACATGACCATTTGTACGATGAGGAATGATTTGCGTTCGGCAGTGGTAGTGATAAGAATTGTACTTTCGTATGTTTGTCTAGAAATGTTTTGATTCACTTGTATCACCCGATACCAACGTTAATAAAGGTTCGGGGGCTGAATCTAATTCTGGCAATTTCAATTTTCCACTCGTGCAGCACATTCCTAGTGTTTAATTTTTTAATTTAAAGGCACTACAATACACGCATAATTTATCAATTTTTCCAATAACAATACTTGGGTGCAGACTGTAATCATAATTAGGATCGTAATGGAAAGTACTATGATTTAAATCAGCATGCAGAGTACGTCTCGTATGATCTACGCGTACTCGATCTGCTTCCAATCTTGCTTCCCGTTGCTCATCTGTTTCATGTGAACGGGTTTGAGCAGTGTGTACTCTGTTTCTCATCTCGCTTCCCGTTGCTCATCTGTCCAGATGAACGGGTTTGAGCAGCGTGTACTCGATCTGTTTCCAATCTTGCTCTCCTTTGCTCGACTGTTTCTGAAGCTCGAGATGCCCTTTTTGATTCGTGCTTGAGTTGAACTCTTGACCTATTGCTTTTCGTTTGGGTGGCATAATTGATTTCACAGTGAATGTTACGTTTTGAAATTCACTTTTGAAAAATGAAAATAAATTAATTGATATAACACTAACATTAAGGTTATCAACTGACAATACTTGGTGAAATAATTATAATTTTAGAATTCATTATAATTAAAAAAATGTAATACCTAGTATTTCATAATATCTTTTTAAATTGAAAGCAAAACAAATATTATTGTATAATGCTGGCTGTCTTGCAAGCCAAAGGTCGTGGGTTCGATCCCCGACGGAGATTAAAAAAAAAAGGATTTTTAATCGATTTCTGAGCTTTAAAATACCCCGGTTGGTGTGAATTTGATCCATCACCCGTAAAATGTCAGTCAAAGCCTATCAATTAAAGTTGGTGATAGACAAAAGTCATTCCGTGAAGACCACCCATTCATAGTAGACTCCTGTAAAAATAAAGGATGATGCGTGAATCTCGGGCTGTAGTCTATGACGTTGGCGGATCAACACTCCACACGCAGCGTTTAGCCATATGCACCATGGTAAGCGTCATAGAATTCCACAGGTGAGACAAAAATTACTATCACCATCTGTCGGTATTCTCCTGTATATGCTTACATAAAAAAAAAATCTCAATACATTAAGACTAATCACATACCAATTAATTTTTAAAATAACCTTTTTCAATTGTTGTACCCGCACACATATACTACCTGTAAATATGTGTGTAATAATATAGAATCTTGTCCATACCTATATAAGCCACGGCCTGTTTTTATTTTTTCATTATTGAAGATGGTCTCCAGGAAGGCCGAAACATGTAAACATTAAAATAAATTGTGAATCAAAACTAAATATTTTTAATTTATTAATTTATTAATTTTTTACTTAAAATTAATTATTAAATTATGATATAATACTATCCGAAGCCGACCAGCAATTAGAATTCCAAAATTAACTCTTTCTACTGTATATCACACACAATAAATACGTTATATTTATTTTAATTCGATAAACAAAAAAGTCGTCAAAAATTCAAATATTGAAATAGTTTATTCGAAAAACGAATTTCGTTTCAAAATATTCAGTACCTTACGTTAATACCTACTTAAAATACCTACTAAAATTACTTACTTAAAATAACTTCAGGTAAATGAATTTTTGTTTACGGCGTTGCTAAGGAAACACACAATGTTCTAAATTGGCCGTTCTGTATTACAAAAGTATTGTATGAAAACATGTTTTACGTAAATATTCAATTAATTTTTGTAATTAAATCAAATTTTGAGTATCATATCTTTTTTCTTTTAGTATCAGCAATAATTAATAGACAAAGTATCATCGCAATCGGGTTAATGGTAACGGAATGCATCAAAGACACACAGATAGACAGACAGACAGACAGACAGACAGACATTGATTTTTATATATATAGATATGTAAATGTAACTTGTAACGCTATCCCGGCGAGTTCGGCGAGGTGCTTTAGAATTTCGGTATCGGCCGTAGCAGCTCTCTCATTGGGTAAGCGGTAAGCCAATCAGGAGGCCGACACGCCCACCCGCTGTAAATCTCAGACTATAAATAAAGGACCACTGTGTCCTAATAAATCAGTATAGACTTGACTCTCTTGTGTTTCACTTCTACCTCCAACCCTCGTCTGGACTTCCCGCCTGCTGCCTACTCTGGAGAACTGGCTAACTAGCTGCCTTACAACCAGCTGGGAGGGGATCGATCGAAGAGAAGAGCAGAAGACCGCAACACGCCCGTAGAGCGGATCGACCAGCCTGAGAGCTGTCGTCTACAGGGGCATCTAATTCAGCGACAAAACTAGGATAATTGCTGCCCGAGGAGGTCCTCGACTTTTTCATACCCGACAATAGTTTATATTTAGAAATAATTAAAATCTCGGTGCTAGCACACAGATCCCGAGATTTTGATTCACTAGCACCGGGATCCCGGTTTCCCAAAAAAGCTCCGGAATCGGACGCCCTAGTCTGTCATTTTTATATAAAGATTTATCTCAATTTCTACAGTTTTTTTAACGACATGTTTCGGCTGCGTCAAGTAGCCGTTATCGAGTTTCTTATTCTTACGTATTAATTGAAAACTTAGATGTCATCGAATACACAATAAATACTACGTAGTAAGCATATCACATAAAATGTATGTCAGTGATAATAATATTATTATGATCACTCACTATCTTACATAACATCCGCATCACATAATTGTATAGGATCACTCAGGCCAAGAGGCGTGAGGTGGAAGCAAAATAAGCAATAATCATCTAAAATTATAACTTAAAATGCTTCGTGATCATATCGGGGACTATGTAATGACGGGTGTCATTGATAGCTCCGTGATGTTATTTATTAGAAGAAGGGCTTGTTATGTGTAAAGCGCGTGATCATGTCCAGCGCCCACTCTGGCTGATCCCTCGGGACCATGTGCCCTGCGTCCTAACCAGCAGCTCGGTCAGGTTGCCCGCCACCTTGGCGTACCCCGCGATCTGTCCGTCCACGCGCCACATGTGCCTGCTGGCGGTGGCGTACTGCGCGGCCGAGCTGAACTCCAGTCGTTTTTCTTTAGCTTCGGAAACAGCCGGAATAACTGCAGCACGGCCTCGCGCAGGTGCGCCCCACGCGGGTCTGGTTGCGCGCGTAGCCTGATGTTGTGTAGCTGAAGCCGGTCCCCACTGGGTTATCGATATACTGCACGTGGTGTGATGCACTCGCTCTAGACTCTTATTTTTGTACAGCAGAGGGCCGTTCTGTACGAAAAGTCCGTACAGAGACGGCCATCCAGGTCCGCCCTGCAGCCACAGTAACACAGGTGCGGTTTCAGGAGCAGTTTCTGCAGGGAAGTACCAGAAGAAGGAGTTGGAGCCGCGCTCCTCGTCCACCGTGAGGAAGGCCGCGTAACTGCGCACGTCCAGGAAGATGTCACCGCGCACTTCAGACAGGTTCTGTGCTTGCTCTATCTGCCCGGCCTGGATGAGGGGCGTGAGCAGCAGTGGTGAGCCGCAGTCCTGGCAGGGGGCCTGCTGGGATGGAGCCTCTAGTGCCCCAACACCTCCAAAAGAAACAAACACCAGAGCGTCGCTGGACGCATCTTGACGGAGTTGAGGCGGAGAATTGAATGCAGCGACGTAACCCGAGCTTACATTTATATCAGTAGTATTTATTTGAACGACGCGATAGGTCATCAAAACATATTGTGTACTTTTTATATGGTAATTAATAATTATTAAATATACTAATTCATATCTTTTACACGTGTTAACAATACCGATATAGTTTTAATTATGTAGGCGTTATAGGACGTGGGTATTCATCTCATTTACTAGTTGTGGTCCTGCTAAAATTGGGCTCGTGTTTTGGTCAATGGACATGATCTAGTCCAGTGGTTTCCAAAGTGGTCTATATAGACCCCCAGGGCTCTACGAGGACCTCCAAGGGTCTATGAGGACCTCCAAGGGTCTATGAGGACCACCAAGGGGTCTACGGACACAGGAAAAAAGGGGGTCTATGAGATGAAAATGGGGGTCTACGAAGAGAATCACATCTCGGCCCCGGTTCAACGAGCTTTGTCCCATTTTAAGGAACATAATAGCCCTCGCTTCCTGCCGACACCAAAGCAATGACGCTATGAAACCATCTAAGCTGGTGAAGCATATGAGATAATGGTACCCTGATAAAATAGATAGAGATTCGGAGTACTTTCAAACACTCAAAGAGAAACTGCCAAAGAGAGCTAAGCTGGAGAGCATGTTCGTGTTGACGTCAAAGAGAAAGTTATAATTTTAGAATTAATTTTAATTAAAAAATTAGTAAATTAAATATATTTAGTTTTGATTCACAATTAATTTTAATGATTACATGTTTAGGCCTTCCTGAAGACCAGCTTCAATAATGTAATCATTAAAATAAATTTTGAATCAAAACTAAAAAAAAAAAATTAAAATTAACTCTAAAATTATAATTATGCAGTTTCATCAAGTATTGTCGGTTTATAACATTAAGGTTATCACCTTAATGTTATTAAAAAGAAAGGATAATTAGTCCCAGCATTTATAATTTTCTCGGGAAAAATTGGACTTTGCATGTGTGAATAAAAATAATGTAGAGTAATTTGAATGTGGAAATGTTCGGTTCCATTTATTTGTGCGGAAAATTATTTAAATTTATTGAATTAATATAATAACAGCAGTTTGTGAATTTTTTGTCCAAAAACTTATCTAAAAGAAGAGACATTAACTGCCACCCCGCAGCCCGGATTTGTCCCCAGTGGTCTTTTTCTTAATATCTTAAAAGTATGGTTTATATTCCAAGGTCCCAGTTTATGTCCAGAGCAATCCATGGGAAGCGAGGTCTGTTAGGTTCCTTAAAATGGGACAAAGCTCGTTGAACAGGGGCCGAGATGTGATTCTCTTCGTAGACCCCCATTTTAATCTCATAGACCCCCAATTTTGTTTCTTGTTGCCGTAGACCCCTTTGAGGTCCTCATAGACCCCTGGGGGGCTATATAGACCACTTTTGGAAACACTGGTCTAGAACCTCTTCGGGCAGCAATTACCCTATTAACGTCACTGCATCAGGTGCCCTAATTAGCAAGTCATTATTTTCCATATATGAATTCATATTTAGCCAATGTGTCGTGGAACTCCTGACACACTCTTGCAGAACACAAAATGCTTCGTGAATCATTAGTTTAGAACCACTGAACTTGCTAAGAAATAAGTGAATTATAATTACTATTTCATTAAGTCTTAAAACCACGTAGATATTTCTTCATATAAGTATTTCTGAAGTACCTCTGTGTATGCAGTTTCATTCAACAATTGAATAATCCGTAATAGCTTCAAAAACAACCTCGGAGATACTTTGATTAGATCATGTTTATTGACAGAAACACAACCGCAATATTAGCGGACGTAAAACTAGTAAATTATAAGATTAATACATACTACACCTACATAATTTATACTTTGCCAGTATCGTCAGTCCGTGTAAAAGATATAACTTAGTATATTTAACAATTATTGATTACTCTATAAAATGTACACATAATATGTTTTGATGAACTATTGACTCGTTCAAATAAATACTGCTGGTATAAATGTAGTCTCGGGTGTACACATTGTATTGTATCTTCCGCCTTTAATACGTCAAGATGCGTCAAGCGACGCTTTGGTGTTTGTCTCTTTTGGGGGTGTTGGGGGCGCGAGGGACTCCATCCCAGCAGGCCCCCTGCCAGGACTGCGACTCGCCGTTGCTGCTCACGCCTCTCATCCAGGCCGGGCAGATAGAGCAAGCGCAGAACCTGTCTGAAGTGCGCGGTGACATCTTCCTGGGCGTGCGCAGTCACGCGGCCTTCCTCACGGTGGACGAGGAGCGCGGCTCCAACTCCTTCTTCTGGTACTTCCCTGCAGAAACTGCTCCTGAAACCGCACCTGTGTTACTGTGGTTGCAGGGAGGACCTGGATGGTCGTCTCTCTTCGGACTTTTCGTCGAGAACGGCCCATTGCTGTACAAAAATAAGATCTTAGAGCGAAACCCGTTCTCTTGGAGTGCATCACACAACGTGCTGTATATCGACAACCCTGTGGGGACTGGTTTTAGCTACACGACCTCGGGCTATGCGCGCAACCAGACCCGCGTGGGGCGCGACCTGCGCGAGGCCGTGCTGCAGTTCTTCCAGCTGTTTCCGGAGCTAAAAAAGAACGACTTCTACGTGACGGGCGAGTCCTATGCGGGCAAGTATGTGCCAGCTCTTTGCCACGCCTTGCACGAGGGTAACATAAACTCCACCGAGACGGTCAATTTGAAAGGTTTCGCGATCGGCAACGGCTTTATAGATCCATTGCACCAGATGGACTACGCCTCGTTTCTGTACCAACTCGGGTTGGTAGACGCACGCTCTCGCGATCATCTTTACGAGGAACAGAAGCGCTTCGTTACGGCCATCAAGGATCAGAACTGGCTCGAGGCCTACCACGTTATGAACGAGGTTCTCTACGGTGAACCAATGCCCGTAGGTTTTGTAACAGAAAACCATACGTCTCTTTTTTACAACATCACCGGCTTCACTAACTACTATAACTATCTAATCGCAGACGCATACTCCTGGGTTCAATTCTTGGATCTCTTCAAATCAGTCGAGTTCCGGCGCGCCCTGCATGTCGGCAACATTACCTTCACCAATAACAACCCCGTAGTGAAAGAGAATCTTCTCGAGGACGATATGAAATCGGTGTCCTCGTGGCTGGGTTCGCTGCTCGGCTCGTACCGCGGCCTGCTGTACAGCGGGCAGCTGGACATCATCGTGGCCTACCCCCTCACGGAGAACATGCTGGCACACCTGGAGTTCAGCTCGGCCACGCAGTACGCCACCGCCAGCAGGCACATGTGGTGCGTGGACGGACAGATCGCGGGGTACGCCAAGGTGGCGGGCAACCTGACCGAGCTGCTGGTTAGGAACGCAGGGCACATGGTACCAATGGATCAGCCAGCGTGGGCGCTGGACATGATTACGCGCTTTACACGCAACAAACCTTTCTTCTAATAACTAACGCTCGTTGGAAATACAAGACACATCAAGCGGTCGCAATCAATAAATCATATTAAAAGCTATAACTGATTATGTGTTACTTCAATCGAGATATGTGGAGACGATTATTGTTTGTTCTTTCTACTTTACCTTATTAAATCGTTGCAATAATGCCACGTCTTCGCTTTTAAATAAATGCTGAAACTTTTTTAGAATGTTTTTAAAGAAAAAAAAATCGAAGGCTAATATATATTGTTGGTGTATTTTCCTTCAAATTAATTTCTTCCACGTTGATTTTGGTGCTACAAAAATATTTATCAACATTTTGAGCAATCTTAAAAAAAGTTAAGGGTATTATTCTTTAAACTGTGTAATCATATTACTTAACTATTATTATTCACGAGAAAAAGTTATTGAAATACTTCCTAATGTCAACATATTGTAAAGATTTTTAAAAAGCCTATATTTATTTGTTCAGTAACTAATTTAAAGTTTTGACAGTAAATTAAACAAACTGGCAGTATCCACTCTGTCAGTACGAATATAAGCAGTTATAAAAATAAAATATCAGTAATATACTCAACACTGCCAGTAATTAATGTTAAATGAATTAATAATTAGGACATAAAATGAAAACCCAACCTGTTATGAATTTTCATTCATTAATTATTTTCTGCCAATTTTTTATTTTTCAACTGATAATTAATTATTTTTACTGTCATTTTCATGTATGTATTACTGACCATTTCTTTAATATTTACTATTTATTAATTGAATTTAAAACTGACAAAATAATTAGTTGTCTTTTAACTCAATGTTATTTATAACATGTTCTTAATTTTTTTTTGGTACTACCCATTTAATCCATTAAGTTACATACTTATGTACATAAGATATCATTTATACGTTTAAAATACAGTAGTACCTTGACATACGAGTGCTCCAAAATACGAGTTTTGAGATACAAGCTGTATATCGAGCAATTTTTTTCTTTGAAATACGACCAATCGGCTTAGCGGGTTGGCCGGTTGCACACGCACCGCGCGTCACGCTTTCCTGCGTGAATCCTCCGGTCACGGCCAGAGAATCAGTTATCAGTGTGCAGTCGCTGTCAAAGCTTATATGATGTAATCAACAGTTCAATTAATTTTAATCGGGAAATTTGCTTTGAGATACGAGTAATTTGAAGTGTTTCGGAACGAATTAAACTCGTATATCGAGGTACCACTGTATAAGTAATATTCACAAAAGTAGGTCGAACAAAAATAATTAAATTAAAATAAATAATACACATTTAATAAATTTTATTTATAAAAAATACATTTCTTCAGCTTAACAGTGTTGATTCCATAACCTATTTAAAAATAATCTCAAAAACATGTTAAAACATTGGTATTGCCAAAATAGTTGCTGCATTCTGGTAACAAAATGTCAGCATATGCAAATTCCAATTTCAGGAATTCTGTTTATTACATGCATTTGATTTTTAATTGAGTGGATCTATTTCAGATCTGAATACAATGGTTATGTCACTACTATGGTAAGTCCCTAAAATACACAATTCATTGCAAGCAAACAATCAATACAATTTACCGCATTATTGAATCATTTTATCCGATGATTTGTTTGAGCCCAATCTCTTCTTCACGTGTAATGAATCAAATTTACGAGAAGCGTAACAACGACTATAAGAACGTAGATTTAAAATCGTAGGATCGATTTGTGTCAAATTTCCTACAAAGATAGCAGCAGTCAAAATATATTTACTAATTGATACTCCGTCGTAAGTTCGAATGGTCGTCAAGAACTGGCTGTATGTAAGGCACTGGTTGACACCGCGATTCGTTTTTTTTCACTGTCAATGCCAACATTTTCAAGAACACTGGTAGACGTCTTAATATTTTAAATAGTCTTAACATTACCTCTAGTTTCCCTTTAATACAAATTTTAAATAGTAATTTAAGCTGTATTTTCAGCAACGTTTTTAAAGTTAAAAACAATGAAAACATTTTTTACAAACTATACAACTGAATTCTATCGTAAAAGGGAAGACATATCAAAAATACAGGGTAAGGCAAGATACCACTAGTCGACACCGGATTTTGAAACTTGAGAACTATCACTGGTTGCACAGAACATATATATCTCGTGTAGCATGTAGTCTAGAGTTTGAATAATATGCCTAGAAGAAAGGCTTGCTGTGTGTAAACCGGGTAATCATGTCCAACGCCCACCTGGGCTGATCCCTCGGGACCATGTGTCCTGCGTCTCTAACCAGCAGCTCGGTCAGGTTGCCCGCCACTTTGGCATACCCCGCGATCTCTTTGCCCACACGCCATATTTTTCTGGTGGCGTTGGCGTACTCCGCGGCCGAGCTGAACTCCAGGTGTGCCAGCATGTTCTCTGTGAGGGGGTAGGCCACGATGATGTCCAACTGCCCGTTGTACACCAGGCCGCGATACGAGCTGAGCAACGAGCCTAGCCACGGCGCCACGGACTGCATCATGTCTTCGCGCAGGTTCTCCTCTACCGCTGGGTTGCCATCGGAGAAGGTAGCGTTGCCGACGTGCAGAGCGCGCCGGAACTGGGTCGATTTGAATAGATCCGAGAACTGCCCCCCGGAGTCGCCGTCGGTACTGAGGTAGTTAAAGTAGTTGGTGAAGCCGGTCAGGTTGTAAAAGAGCGACCCGTACGGCGTCGCGTCACCGTTTAGCAGTTCGTCGAACACGCGGAAGGCCTCGAGCCAGTTTTTAGCCTTGATAGCCGTGGCACCGCGCTCCTGCTCTTTAGCAAAGTGATCGCGAGCGCTTGCATCCAGTAAACCGTGTTGGTACAGGTACGATGCGTAGTCTATTTGGTGCAGAGGGTCCGAGAAGCCATTGCCGATAGCGAATCCTTTCAAGTTGATCAGCTCAGCGGAGTTGTTGTTGCCCTCGTGCAGCGCGCGGCACAGAGCCGGCACGTACTTGCCCGCGTAAGACTCGCCCGTCACGAAGAAGTCGTTCTTTTTCAGCGCCGGAAACAGTTGGAAGAACTGCAGCACGGCTTCGCGCAGGTCACGCCCCACGCGGGTCTGGTTGCGCGCGTAGCCCGATGTTGTGTAGCTGAAGCCGCTTCCCACAGGGTTGTCGATGTACAGCACATGGTGCGACGCGCTCCATGAGTGACGGCGGCGACGCAGGCGTCCTGGGGGGCGAAACTCTAAGGGACCGTGCTCAGCGAACAGGCCGTATAGCGAGGAAGCTCCCGGGCCGCCCTGCAGCCACAAGAGCACGGGGGCCGCGGCGGCGTTGGTCTCCGCGGGGAAGTACCAGAAGAATGAGTTGGAGCCGCGTTCCTTGTCCACAGTCAAGAAAGCCGCGTGACTGCGCACGCCCAGGAAGATGTCACCGCGCACTTCAGACAGCTTCTGAGCTTCCTCTATCTGCCCGGCCTGGATGAGCGGTGTGAGGAGCAGCGGTGAGCCACAGTCCTGGCAGGGAGGCTCCACGGACGGCGCCCTCCGCGAGTAGACTTGTGTTAGAATGCCCCCAGCTTGCGCGCCTCCACCACCCAATACGACCAGCGCTACGGCCGCCCAGATCACCTTAAGAGAACACATGTTGCCCCGACAAGAGCGCGGCACAAACTGACGCCAGCAGCGTGGCTCCGTATACATAATTTGATTATGGGTGTTTTTATTTTTTATTTGATTTAATATGTTTGGAACAAAGCTCTCTGGAAGGAATCGGTATGCGACAGTGTTTCTCAAAGTTTTTTAGTAGTTTGCGTGGCGATTCCTTAAAAAATGTACGTCACGATCATTTAAAAAAAAAACAAAATTATTTAGGGGTTTCACGGCCCGACCATATTAATAGTTTAGTCCATAGGTTCCCAAACTTATTTCACTCGTAGACCCCTTGCTATGATTTTCGGTTTTCGGTAGACCCCCTTCTACTCACTGTGAAACTTGTTTTTTCAACAACAACAAAAACATTAGTTCAGTGATGTCAAACTCAAAAGGCAACAAGGGCTGCATAAGATATTTTGAGTACGCCGGCGAGTCGCATCAATAAAACTTAAGAATCATTGTAACATTTTTAGGGGGTGGACCAATAATCTCATAATCTAATAAAGAATCGCAGTGAACAGCGGTTGAAACCAACTTAAGTGAAGATATTGACATATTTAGTGTAATATTGCTTCAGATTCAGTGCTGGTGTTGATAGATGCAAAATGTTGGACGTTTGATTTTGTGACAATAATGCCGTGTTATTTGTGTGTCAATCATGATATACTTATGACAGGGTTTTTGTTGTTACAAGTCAAACTATTTATCTTGAGTCTCCTGACGCTAGTTCTGAGTGTGAGGTCATTGACACTAAATGTGTCAGTAAATTTACATCGCCACACTTATGTTTATATGTACTTTAATGACGAATTGAAATGTAATCAATTTTGTAATGTTATTTAAGGAAAAAAATAAAAAAATGCGTATCATAATATTTATGGGTATAAAAAATAAACACGCCGTGAATATCAAAAACTGTATATTGAGTTTTAAAGTACATAAATTAGGGTTTTATTTTTTTAAATTCTTTGTGTCAATGTAAGTCTTGTTTATTTTTACACTCCTGTAATCTGGACTGGGGTTTTTCCATTACCGTCCGAAAAATGGTTGGTGAAATATCTTGCAATTTATTATATATGTACTCTTTTAATTCTTCATTAGGTTCTGGATTGCTAATAAAAACTATTCTTTAAACATATCCCAAAAGGCATTTACAAATACTTTTGTAACTAACAGCCAATAAATAAAAGGTTTTAATTATTTTTTGTACCCGATTTTTCTCGAATTGCATCCCAGACACGAGGTCACAAAGTTCGGATTAAAAATTTCGGGAAAAATATCGGTTTCAGCCAAAAAAACATATAAATTGACATCTAAAATTACTTCTATATTTTTTCCCTATAAAATAATAAATGCTAGGTACTAATCACAGACCGCTGGGGGTCTATATAGACCACTTTAGCAATCACTGGTTTAGTCCACTTGGGCACCATATGGCAGTGTTTTCTAAGCAGTTAGTCGCGAACTATGGCCAGCGGAGATGCCATTTTTGTTATTTATTCATAAAAGCGTTTATTTATTACTTTAAAACATATTTACGGCAAGCATACCAGCGATATATATGGAACCGCTCTCTTTTGGGATCTTAATATTATTAATGTTGTTGAAATGTACAGTAAATTTATAAGGTTAATTATAATACTCCCTACCCTCTTTTGACGTGTTTTTCACGCGATTTTTTTGGACAACCCCATTACTTTTTTGCGAGATGTATTCGTTGTTACGCGATTTTTCTCCAAATTTCACCCGAGTCCGAGCAAACCTATGATTTAAGCAAAATTCCAAAAATTGGAAACGATTACATCTCACAAGAGAAAGTGACAGCACTCAATAATTTATTTAAGTAAATATAAATATGCAAGCAATACCCACGAATCTGTTTCTCATTGAATTTTTAAAATCATTAAAAACATATTATTATTTTTCACACGAATTTGCCGGCGGGTATAGCTCAGTGAATAAAGCGTTTGCTTGGCAAGCCGAAGGTCGTGGGTTCAATCCCCGACGGAGATAAAAAAAAGATTTCTAATCGATTTCTGAGCTCTAAACCCTCACCCCGGTTGGTGTGAATTTGATCCCTCACCTGTAAAATGCCAGTCATAGCCTATTAATCAAAATTGGTGGTAGATGAATGTCGTCCCGAGAAGACCACCCATTCATAGTGGGTGATGAAATTGGTTTTGATTTTAATAATAATTTTCCAAGACCATTGTATCATGTAAAGAAAAGATAAGGTGTAGAAGGATTTTAATATCACTTTTGATAACAAATAGTTATTAATGTTTTACATTAAATTTAAATTTAAAAAATAACAAACTAAAAATATTTAGTTTTGATTTCACATTAATTTTTAAGTGATTACATGTTTCGGACTCCCTCGGGTTCATCTTCAGTAAAGGTTAATCTCTAAAATGACATTTGCTTATATGGGTAAGGGATGTACATGTATTAGGTCTTAAGTTAAATAGTCATTTATTTAAAAAAAAAAAAAAATTAAATGGTCTCTTTATTACAGAAGCAGATGAAGATGCGCTTCAGGGGGCGCTGGAGGTGCTGCGCCCCGCCTCCCAGGAGCACCAGGCAGGGGCGAGAGCTGCAGACAGCGATGAAGACAGTGACGACAGCGAGGAGGAAACTGAACACCAGGGAAGGTTACTGTTTGTAGCGGGCACAGGGAATGGGATGGGGGCCACATCCCTCATGGCGCGTCTAGGGTTGAGCGAACAACCCCCGTCAATGCCCCAACTGCTGATGGTTGACTTGCCACATTCAAGGGCCTGTCTAGCACCCCTAACCGGCTCACTCACTTCGGAAGTGCCCCGAATAGTAGACGATTTCTGGGCTGGACGTCTATCTTGGACCTCCTTACCTCTTCCCGCATGGAACTGAAAAATTATTTTTCTTGTGAAGATAGATTAGATTCCAATCACGTTTCTTACAGCATTCTAAGATAAAATGACAATTTTTAAGCTGTCGCTTAACAACTTGTACACAAAAAATGTATAGTAAACAACATATTTTATTACTTCTGATCTGAACGTGTGTTCTGGACCTCCCTGCTTCTACCCACATGAAAATGAAAGAATATTCCCCTTCTGAAGGATAGATTAGACTCCAATCACATTACTTGTCTAGTGGCCTGTTTCACTCATTGTTCATAATATCTGGTGGCAATATTGACTAAAACAAGGTACAAAAAAAAGATCCATTTAATATTGACTCACTTTTAATGACATTTTTCAAGTTTAAAATTCTGTTCAGAATGTCCGCTGGAAAAATTATCTTCATATCCCTTTTTTAGGAGATTCTGTTAAATTACTATCGTTCATCAGAAATGATTGTACAGGTGAATCCAAGTTAAAGTGAGGTTGCATTTGTGTACAATTAGATCTTGTTTAATCTTGAGATTGATATTTTAATACATTTTGACATTCGCCATGTCCTTTGCCGGCGGGTATAGCTCAATGGTCAAAGCGTTTGCTTTTCATGCCTAAGGTCATGGGTTCGATCCCTGACAAAGATTTAAGAAAAAAGGATTTTTAATCAATTTCTGAGCTCCAAAATACCCACGGTTGGTGTGAATTCGATCCCTCACCCGTGAAATGACAGTCATAGCCTATTAATTAAAATTGGTGATGGAGGAAAGTTGTCCCATGAAGACCACCCATTCATAGTAAATTCCTGTAATAATAAGGATGATACGTGAATCTCGGGCTGTAGTCTATGACGTTGGTGGATCAACACTCCACATGCAGCGCTTAGCCATATGTACCATGGTAAGAATCATATAATTCCACAGATGATCCTTCAGAATTACTATCACCATCTGTCGGTATTCTCCTGTATGTTTACATAAAAAAAATGTCGCATATCACATTTTTATGTAACCTTAACAAGGGTCTGCATTTGTTACAATATAAAATCAATAAAAAAAACTAGGAAGATCGTCTTAAAAATATTTATTCTTCATATAATTCACGGCCTAATTAATTTAACATATAAACGGGAATAAATAATTCATTACAAGATTTCATCGTAAATTTACAAGAGCATCAGTACAATACAAAAAATAGATAATTAGTCAAGATTAAAAATTTTCAAAAATAAATAAACAAAAATACAAAACATTCACGAGTATTCTGCATGGGGCATTTAATTTTTAATAAGTACAGCAACTGTCAACTGGCAACTGACAGTAATTCAACAATAATTCCAGGAGTTTTAGATATAACTATAAAACAGATATTACTTTTATTTTATGATCTAATATACACTTCATCTTTAATAGGAATCAATGAACTTACTTGTGATTGGTCAATCAAATTTAACCAATCACAATTAAAACCTGTGTTCATAAATTGTATCAAATGTAATAAAATTGAACAAAGTGGAATATCATAAAATAAAATTACGATAGAGGCGTTTGTCAAAATCTGGCAGCCACATCACACTAACACAAATTTTTCAGCATTCTGTGTTTTTATGATAGTTATTATATTTCGTAGTTTGGTTATTAGAGTAGTCAGGCTGCCTCAAACCAACACCCATTTCAAAATTATAGCCCTTGGCTGGTATCGCACCACCAAACATAAGACGCAAAGTCATATGCGCTGAAGAAATGCGTAAGGCAATCAACTAACGTCCCACTGCTTGTATAATCAGATACCCCCAACACCCAGACTGAAGTCACGAAGCAGCTTTCCGAGATCCACTCAACCTCTCACATCCGGCCCTGAAAATGAGAGACTCCAGCTCTGGCAACAAGTCACATCAGAGGATTTTATTACTCCCAACTGGCGAAATCTTGACTGGCGGACATGATAATCCCTGAACAGATTAAGAACCGGAGTTGGTAGAACAAAGGACAACCTCGAGCGGTGGGGAATGCTTTGGCAGGGAGTTTCACTATTGTGCGACTGTGGAGACCTGCAGACTGCCTCACACCGAAGATCATACTCCATATGCCCAACAAGCTGCACATCTCAAGACATAATGCTGGGCAACACACGGGGTATCAATATTGCCAGATACTGGGCAGAAATAATTTGACGTCGCTGACACGAAGAAGGTATTTCGTTCTAAATTAATAAAAAAAAAACTGCTTCCCTCACACACTTACACTGTGAACAGTGATATAATGACTAGTATTAGTCTATGGGTGTACTTGCAAATCGTAGGCTACATTATATACATGGTGTGCCAGGTTTCTTCAAACGACCTACAAACGTATTATCTGTTTTATATGTGATATTTAAAATAATATACGTTGACTTTAGTACTATCTAGTATCGGTTTTCTGACATTGCCTCAGTGGCCACAGTACCAGATGCTCAGTGCACAATAAAACAAACACATTGGGCCGAGAATCTTATAACATATTATAACTAAAAGTGTCACTCGAGGTAATAAAAAACTTAAAACTATCATTGTCATCGAGGATGGTCACAAAATCATTATCACAGAGCGGGGGATCACCTTCACGGCTGAAACGCGCCACACACCCCCATCACACCAAACAATCTCCTTGACGATGCACAGGCGTATATAATCATTGATTCTTTACAATTCATAAGTCTCACAGATTTAGTTCACAACGTAGAACCAAGAAAATAAATTAAAACGCGAGATGTCGTACAAATTATTAAGACCTACGCATACTAGCAATATACATTGCATATCTTACTTTATGAAAATACACTCAGCTACATAACACATAATGATCCAAAGGTGTATGCATAATAAAAACAGAACCATTATAGATTATTACATGTCTAGTCTAGCTGTGTATATTTTCGATGGTCGAGCAATGCTATGTCATCGCTTGTGATGATAGACCTTAACAGCAAGCATACGAGGTTGGTCTGTAAGGAAAGGTTTCTAAAGCATTGGAGTTGCAAAGAATGCTCTAAAGCGAGATCAAAATATAAATAAAGGAACGTAAATTACACCTGGCAGTAGCAGCTTATGAAAGCATAATTGTGAACGGCTACCAAACCGAGACTTAACTCCATAGACATTTTAGAATAGCAGGAAACAAAGCTACATGATAGTGTTGTCAAATCTTGCATTAACCTTTAAACGCCCAGTGGTTTCCTTACGGGACCGCAAATATGCGTCGTTCAATGCCCTATGGTCCCATATAGGAAGTGCATATGGTTCATTTCACAATCGGATTACATTAATTTGCAATAATAGTATTAAAGTAAGTTCATGGAAGAATCTATTGTGCGACAAAACATTACAAACATTGGCCTGCTAGGGCATTGAACGATGTAAATTTATGGTCCCGTATGGGACCACTGGGCGTTTAAAGGTTAAAGTATTCTTTGCAACTCGACGCTTTGAAGACCTTTCTTTATGCACCACTCTCATATATATATATTGCGAGTGAATCACAAGGTACGCATACCTCTACACTAGCATCGTATTGAGTCACAGTTTCCACTTGCCGAGCACTTTTTTAATATTGCATCGAAAACTAATTGTTTAAAAAAGAAACAGTCTCTCGTATTCTTCACTGTTCTTGGCTGATGACCTGCACCGGTGTCAGCATCAGCACTATGAGAGCAAGGCTGTGAGGGCATCCAGGAACTTGGGCACATGCTGCGTCCGGATGGAGATCACCGAGGAGTCAAAGTGCTCCAGTTGGACGGCCGCCTGCGATTGCAGAGCAGCCTGTTCAAAGGCACGACCAAACAGACTGAAACATGGAACAATATCAGTGGTTATATCATCATTCATCAACTGTGGCAAGCATACTTATCAATTTGAAAAAAGGGAGGCTTTCTTGATTTTTTTCATCAGCAACAAGTATAGTGTTGCGGCATGCTTTAATTTTACAAATAAATGTATTTATCCCAAAGAAAGGCGAAGCGAGGGGGAATCCATCACGTACGGCTGCCAAGCCAAGACTGAGCTGCCCGCTAGGGATGGGATTTGGAGTGGAGGAACCAAGGTACACTACAGAATCGTGGGATCCACCATAACAGCGCTTTTTAGGACTGTAGCGCCATGGGAAACTTATTTTACGGATAACCCTCGTATCATTAATTTAGACCTAGAAGAAAGTCAACACGTAGCATGGATTCATAATCGTGTAATATTTTTTTAGTAGCTCACATTCTTGTCTTTCAAAACTGTGCAAATTGTTTGCCTGATTTTATTACTAGGCAGGGAAAGTTTTAAAAAAAATTTACTCATGAAATGGTGATCCTAACAATAAGAAATGATTATCAGTATAAGTGATATGTGACAATTATACTCAGATGTGTGAAGCATGTATTGTATTTATAAAACATTTTATAGCTTGATACACTACAGTGAAGTGTTGCCATTATTTTTATTAACCCTTTCGTTACGGCTTGGTGGAATACGAATTATACTGTCAATACAGCGTGAATTTTCAAACATTTTTTTTTGTTTAAAACTAGAATTTGAAGCATAAATGTACTTATATGACCTATTTTCATATATCACAATGGTTCTTGTATCATTTATCTATCAGATGATGCTTAAAAAACTATTATATTTAACATACATTAATTTTATAACTCCATACATGTGGTGGCATTCACACATGTGGTTTACAGAAAAATCGCTGCTGTGACGAAACCTAACGATATTTATTTACATACTTTACAGATTCCTGTAAAAAATATATGTAGGTTGATAAAGGGAATGATTGCAGTTCCAAGTTCCCACCGTAGATGTCACAATGAGTACTGAAAGTAGCAAAACGATATATCACGGCTCCCGATGTCAACGGTAGGGGAATCTTGGACAGCACATATCGACAACCGATGCGAAAGGGTTAAATGTCAATAAAAATATGTCTATTACAAATTGTCAAGGAGAGTTAAGGCAACAACAAAAAATGTTAATTGATTTAAGTAAATTAGAGTGATATTAATAGTAGATGTGAAAATGATCTTTCTACCTGTTATATATTTCCATAGCCTTTCAAGTGGAGTACAAGACGATGGTTTACCTGTATATGGGGATCCAAGTTTTATAAAACAATTTTTATTCAAGTAGAGATCAATGCAAGATGATTAGTTGTTGTAGGAATTTAATATTAAAGTAATTTGTACAAAAATACATGACTATTCATTTCGACTTTATCCCCCAATATATTTTTTATTATAATATACATGAATGGTTTCGGGAGAGCACAACTGGTAGACATTGTTGGGCTCTTTGTTACCAAATGGGATGTTTAACCCTTTGGTTACTAAGCGTCCAATATTCGACGGTCGATTCTCGTGCGAAAAAGACGAAGCGTCGAATATTCTCGGCTCATCTAAACACAAGTTGATAGAAATACAGATTTATTATTTACATCATATATGATCTCAAAATCAAAATTTGAGTTTGGATATTTCATTTTTTGATGTTTATATTTTTTATTGGCAAATATAATTGTTATTGACTAAATTATTATTTGCTTAATCTGAAGTATGAACTGTTTGGAATGAACATTATTTTTATTTTTACAATCTAGCATAAAAAATATAAAAATTATGTTAAATTTTTAAAGTACTAAAAAATGCTCTAATATCGCTTCGTTTTTTCGCAAGTTCGCTAAGAAAATTCTTAGTAACCAAAGTGTTAAGTAAGAGTTGGGAAAACTTCAAGTAAAAGAGTATACTAATATGTTTTTGGTTAATGGAACTTAGCAGTTTTGTAATAACTTTTGAAATAGATACGACCCATGTTCAGACCAATGAAACAGTTCATTTTTTTGACATTTTTAGCCCTTCATTTATAGACCTAGTTAGTTAGTTCCTTGAACATCTTGATGTACGGCCGTGTGACATGGTGCTTATCTGAAAGTGATAAAATAAAACTAAAGGCCTTTGAGATGTACTCTTACAGAAGAATTCTTATAATTTCCTGGAGAGACCACGTCACGAACAATGAGGTTCTCAGCATAATCAAGGAAGATAGGCACCTAGTAAGAACCGTTTCAAAAAGGCGAGCCCGATGGATTGATCACATCATGCGCCACGATGGTCTTCTTCACGACAATGGAAGGGATGGTTGATGGTAGAAACTGCAGAGGGCGCCCTAGACGGGAGTATTAGCAGCAAGTGTTTGACGACATGAGTTGTAGCTCTTATGCTGAGCAAAAGGGGGTTTCAGAAGATCGGGATGCAAGATTTTGTCGCTGCAAACCAATCCACCAGATTGATACTACGAAGAAGAAGTCCAAGACAAAATTTTTTATTTATAATTTACATTTTGGAAACAACAAAGTATTTTTTCGTACAAGTCTCGATATTTTTTGTGAAATGAAGCAAGAAGAAAATTCAATCTAAAAATGTGTAAAAGATTATTGTTTTTTCTTGGACTGTGTTAAACCGGTGGGTTCAATGGTCAAAACGTTTTTTTTGCAAGCCAAAGGTCGTGAGTTTAATCCCTGATTTGAGATTTAAAAAAAAGGATTTTTAATCGATTTCTAAGCTCTAAAATACCCCCGAGCATATGTCTGACACCAAGTACTGCGACAGAGTTCATCAGCTACCAAGTTCCTCACCTCATACCAAATCAGCATTTGAATTAAAATCATAAGATTAAAAGAAACTGACTTGCGGGTGGAATCATCGGCAAGCGGCGGCACACCTAGCAAGAGACAAGTGGGCTCTGTATCAGGCGCTGCGTCAGGGGGAGTCGCCTCTGGAGCCGCGGCCAATAAGGGCAGTGAGGGTCGCCCCGCACAGCGCTGCGCCCAGCGAGCCACCACGCCCAGCCAGTGAGGCCCGGCCCAGGCACTGGCCGTCTGGAACATATCATATTTGTTATTAAATCTTATCTTAAACTAATAACTACATTACTATGCATTATAACTAAACATTTTACATCACTTCCAAGGTAATTTTCCGACCCCTGTCATGTACGCTTACTGTACATCCTAATTTTAAAACCATGTATATCAGCTTATAACTAGGACTGCTTATAACTAATCCACGGCTCAAATCAAGAAGTTTCCTACAGTCAACGGAACTGATCATACCTGAGGCCACCCTGCGGCTGAACATGTGGAGAAGCGCAACTGAGGGGGATACTTGGATTGCCCCGAAAGAGGACCTAGCGTCTGGACACAACCAGGGGTGGAATATATGGAGGTCCCTTAACAGACTGGACTGGAGTATGCAAGACGAGGACACAAATGAAAGCCTGGCAGTTTTACAGCGGACCAACTAAATGTGACTGCGGCGTGTAGCAGACCCTGTCACACCTTCAGGCGTGTGCGCTGTGTACGAATAGCTGCACCCAGGAAGATTTGATGATGGCCGAGAGTAATGCCGTCGATGTCGCCCACTTCTGGGCAGACAGGATCTGACTCTGTTGTTTCCGACACGATTATATATACTAGGACAATATCCGAGAAAAACTTCTTCAAATATTTTATTATGTAGTTCATCTTATACATAAAAAATCTCTAAGACCAGATCACGTTTTCATAATTTCTTCTATTTGAAAAAAAAAACACAAAAAAACTGTTTAAAAAACAGCTACCTAAAGTGGTTGCCCCCCTTAAATGAGATGTATAGTAAATATCAGTATGTTTATTTTGATCTGGGCAATAAAGATTGCATTAATACATGTGCCCATAATTATGAAAGAGGTGTAAGTTAACAAATGGAAAAAATAAGTTATTTATTTATTTCAGTTCAGATTGTTGTGAATTAATCTCTGTCGGTGATCGAACCCACGAACTTTGGCTTGCCAAGCAAACGCTTTTAACATTGAGCTATACCTGTGAATTAATACAATCTTAATCCAACATAAATTTAAAAAAATCTAAATACAGTATTTTATGCAACATGAAGTTGTCACTTTCATTGGTTTTCAACCGACATCAAAATGCAAACCTTTAACTTGTTAACCGGGAAATTTAATTTTGCTAATGTTAAAAAGAAAACAAGCGGCGAGTTCGTACAACTCAATGGCTAGATGTACATGGTATATGATGAACAAACAAAATAAGCCGTAGCTCGTCACGCTTGTTAGAGTGTAATTTCAGAAGTGTCTTGATTGAATATATCGTCATACCTGCTACAATTGCTTTCTTGGAATGATGGAGTATTACGTTATATCACACATTGGATCACTTTTATAATGGTGGGTAGATTATAAGTAGATGGGAGAATCACCTCAGGTAACATAAAATAAAGAAAAGGTCCAGCATTGAGCAGCGCGTGAGCCTCCATGGCGCCCTGTACGGCGCGCGCCGCTGCCCCCAGCAGACGTTTGGCCGCCTCCAGCCCACGCCGCAGCTGCGCGCCCCCGTCCCGCGACAGCGCGTCCAGCGCCGCCTGGAAGCGCTCCGCCGGCTCCCCGCGCCGTGCTCCAGCAGCGCCAGCAGGGCGTACACCACGTCGGGGGCACTGAACTTGTTGCGGTAACCGTGCTGCAGCGTGAAGGCCAGAAACACCACATCGGGCAGCTCATACTTGTCGGCGAGGCGCTCCAAGGACGGTAGAAACTCTCGCCGCAACTCCAGGTCCATGGCAGAATAAGCCTGACGAGCTTGCGCCAATGGCAACCTGTAACATTTATTGTTTTATTTATTTTTTATTTATTTAGTTTTGCCAACAGATACAATCAAATATATTTCAATATCCCAATACCCAACAAGGTAATATGGATCATCAGTAACACAGGTAAATGACTGGTTGTAATGTCTGCGTAGGACTTATAAGAAGTTGTTTCTCATCCATTCAGTCTATAGTTTGGTTTGAGACCCGAGTGGTACTTACTAAATAAATAGACAGTCGGAAAATAATATTAATATATAAAAGCTTGCGAATAAATCTTGACTGATTAAATTATAAAAAAATATTATAAACATACTCCGAATATATACTATAGAGACATCTATTGTTATACGATGGTAGCAATGGTATAAATACAACTTATTTCGCGCATCCGTTCAGGCAGGAGACAGTCGAGTGGACTAGGGTAATGAACAAAAGCAAAGGTTGGTTTCAAGGCTCGTGGTTCGCATTCCACCTATGCTGATATTTTTTCTGAATGAACTGATGCGTATAAAATTTGAGGTATAATTGTATGTATATATTTAATTACTAATATTTCAATAAGCTTCTTTATCGAGTGATTCTTCGTGTTCGTGACCTGCTCCCCATCCATTCAGCACGCGTTCCGATGACTGTCCCGGTGACGTGGATTCGTTTCTTTGATTAACGGGGATGTCATTATATTCTTAGGGTATATTGAGGGTCGAGCTGCTGCTTAGGACAAAATGGCCCATGTCTTACGGTACGTCGGGATAATCACCCAATTTTCCTACGAAATCCGATTAAAAAAGCTACAGTTGCTTTCTTGGAATGACGGAATATTACGTCATACCCGGTTAACAGGATATCAATTGGTGTTCAATATTTATATATTTCTTACAAATATTTTTTTACTACCACAGCAATCTTTGCAAGTTTGCGGACTCTTGCCCTAGAGGCTCCCGGAAATGTTCCCATATGTACACAGATGTCCTGGGACAAGGCATAGACAATCTTGGCTTATAGAATTGTGAAGCGGCAATTTGCGGTGTCTAAATGCTCCAAATATGGAACAGATATGCTAAGAACAAAACAATGGGTACTGATCATAGAAGAGTATTTATCCATTTACTGGCAAACACAATATACAACATATGTAATAATAGAAATATAATTTTATGAAAAAATAAATAAGCAATTGATTTTATTAACCCCTTGTGTGATTTGCCCGAATACAATTTGAATTTCCCGAACTGGATTCGGGGACATCGTACACGAAACTTTTTATAACGATTTGCCCGAATCTAGCTCGGGTCATTCCCCCACCTTCCCCCACCAGGGGCTAGAGAACGGATCCAAAGGACGCAAGTGGCAAGAAAATACAATGAAAAAAAGGTGGTTTTTTTGACCCACTTTTTGCAAGAGGTTGACCACAGAAGTGGTTAACTACTTGAAGAGCTGGTGTGTCATATGTTTGTCTTTCCTGCAAATCTCACCCCATGTCAGCCAGCAGGCGATGCAGGCGCTTGTCACCGCGCAACGTCCACAGGCGCAGCTGAGCCGCGGAGTATGGCGAGCAACGCAGCGCAGACTCCACACTCCAGTGGCGATATAGCGCTAAACGAGCTTCCTTCTCCAATGACACGCTCACACCCGTAACAGCCTGGAATACAAAAACAGTGAAACAGACAGAGAGAACATGAAAAAAATGGTTGCGATGCAAGTTACAGACACGGTTAGATTATGAGAAGTGAAAAACAATGAAAGAACATAGGAATCCAATCCATGATGGCCTCGTTTTACCCGTGCACGTAATTTCAACAATAGCCTTGATGTAGTTTAACAGTAATAGACTGTCAGAACTAAGCAGCTGTTCAAAAAGGTCCTCCCAAGAAATGGCAGAGACTCTCAGGCGAAAACACAGAACAGCCTCCTATTCTCATTGATGTCTTACAGTCTGTTGTATGCACTTCTAACAGTAGAAGCTAATAGTCGATCCTCACTTGAGTGCTCAACTACAGAAGCTCTAAACCAAATCTCATCCTGGGGCCAACGAAACAAACTATGTTTTGCGCCACATAAAACAGAAGCTATTCTTTTAAAGGGAAAATTATCTCCTCTACGTCCACCAACTATTTACTTCCAAGGTGCTAAAGTAAAAATTTCTACAGAAGTTACATACCTTGGCGTAATCATGGATGGTAAAAGAAGTTTCGCCGCTCACGCTCGCCATGTTGTAGATAAGGCGCGGAAGGCTTTCTTCTGTATTTCTCGCCTTACGGGGAATTCATGGGGACTCAAATTTCGAGCCCTTAAAACAGTGTATGACGCGATCTTTCTCAGCACGGTGACATATGCGGCGCGGTGCTGGGTTGAGCGCACTCGACTACTCTTCATTAGACGCATTCTCTTGAGCGGTCAAAGAACCCCACTTCTCTCACTTACTAAAGCCTATCGATCCTCTGCCACCGAGTCATTGATTATCCTTGCGGGAGTGCTGCCGTTGGATCTGCAAGTGCAGGTGAGCGCCGCTATGTCGTTGCTTAGACGTGGCTTCTCTGCGGAGGTCGGGGCACTTGTCTCAATCCTCCGCAGGGTAAGATCACGAAAGAAACCGAAAAAGAAGTAAGACTGGCGGCGCTTGCAGCATGGCAGAGCAGATGGTCGACCTCGCTCAAGGGTAGACACACATATTCCTTCTTTCCTTCTGTCCTCGATAGAATGAAGATGCCGTGGCTTATTCCAAACCACTGGACTAGTCAATTCATGACTGGGCACGGCAATTTTAAGGCTAAACTCTTCAAGTTTAGCCTCGTTGATAGTCCAGACTGCCCATGCGGCAGCCCCTTGCAGGAGGCTGAACACGTTCTGAGGCATTGTCCAATATGAGATTTAGCGAGGCAACGGCTCCTTAGCGTAATCCAACAGAAGTCTGGACCGGTTGGATATATCGATCTCATATCTACGGAGCCCAAATACCATGCATTTTCTGTATTCGCGGCGACCTTCAGCGAAGAAGTCTAAAAGTCCAAATTTTAACGTCTCAACTACTAACTTTTACACCCATGTGTGGTGTTGCTCACCAAAACCAGTTACTTGTATAACGAGAATGTACTCTGAAAACAATGCCTTGGTAAGTGCTCCCAAGGAGCGCAGGTACAAGGCGACCGGCCCAGGGGCCTAAGGCCCCCAAAAAAAAAAAAGTCTGTTGTATGCTTGGATGATATGGACAAGCATTACAAGAAGAGACGCAAAACCTTTTTATGAACACTGTGAATATTCATGTCTAGTAAGATGAAAATCTATGATGTTTTTCTTTTTTCATGGATTAAACGATCGATGGATGGAATAAAAGACTTGGTTATTCCTCTGGAAGCTGATTCCCGATATATAGATCAAGTTAGATGTTGGTGGGCCATTATTTTTTGATCACCGAAGAAAGGGATGGTTTTAAATCACAACAAATATAATTTAATTATTGACATAAATTAAAAGAAGTAAGAGTTTTGATTCGTGCTTTCTGACTATAATTTTATGGCAACCATTTGCTAGGAAAATCAACTGAAAAAAATCTAATTTTGGTGGATGATACGAAAGTGTCTAGAAATCAAACTTCTGTTGTTGTCCGAGTTCTTATACAGAGAACAATAAAACTCTATTATATCAGTAATCAAATACACACATAATATATGAATTTTTTTTTAATTTTTATTAGAATATTATTTTATTATTTCAATATTCTAATCTACTTTTATAGATCATTGACTATATTACAATATTATTATTTAAATATACATATACTATACATAAAATTCTTTTTTCAACGCGTCAATCCAAGCACAAAAATAACGGCAGAAGCGGGATGCGAACTGCGGACCTTGGAAACCAACTATGCCCAGGTATTCATACCGCTCGGCGAACTGCGGCATTGCTATGCCTAGACCGACTCGCGTTGAAACTAGTATTTATATCATGTGCTTGGATTGACGCATTGAAAAAAGAATTTTATGTATAATATATGTATATTTAAATAACACACATAATAATATTTTACACCAAATTTTATACGCATCAATTCATTCAGAAAAAATTCCCCGCCTGAGTAGATAAGCGAAAGTTCATGTATTTATACCATTGTTACCATCGTATAACGATAGATGTCTCTGTAGTATATATTCAGAGTATGTATGTTATTATTTTTATTATTCAATCAGTCAACATTTATTCACAAGGTTTTTATATTATTAGTTTCCGGCAGTCTATTAATTTAATATCTATTATATTCTTTAGAAGCGCCAGTAACTTACTCTGTGTCGGTCTCTACTAGCAAGCCTTGCCGCGTGTCCCTGCAGAGCCCCCGTTTCCAGCACATAATTAGCGGTGCGCGCTTTACCCAACAACAACTGCTCCGTGGCCCCAACAGCGGCCCACCATAACAGATCCGAGTTATCTTTAGACAGCTGCCAAGCCAGCTCCAACACTCGCACCGCTATCTGCAACACAAAGAGAGTTAAAAAGAAGACACAAAAAGTGAGCTCAAGAGCAAGGTGTTGTGCAGGACTCACCGAGCGGCCGTAGTAGCTGAATTGTGAATAGTCGAACATGAGCTTATCGCGGGTTTCCTCCCAAAGCCTCCGGCTGCGACGCCTCTCCGCTCTGCGCTCGGCGGCCTCCAGTCGCCCCTCCGGCGCTGAATTTTCCTCGGACTCCGACTGGGACTCCTCTTCAGACTGATACGTTACATAGAAAAATATATATATTATGTTAATTATTTATTCGTATTTATTATTCAGTGTATTCTAACCAAATCTCAATGAGAGATTTCTGTTGGCTAAATAATATTTAAAAATTTTAAATGTTTGCTAATTTGTGTTTTTTTTTTATGGAGCAAATAGACTAGGCAAACTCCTGTTTCACAGTTTTATTATCTCAGATTCTTTTATGCCTTGTACCAGAACACCTATATCTCAGAAGTCCACGTGGGAACATTTATGGTTCCCGGGAGCCTCTACGGCAAGAGCCTTCAAACTTGCATAGATAAACTGCAGATGTAATAGCAGAGAAATATTTAGATTTTTTAAATTAAGGTTTAACACGTTCCACGCCACGTAGGTCACCGGTGACCTTCGCTGTTGTTGACCAGGGCGCCACGTAGGTCACCGGTGACCTACGTTTTTTTTTCTCGAACAAACAGTCCCTGTACGCCAGCGGTTACATTTCAAAGGAATTTTAACATTGAATGTGACTTATAATGGCGCCTTTGAGTTATATATGATAACCTTAACTAATTTAATTGATTTATATTATTAAAATTACGATGTAATCACCTCTTCATCATCTCTGAATATGGCGTCAAAGTCGGGAACTTCATCATCGTCGTCGCGGCCAATCAGCTGCACCTGCAACATGACATGAATATATATATTGTATAACACTAAGAAATAATAAAATTAAAATAAATATGAGTGTAAAGCAGTGCTCCGCAACCGGTGTGCCGCGACACACTGGTGTGCCATAAGCCGATACAGGTGTGCCGCGATCAAATAAGGCAATATTATAAATAAATAATTTTACGACGGTCCTCAAGCTCCCAGCGCCCATCGCCTATTTATGTAGACATACAACGACGTACTTCCTTTATTAAGTTCTAAATGAAATAAAAAAAAGTGAAATTGATCAAATTAATAGCTATTTTTGGCTTTTGGTGTGCCGCGGTATTCAAGGTGAGAGCTTTGGTGTGCCGTAGAATGGAAAGAAGTACTTTGGTGTGCCGTAGATGAGAAAAGGTTGCGGATACAGGTTCTGGTGTAAAGGGCTGTGTGCAATGGATGGAATAAGTGATACTGTCCAAAGCAAGCTCGCTCCCTCATAATGTTACATGCAAGGCTAGCGGAAGTCATGGACAAAGGACAGATAGACAGTCCACGAGGATAAACTTACCTGACCATCGCTGTAGACATTGCAAACGTCAGTGGGACGATGAGCATCCAGCAAGAAGAGAGTCACATTGGGCTCGGGACGCAGGAGTTCCACCACGTCTAGGGTGCCTCCGCAGTTGAGCAGGACAGCAGCGCGCAGGCCGGGGGCCGCTGCGTGCGCTGCGTAGGCGGCTGCCAGCTCCTGTGCGCCGCTCACGCAGGCCATGGAGTGAGCTCCTGCGCCTGAGCCCCGCAGCAGCGCCTGGAGCCCCGCCAGCGCACACAGCGCGTCCACATCACGGTTCACCAGCAGCAACACACGCTGAAACACATCCCACCACTCATTAATCTCATTATCTGCTAATGGGCATGGTTCAGATGTAAAGCACTTGCTTACCATACGTCATCAATTCAAAACCATATTCTTTTGAATGCAGCTTTTTTTAGTGGGTTTGTTAATCGAATTTTGCACAATTAATATAAACTGTAATATATTTTCTACTAAGCAAATACATCAAACATTGCTTATAGTTTTTAACTGCAGTCTAAGTCTTCGCCGGCGGGTATAGCTCAATGGTCAAAGCGTTTGCTTTGCAAGCTAAAAGTCGTGGGGTCGATCCCCGACGGAGGTTTAACAAAAAATATTTTTAATCGATTTCTGAGCTCTAAAATAATACCCCCGGTTAGTGAAAATTTGATCCCTTAACCGTAAAATGAGTCATAGCCAATTATTTAAAATTGGTGGTAGACAAAAGTCATCCCGTAAAGACCACCCATTCATAGTAAATTTCTGTAATAATAAATATGTGTGAATCTCGGACTGTAGTCCATGACGTTGGCAGATCAACACTCCACATGCAGCGCTTAGCCATATGCACTAAAGTAAGCGTCATAGAATTCCACTAATGAGACCTCAGAATCACTATCACCATCTGTCGGTAATCTCCTGTATGTTTACATAAAAAAATATATATTGTATATATATATTTACTTTATTATTACATTAGAACAGTAGGAATATAGCTTCGTTATGAGGCTGCAAATTTCATGTTAAGCTCATGACAGCTATAGACGTCATACGCAGCAAATGGGTTAAGAGCATAAATTTTAATTTATTTATAACCTTTATAAATAACTTGAGCGGAGCTGACGTGGGATGAGGCGAAGACTATGGCAGCTGACAGTTTCGTGGCGGCAGTTCATAATCCTATATGCTCCAATTAGGGGATCGGATATGGTATGATGATAGTAAATAACTCGGTTGGTGTGAAATTAATAAATCTGCTTGATTTAATTTAAATTCATTAAAACAAAAGATCGTTGTCCCTTACGATTAGAATTGCGAAACTAAAGTGACTAAAATCAAGTGACAAATTTACAACCCTTAGTGCAGGATTTCATTAATCTAAAAATAGTGTTAGATCGACTTGTAAAATGGTTTTCATGATACAGTAATCTTCCCGGATACGCAATATCCACATAAATAACATATTTACAAAATTTCATAGTGATTGGGTAAGCAGTTTGGAATCCCCTTAGTAATGTACAAACATACATATATTTTTAAATAGATGTTGAAGTAATTACTTAATTAATCTAGTTATTGTGTAAATCAAAGCAATCTTAATTAAATTGTCTGAAAACTCATTTTAGCGCAGCCAATGACAAAAGTTTATTGTCCCTAAAGGGCTGATAAAGGTTTAAATGCAGCAATTACATTTTCTTATATTAAATTCAAATTTTCAGTAGGTATTTTGTTTTCAATATCGCTAGCAAAGTTTACTTAAAAGTTTACAAAAAGCCATTTTCAATACTAAATCTGACAATAATAAAAACAGACCGTATCATAATATGGTATTGGTTTTACAAAAGCATGATATACTACACTGAAACATTACCTCACTAAGTATTCTCTCGTGTCTCACTGCAGAAATCGGTGACAAACACTTATAATGAACGGAGAATGCACCCACAGAGGAAATAATTTTCACCTGAGGAAACTATGTCACTTGCCATTACAATATAGCCTGAACACTACAGGTAGAGTGTGAACCAACTTAGGTAAGACTGCAGTCGGGAATTCACGCCGGGTATAAGGGTTATAAATTATGTTGGTGAGTGTCCGCATGCAGTGGTGGGTGTTTACTCACGCTCGCGCACAGCACGTTGTAGAAGTCCTTCTTGAGGTCCTGCACGTACATGGCTGAGCGCGCGGTGCAGTGACAGAGATGTGAGGCTCGTGTATTGTTGTTAGTCTCTCCCGCCTTCACAGCCGTCACGCGCAGTTGCCGGCCTGATCAGGCTGTCAACCGCATGATGCGCAACACATGTGAATAGGTATCATTCATACCCAATTGTGCAATTGGGGCAGTGGTCAATAAACCGCTGTTTAGGATTTTTTTTAAATGGCACTTTTAATTAGAATTTTTAAGCAAAGATAACATACGTATATTGCGCTCTTGAATACTGGAGAGTAAATTCAGAAAAAAACACACTCCATATACATTATTGTATTTTATTACAATTTTAGTAAACAATAATTATATAAAAAATATGACGAATTTTTACCGAACTTATACACAAAAAGATGAAAAATTATTCGTAAGTGCAAATATTTTTTAGCCTTTGAATAGTCTTCAAATAAATATTTTCAATATAAATTTTAACGTAAAATTTAATAAATGTATATTTCTTAATAATATTAATTTCTTAGTGAAATGCGCTCAATGCTTCTTATTTATTTCATCAAGAATGTTTGCTTTTGTAGTACAAGGACGTAAAAAAATTTCAACTTTTATCTTTTACAAAATATTATTTTTCTTGAGAAAATTTTTGCCAAGCACATACGCCGTCACTTAAAGTCCAAACTCTTTCGAAGCGTCGGGAAATGATCACAAGCTCGATTTAAATAGTCCTTTTTGTCCACACTTATCAAGGCTTGCTAATACAATTATTAAAAAAATACTTAAGTAATAAAAAAAAATAGGTACCTATTAATTACTGAAAGAATTTATTTCCCTACAAAGCTTGTTGGGATATTCTGCGGTTAACGGCAACACTTGGCGTTGATATTTTTGCAGTTTGGAAACTTTGCGCAACATAATAAAAAACTTTATCTGTAGTGAAAAGTGACGTCCGACTCCCGTCCAAGAAAGCGACGAGCCCCCGAGCCGAGCTGAAGCCGGGCACCGCGGCAGAGACAGAGCGGAGCGAAGAGGACCCCGCGCGGTGAGTCGTAGGATTGTTGCAAAGTCGGCCGCGACCGAAGACGGCGACCTCAGACATCGCGAGACTAACATGCCCGTCTGTCCCCAGTTGGCGTTAGCTTGATGAGCGCGTGAGCTGCCCCCGCGCCCCCATGGCTGCGCACGAGGCTCAGCTGCGCGCCGCCGCCTCCCCGGCTAGCAACCAACAGCAGGTAACATACTCATGCGTTAATAAACAACCCGATGTTTGTAATTTGGAAGGAATGTCTTTGTTTGTGTTCGCTTTGGTTCGGAATGTCCCGAACGTAAATATGCATGATTAATGAGGGCAGTGTTCTCTTCCTGCTGCAGAGCTAAATATAGCGCGATGCACTATGCGGGAGACAACCTGCTGTAGGGAAAATCTGTCATTACTATTTGTTGACGTTTTTGTTTTTCCATCAAAACATCTCTGAGAAACTCTTGTTGTCTATGTTATATATGTAGTTTTCTCTTATATGTTGTATGTGATGAATATATGATTTTTGAAATATCAAATTATTAATTATTTTGCTGGTTAATAATTATATTCAAACTTAAAAGTCTAGACAACCTCAAAATGGCTAAAGGCGATAATCGTATTAAAATGATATTGTGGCTTTTAGGTTTAGCCGAATTAGTATTTTACAATATTTCGACCGCCATTGCAGAGAAAATAGTAATTTGCCACACACGGCTAAACCCAAAAGTCAGAATATCAAATCTGGCCGTGAAAACCTAAGAAGTTATTGTATTAAAATGTTATTTCTTGTCTACATTAGTTGTGTACCTGACAACTAAGTTGTATATAAGTAGGGCAAAGCAAACTCTAGTCAAAACTGCAATGAGGAGGGTTCTCGGATTACAAAAACAACATTTATGCAAGACTTGCATGACCTAATAAAAAAATAAACAGTTTTGAGTTATTATTATATTAAATAAAATAGCAAAAATATTATTAGTGAGATATAATAAATAAATCAGTCGCTCAGTCAGCATTGTGGCAATAAACATGTGTGAGAGTTCATAAAGTTTACTGAGAAAATTCCAATTTGCTTGCCTGCAATATTCTTCTTATGCGTCCTTGAACTGAATTGCATCATAATTTGCTCCAAAATAATTCATATCACAAGGAACCATCTATTTTCACATGTGGACCTCCGGATATACAGGTGTTCTGGGACAAGGCATAGACAACCCAAGCTTACAGAACTGTGAAACGACAATTTCCATATGCTCCAAATATGGAGCGGATATAGCAAAAAAAAATGAAAGTCTCTCAAATAATCTAGAAATAATTATACCACCTACTTCTTAAGCGCTATAGTATTGTGTGTTTTGTAGATTGTTTCCATCCAGTCACCGGGATTGCAAGTCACCGCAGGAATGGCTCAGCAGCATCAAGCACAGCAGCAGCAAGTTCAGCAACAAGTACAACAACAAGTGCAACAACAAGTGCAGCAACAGCAGCAAGCCCAGCAGCAACATCAGCAACAGCAGCAGCAACAACAGCAACAACAGCACCAGCAGCAACAGCAAATCAGGTTGGATGCTAAGCGCACTTGATGACAACCATCAGCTTCCCTGTATAGTTTACAACAATCATTGTTGTGTGCAGTGTCTTAGTCGCACAATAGTGACTCTCTAATAGTGAATTAATAATTCAAGAGTAAAAATATATATAAATATAGATACTTATGATTAAGTACTAAGAAAAACAAAGCAATAAAGACAAGCAACAGAAATTATTATATTTTATATCCCAAAACAAATTATTCTTCCAAACAAATTCGTGGAGTTCGTGCCTGAATTGGGCCTCCCTTGCATGAAATATATTAACATTCAATTTTGATTGATTGGAATAATTAAATTATATGAAAAGGAAGTTTTTTAAGCGCCACTTTCTGCAACCAATGTATTGTGTAAAAAAAGATTGGGGTGCTTTACCAACCATTGGATGTCGGTCAATTTAATGAAACAACAATTTAGTAAAACATACAAATCATTTATTGAATATAAGTTATAAACATGTAGTGTTAAGTATGAAATATTAAAGTTATGTATAAATAAGCTTGTGTGAAATTTGCATTAAGTTAGCGTGCCGAGTATGATGGTTCTGTTGTGTCTTATTCCAGCACCGAGTGGGGGCACGGGCGCCTGCAAGTGCTGCAGCAGGGAGGGCAGTATCTGCAGCAACTGTACAGTCCCCAGGGTCAACATCTGCTGCTGCAGCCCGGAAACTTGGCGCTTCATAACCTGCAACCGCAGCAGATCCAGGTGAGTGGCTTCAGAGAGATTTGTTTAATCGCTGATGATCTTTACTGCCTTGCTGGAATTGTCTGGTGTAGATGTTTTACCCATTCGGACAGAATAACGAGTCTAAATGGTGTGTAACCGCGTCCAAAAATGTCAACTATGAGACCATCTTGTAGCAACTTCAATAATTTGTAAAAAATTCAAAAACCATCAACATATTCAAACTATTACTTTATAATTAAGTTGAATACCTTACCTATGGAATATAGTGAAAAAGCTTTTTTTCTCATCCTTGATTTGGTTTTCTTTATTGATTCATAAACATTGCATTTTCGCAATTTGAGCATTCGTGACTTTTTTCTTACTTCATGCCATTGTATGTTATCCGTATTTTTAATATATTTTTATAAAAAAAAACCTGATCATTTAACACCCAAATATTTCTCTGGTACTACAGCCCGCAGTCTATGCAAGTTCATGGACTCTTACCCTTGAGGCTCCTGGGAACCATCTATGTTCTCATGCGGACCTCTGGGTATACAGTGGGACAAGACTTAGACAATCTGTGAAGTAACAGAACTTTGAAACGGAAATTCGCCGTGTCCATATGCTCTGAATACGGATAGAATAATAAAAATACTGACCACTATTATTCCACTTCCTAAATATCTAATGACTATCTAATTTATTACAGTAACTCATGACTAAATATTATTTAATATTATAATTATTATTTAAATACTTCACAGGAACAGAAAAAAATGTTTTACTAATACATGTAAGTCGATAACCGACTGTATTTATGTGAAACATTTATTTTGTTGACACCTATTTATGCCATTTTCACCGGTTCATAGAAGTTCAAATGGTTGAAGACTGCTGTTGTAAATCACATGGTCGTATGTGGTGTACTGTAGTGACATGTTTTGTTGCAGCTGGTGGCCGGCAAGGCCTTCCAGGGCAGCCCCGTGCTGGGAGCCTCCAAACCACTGCTACAGCCGGCGCCCACCGGTAAATTTTATTCATTTACTTGCAAATTTTGCCTAATTATTGAATACATTTTTTAATTACATTTATGTTCTGAAACCGATGTCTCGGTCCCGAAATGATCTCATCAGCTAACTGGTAGCGTCGGAGTACCATGGATTCCAACACTAAGAATACGTCCAAAGACTAGTCAAATTGATGCTGATTTATTCGATAATTTATCCCTGTTTTATACATTAGTGTATTATATGAGTAAGCATTCATATTTTATAATATTAATATTAATGAAATGATTTTCATGTATAGCTCGGTGCATATTGTTTTGGACTTTGATTCTTTAAATATGCAAAGATTGGCAGAATATTGTGTCGTAGCAGACTGTGAGAATTGGTAATGGAATGTGCATTCCTCACAATCTGATATTATATTCTGTACACTCAGCGACACGTGTAAAGGTGCTGTCATCGACAAAATTGAACAAAGGCAGAGAATTTATTGAGCATTGATTCTACTTAAATAACTTCTTAGGTTTTCACAGCCAGATTTGGTATTGTGGCTTTTGGGTTTAGCCGTGTGTGGCAAAGTATTAAAGATAAAGCTTTAAGTCAAATTAATTAAAATAGATAATAGAAACTGTCTACACTCTACATGATGAAAAAATATTTAAAATACATATGAAAAAAACTTTTTTTTAAGTTGTAAATTAATTAAATTATTAAATCTAAAATTGTCACAGATTAACTTTTTTTAAATTGGCTGTTGATGTATGTGTTGCAGGGTCATTCCCCAGTTACAGCATGGGCTCGATCCCGACTACACAGAACCAGACGTTTGTGTTCTCTCCTCTGAGCATGTTGAGCTCCCAGGGCGTCATGAACGCCCCCGAGCTACAACCGCGCTCCGCCGAGCAGCTCAAGGTGGCTCCGGGCGCCCTGCAGCGCTCGGGCGCGCAGGCAACCAACCCGGCCACCTCGCAGGCCGGGGGATCCTCGCAGGCGGCGCAGCTCGCACCGGCGCACCAGCTGTTCAGTCCCCTGCAGGTGAGTGACACACCTGGCTGACTCCTGCTGCCACTTACTCCGCTCTCTGAATCGAAAAAATAAAACATATTGTATTATTGATAAAATATAAACATATATATATTTATATATAATCATGTCGGAAACAACAGGGTCAGATCCTGTCTGCCCCGAAGTGGGCGACGTCAATGGCGTTACTCCTGGCCTTCATTAGGTCTTCCTGGGTGCAGCTGCTCGGACACAGCGCACACTCCAGAAGGTGGCACAGGGTCTGCTCCGCGCCGCAGTCACATTCAGTCAGTCCGCTGTAAAAATGCCAGGCTTTCATTTGTGTCCTCGTCTTGCATACACCGGTCTGAAGTCTGTTAAGGGACCTCCATATATTCCACCCCTGGTCGTGTTCAGGGGTTAGGTCCACTTCGGGGGCGATCCAAGTATTCCCCTCAGTTGCGCTTCTCCACATGCTCAATCGCAGGGTGGCCACAAGTATCACCAGTTCCGTTGTCCACTGTAGGAAACTTCTATAGAAAATATAAACATAATTAACATAGATCTTCAATTATCTGTAAATATTGGAGTATTGAAATATATTTTTAAAATCCAAGAAAAGTAATTTATCTGACTATTGTACAAAAAACTTAAATCTCCAGCAGCGACTACACGTCTGTTGGCCTAACAAAAAGTTCTTGAACAAAACACCTTGTAAAACATGGCTGAGTTCTAGTACATATATAGGAGTTTCATGTTATTGTTGCGTATTGCAGGGTGGACAGCTGGCGCCCTGGCAGCTGACGGGGGCGCTGCCGCAAGTCTGGGGCAGGCTCGGGGGCGCCGGCTCCCTGCAGGCTCCTCTGCTGCACAACCCCATCTTCATCCGTGACCAGGGAGTCTTCCTGCAGCAGCCAGCGGCCCTGCAAACCTCTCCGCAGACAGGTACCGACTCAATATTACAAAATATTTGACAAAAATAACCAACTTTATGCCTTTAGCATATACAAGCCAGTATCCACAGGGTTGAAATTTGAGAGGTGCAGATGTCTTAGTGTTGCCAGTTCGCCAAAAATGACATCTATACTCGCTCAGTTAGGTATCCACTCCACCTAGAGTCTACATAGCAGAACATTTGTCGTGTTATTTTGGTGTGAGCCTGAAGGAGCCATATCGAGTCGATATCATGTTATTAAGGCACGGAGTTCACATTGTTTCATTTCTTGTGACCTTTTCTCTGTAATAATTTCCTTTCAATTTCACTATTAACAAAGTTATATTGAAAAGTAATTTTTGTCTAAAAGCAGAGTTATACAAATTTCTTATTCTTGTTTGCAATGTGTAAGTACTTTATTACAGATTACTTTTAATCATTTTTAAATGTCTATCAATATAATCATGTTTAAATTTAGATTTTACACACTTCTCTTTAACCACTTCTGTGGTCAACCTCTTGCCACCTTTTTTTTTCACTATTATGTTTTTTATCATATTTTGAAATCTAATAAATCAGTATAAAACACAAATAAACAATATTAGGAAAGAAAAAAAACAAAGGACAAAGGAAAAAAAATGTTTAATTTTCATCAAACATTTTATTTGAATGAAACATTATGTAAAAACTAAAACTTACATAAAAAAATTGTGTTCTTTTTTTGTATGGAATATTTTGAAACATTCCCGACATAACCCTAAGATCAAATTACGACACGTGACACTCAATGCGCTCGATGCGTTCTCTAGCCTGGGGGGGGAATGTGGGGGAATGACCCGAGCTGGATTCGGGCAAATAACTAGAAAAAGCTTTGTGTACGATGTGCCCGAATCCAGCTCAGGCAAATCACTGTGTCAGTAAAATACCTGCCCGAGTTATATTCCGGCAAATCACACAAGGGGTTAATATATTTATGTAATCCGTTTTTTCAATATCATTTTTGCATATGTATTGTTTACATTGCACCGTAACTTCACTATTTTTTTATCACTTATACGAGAATGGTTCATCATCAGCCTGCGTCCGTCCACTGTTGAACGTAGGCCTCCCGTATGAGTCTCCATCCTCTTCGATCCTCCGCCTTCCGCATCCAGGTCACTCCCGCTATTCTTCTTATGTCGTCAGTCCATCTTGCAGGGAGTCGGCCAATGCTTCGTTTGCCAGTTCTTGGGCGCCATTCCAGTACTTTTCTTCCCCATCCACCGTCGTCTCTTGCGACAGATACGTCCTGCCCATTTCCACTTGAGTGTGCCTATTCGTTGGGTAGCATCCACTACTTGAGTTCTTCTGCGTATTTCCTCGTTTCGGATTCTATCTTTTAGCTACACTCCGAGCATTGATCTCTCCATAGCATGCCATGGGTGACCTTTATTTTATGGGTAAGACTTGCTGAATGATTGCGAGAATGGTTAATGTTCAATAATTGCCTGTTTCCAGTGCCAGCAGTGAGCGCTGCCAGCAAGGTGCGCCCCTCCGAGGCTCCGCGGCCGCTGTCCCACATCCTGCCCTCAGTCCCGGCCGTGCGCCCAGCCAGCAGTGTTGCCACACAAACGGCTCAAGCTCAGGTAACAAAACTTGGATCGTTTTGCGGCAGCGGAACACAATATTTTTGGATACATTTTTGACAGAAAAATCATATTCGAGATTACATGAACTAGTGCAGATGACAGTCACCTTAAAGACAGTCAACTTCATTGCATTATTTTTCTTTGTTGAGATCTCAATTGTGAGCTCTTAATAGCCACTGTTGGATTAATCTTTCAAGTAGTATTTTTCATCATTTGCGGCATTCAACAGAGCGTGTTGTTACGAGGAATTAATTATAAGTAAGCTTACTATTTAAACAGTTTTAACCTTTTAGATGACATGACCCTGAATAGATGGGACTATGCAACGCCTCGTGGATTATCGAAGATTCGAACCCCTAAATGGTGTCCAATTTTAACCTTTTTTTTCTTGGGCAGACGATAGATGTCGCTAAAGACCTAAGCTATAACATTGACCAAAAATATACAGTTTTATAACACACGGTGTGCTCACGGCACTGGCGGGCTTCCCGCAGCGGACCCATATTTGGGCTCATGGCACCCATATGGTGAAAGGTGAAAGGTTACATAATATTTACATTAGATTAAATTGAATGATAGAGGGATTTTATTTTTATTGGCAAGTTCTAGGAATGATTTTTAGAATTACGAAATGTTACTAGTTGATAGGTTGTGACTTGATGTGTGCTCTATTATGGAGGCGTCGAAGTGGAGAGTCTGGTCGTCTGCTTATATAGAGCCAGCTCGACTCCCACCTTGATCGGTACAATAATACTTGAAGCAACCTCTAGTAAAGGCGATTCAATCAACATCTATGGAAACTACAAGGTAAATTATTAGGTCGGCATAGACAGTGAAATAGGTACAATTGATAAAATAGAAGTCCGCCTCAATGTATTGATAGTACTGGTCCGTCTAGCAGCTGGGTAGTATCTCTCAGCATCGTCTTTGTTTTGTATTATTTGACTTAAGTTCATCCCCAGATGTTATTTGATGTGTTGTGTTACAGCAGAGCAAGGCGCGAGGCAAAGCGGCCACCCCGCGCCCCCCGCCGCCCTCCGCGCACAAGACGGACGCGGCCAACCAGACGCAGCCCAAGCTGCACCAGCTGCTGCCGTCGCAGCACCAGCACAAGCAGCAGTGAGACTCTATACACATTTTACAATTCAATTCAATTCTTTTATTTCCTTTAATAATATTACAAAATATTTCTATTTTAATTCATTATTAAAGTAAAGTAAAGTTAATACATTATAGTCTTATGCCAGATATCTGAATACCCAATAATCAATACTAATAAATACCATATGTATGTAATTTTCATGTTTGAAAGAGAGGCGTTAACTTAATAAAACATTACTTGATCCATTTTGATGGAATCTTCTTTAGGTGTTATAAGGCAAATTGACCTGAATGAAAAAATACAGACAATAATAACAAATAAAAAATATATTCGTCAGCCGGCGGGTATAGCTGAATAGTCAAAGCGTTTCCTTGACAAGCCAAAGGTCGTGAGTTCGACCCCGGCGGAGATTAAAAAATAAAATTTAGTAAATTTCTGAGCTCTAGAATGTGTGTGGCTTGTGTGAATTTGTTCCCTCACCTATAAAATGCCAGTCATAGCCTATAAATCAAAATTCGTGGTAGACGAAAGTCGTCCTGTGAAGACTATCCATTCATAGTAAATTCCTGTAATAATAAGGATGATGCGTGAATGTCGGGCTGTAGTCTATGACGTTGGCGGATTAACACTCCACATGCAGTGCTTAGCCATATGCAGCATGGTAAGCATCATAGAGTTCCACATGGTGACTGATGATTTAGAGAATGATAAATAGCAAATAAACAACAACACCAACTTCCAAAAAAACATTCAAAGAAATAAATTGTTTTGAGCCGCAGGGAAGGTGTTAAAGGAACTCGGTGGATTATATAATATATATACAACCCCAAATATAGTATCAATAACATTGTTGACGATGTGATAAGTGAGATCTTTCTTCTTAGTATCAATCCGGTGGATTGGTTTGCGGCAATAGAATCTTGCATCTCGATCTCCATTCCTCTCGATCTCCATTCCTCTCGGTCCTCCGCAACCCTCTTCAGCTCAGCATAAGAGCTACAACTCATGTCCTCAAACACTTGCTGCAAATACTCCCGTCTAGGGCGTGTGGGATAAAGAATATGAATTTCATTATTTCAGAAGTGGCTTCTCATAAATAATAAAATTGTCAACATATTCAAAGAGAGCGATGCATAAAATCATCCGTTTCCAAAACCTAATAAGTTTCAATTTCTAAATGCAAATCTCATTCAAAATTTTATTTTCAGGATGCTGATAATAAACTCTTCGGGACAGGTGACTGCCGTGTCTGGTGCTTTGACACAGGATCGAGGGCAGCAGGCGATGTCGCAGCCGCAGCAAGGTGCCAACAAGACGGGGCAGCCGCAGCCCCAACACCTGCAGCTACAACAGCAGCAACAGCAGCAGCAGCAGCAACAGCAAGCTTACTTGCAGCAACACGTGGCCATGCAACAGCAACAGGTACACAAGATAACTAGCAGCATATGAAAGACGGGAGTGAGCCCCTTTATGCATACCCCGGTAGAGTTGAGCCACTCCTCAAGGAAAAAAAAGTGTTGGGATCTCAAGAACGTCGGGCTTATCATCCGATATCCTTAAAAAATGCTGATTTTCGAACGCCCAAAGTGGCATTGAAAGACCACCGTCATGGCCTGAGTCCGTGTTCAACACAAAGTCCATACTTAAAAAATACATTTTTTTATGGATGATAATCAACCATTGAATAACAATACAAATCAATTGTAGTATTATGACAAATGTAAAATTAAATAAAGAAAAATATATTTCAATTGAACTACAGAAAGAATAATTTTCACAAAATAATAATGTAATGTAATATTGGAATATAATTTAAGCAAAAATTTTATGCAAATGGATTGTTCAATCTCATTGGGTTATTTTATGTTTTATCAGTTTGTAAAACTAACTATTTGTTGTAAAACTAACTACAAATTGATTTTTTCTTTCATAAAACTGAATTTCATTTGAGAAAGAGGTTAGGAAGATAAAATAAAAAAAAAAGCGTCAACAAATATGAATAAAATTCGAATATTTGAAAATTTTCCAAAATGGCCGTTCTGTATTACTCTTGTTTTACTCTGTATACATCTTGTATGAAAACACTATTTTATATAAAAAAATATTTTTATGTAATTTAATAAAATTTTGAGTTCCCTATTCTCTTCACAGTCCTAAAAGCAATATTTCCTGAAAGTTTCTTATTGATTGGATGAACTGTGTAGGAATGTATAAAAGACACATAAACAGACATACATTTTTGTTATTTTATTTTTATCGTCAGACCAAAACATGCACTTAATGCAAGTTATTATTGCAAACTCTGATATTAAAAATGCATCATATGAATTATTTCACTTATTATTCAAAATATAATATGTAATGATTATAAATTTAGATTTTTGAATACAAAATGTAATTGGATCGGAAACAACACCAACAACAGGTTAAAAATAATTTGTGAATCGTTCAGCAGAACTTGCTGCAGCAGCAGAACCAGCAGCAGTTGGCCGTGGCACACTATCAGCAGCAGCAGCAACAGCAGCAGCTACAGCTGCAGCAACAAGTGCAACTTCTGGCCAAACCTTATCCTAGTGAGTATAAATCAACAGCTGGTAATCACTGTTTTTTCCTCTTCAGGATAGGGTTAGTTAACAAGGCATCAATATTTTAATTCTTGGAGTTATTTTTATTTTTCGATCGATAATTCTTGACGAATTTCCATAATATCATAAAATAATTAAATATTTAGAAAAAAGTATAGTTGTCACATTCGACATATTTGACTTAGCCAAAACATATCGTTAAAACTTAAATTGTTGACTATATATATAATCGTGTCGGAAACAACAACGGTGCAGCTACTCGGACACAGCGCACAATCCAGAATGTGTGACAGGGTCTACTCCACGCCGCAGTCACATTCTTAAATAAATACATAAAGTAAAACTGCCAGGCTTTCATTTGTGTCCTCGTCTTGCGTACTCCGGTCCAAAGTCCGCTAAGGGACCTCCATATATTCCACCCCTGGTCATGTCCAGGGGCTAGGTCTCTTTGGGGCAATCCAAGTATTCCCCTCAGTTGCTCTTCTCCACATGTTCAGCCGCAAGATGGGCTCAGGTATCATTGTTGACTGATTCTAAATATGATTGTGTTTTTATTGTTATCTTTATTTCCTGGGACAAACAAGTATTAAGTTGTGTCATGTTGCAGATGCCATGCTGCAGGCCAGTACCGCTGACACCCTTCAGGTGACTCAGCAAAACATTGGTGGCGGAGGTCAGCTCATGTACACCGGGGACTGCGCCCCTCAGCAGGAACAGCCTCAGCAGCCACAGCAGGCCCCACAGCTCCCTCAACCCCAGCAGCCCCCACAGTTACAGCTGCAGCCAGCTTCAACTGAAATGCCACAGCAGGTGATATTATTATAACCTTAAATATAATTAAAATATATTTTTCATTGGTAATAGTTCAAAATTAAATATCTTATGTTAAGCATTTAAGTGTGAATTAAAGGTTAAATTTCTAGTTTTAACACATTGTGTGTGGGTTTTTTATTTTGCTTTACTAAGGCTTCTATATAAAGGACAAATCCGACATATCCTTGAATATGGCAGTCACCTTTGGATTGGAACCCCAAAATACCTTCTAAACTTAATTGACTCAGTTCAAAGAAGAGCAATTCGTTTGATAAACAATGACACTCTTACGTCTAACCTGCAATCAACGGAACACAGGCGTAAGATTGGTTCTCTTAGTATTTTCTACCGTTATTACCACGTTCGCTGCTCTTCGGAACTTAAAGAACTAATTCCTCCTGTACCCACCCACCACCGATGAACTTGTCTTACACTTGCCGAACATCCATACACGGTTAATATATGTCGACCAAGAACTGGCAGTTTCCAAAGCTCCTTCCTTAATGCCACTTGTAAGCTATGAAATGGTCTTCCAGCGTCTGTGTTTCCTCCTTCCTACAATCTGGATCTCTTCAAGAAACAGATAAATATACACTTGCAATCTCCCCAACCCACACACAAACACGAACACAACACACGTTTCCCGCATGCAGCGTCCAGCCTCCCTGGCTGAGCGTCATAGAGTGCACTGGTCTTGACCGGATGTGCTCTCCTACATGCGTTTACATAAAATAAAATGGCGTGAGTCATATTTGCACAAATTTTTAATAGCAACTTATTTTTTAATATAGCAGTTCATCTCATCAGCAATACAATTTATTATTAGTTATTTTAGCCCTCTATTTATTGAATTATGAAATAATTTATTTACTTTACTGATTCTTTTTATACGAATAAGTGTTGATAGGATATAGAGAAAAATTCATAGTTTTATAAATTCGACTTATATGTCCCATCAGGGCACAACTGCAGTAAAATGCACGATCAATATTGCATTTTGTGGTATGGGACTTATAAGTCCCGTCAGTAAATAAAGGGTTAATTTGAAATACCCAAGCTTTATATTTTAGTTTCCACTGCCTGACCAACGGGCAATGCAATGACCTGTGCTGTGGGCAGATGGTGATAGTGATTCTGAAGTCTCATCTGTGGAATTCTATAACGCTAAACCATAGTGCATGTGGTTAAGCGCTGCATATGGAGTGTTGATCCGCCAACGCCATAGACTACAGCCCGAGGTTCATGCATCATCCTTATTATTACAGGAATTTACTATGAATGGGTGGTCTTTACGGGCCGATTTTTGTCTACTACCAATTTTAATTAATAGGCTATGACTGGCACTTTACGGGTGAGGGATCAAATTCACACCAACCGGGCTATTTTAAAGCTCAGAAAATGATTAAAAACCTTTTTATTAATCTCCGCCAGGGATCGAACCCACGACCTTTGGCTTGCAAAGCAAACGCTTTGACCATTGAGCTGTACCCGCCGGCAAATGGTTGAAGGTGAATGAAGAAGTTTTATTTTTATATCATAGATGGAAGTGAATTCTGCACAGGGAGTGACTGCACCAGCGGCCGCTGCTGCGGCTCCCTCCCCCTCCCCGGCCCCCGCTGCAGCTCCCCCAGCCCCACCAGCCCTCTCAGGACCCGCCCCTGAGCCTCCCGCCACCACTGCCGATGTGCCCCCTCAGCCGACTCAAGTAAGCAAGTTAACTAACTATATTCCACAACTCTTGAATCATCACCTGCTCAAGGGCAAATATGTTTGCTTTTACAATGATAAACTGAATTAAAGAATTAATAGATGTATATAAACACCGGTTATCATCCAAACGCCCAAGTTCAGCATTATTGGATCACCTAAAATCACAGCTTGTCTTGATTGGATTGAAGCGCCCCTAGCACCAAGTGATCCATGTCTAATTAATCTCTCTTTTCTTTAAAAACATTGTCCAAGTATTCCTTGGATACTAGTGTCTTCTCTTCCTTACTCTGCCATCAGAGGCTATGCATAGTATGGAATCGACGAAGCTTCATGTGTTGAGATAACTTGAAACAAAAATAATGGAAGTGGATAAAACTGCAATGGAATGTTGGAATGTAACTACATGCTCCAATTACAGAGCAGATGAATTGTTGAAAGGCATAAGAAGCTTGAACACAACAGTCTATGCCGAGTATCCGAGGTTAGAAGTCAAAGATTTGAGTTAAATCTACTCGGGATGACTAGGAAGGGACAGATCTCATGCCCAGTTGGGCATGTGGATACTCTCCTGCGAGGGAACCTTAAATATCAGAGAGACGAGGCATATTTGGAAGAGAAACACATTCTAAACAAGTTCATGGAGTAGAGACTCGAATTTTTGTAAAATATTGACATCCTCCTCTCTAAGTTCATTATTGAATTGCGTGGTGGCAGAATGAGGAGCAGATTAACAACACAAAGACTTTTTCTGAAGCACATTGACATATATATGTCGATAACTTTACAAACTCTGGCCCAGACTTAGTCACAGCATTCAGGCCGGCCCAACCACAATACGACCTCGCCGCCGTCGGCACACAACTGACTGGGCACTGGGCGCCGTGGTCGGTGACACCCAGCGCCGCAAGTTGCGATCTATATTAAAAAATGCCAATATGGCGACACATACATGTACGGCAAGTGAACAGAAATAAGAGACGAAAGAATGTATATCGAGGTTTTCGGTACAAGTCAGCATCATGCTGATATCAATATGTAGACATGTAATCTATGTGTAAAGATAAATAGTTTGTGTTGGGCGTGTTATTGCACTTGGTAAATAATCCCAACTGGAAATGAAGAGAAACATCTCTGTTTATAATTGTGAAAACACCTGTGAACATAAATTTCATTTTTAGTTGGTCATATTTTTAGGCACGAGGTTCATTAATGTTACAATTTTTTTATTTTTTATTTCTAGAACCAAGAGGTGCCACCTCCGGTGCAGCTGCTCCCAGCGGCACCTCCCAGCACCCCCAGCGCCTCCAGTGCCCCCAGCACTCCCAGTGCTCCCAGTACCCCCAGCGCCTCAAGTGCCCCTAGTGCCCCAGTGCCTTCCCCAGGAACTGACTGGGGTAAGTCACTCATTACAATATCCTTCTTTATTTAATTATTTTTATTATTTAAGTTACAGATTGGCTGTAATGGTTATTGTCAGTTGTTTTGTATTAATTTGCTGCATTTTATCATAGAAAGCCGTGCCCCTAGCGAAGAACCGGCTGGTCGCTCTCAACTGCAACCAACAAGAGCCGGCGCTGCACGCTCCCAACTGCAGCAGGCCCAAGCCAACCTCAGTCAGCTCTCCCACCCAGGTATAACAGCTCATACGTATAATAATAATAGTAGTGTTTTCATTTCAAGGAGACTCCCGTTTGTAACAACTGCACGAATTCAAATAAAATCCACAAAACAAACACACCTACTAACCATAATGCCAATAGCCACCTTTGCATGGTAAGAGATAAAATGATCAAAATAGCATATAGTCGAATTGATTTTGGCTGAAAATATATATTCTTCAGCTAATAAAAGATGTACATTTTATATCATTTCAATATAAATACTTACAAACTACTGAATTTAAATCAAAAACTAAATAAAAATGAATGACTTCACATGCAACAATATTAATGATAAAATTCAAATAAAAGAACTTATACATGACTCGATAGAAAACCTCAACCAGTTGGTACATAATAATGAATTCTCACTTACAACTTACCACAGGAATATTAGAAGCATTGAAAAAAACATAGACGAATCAACAATTTCTTTGGCATCACTAAAATTTTTACCTGACTGTATAGTTTTGACGGAATCACACTCCCATGGAGAAAAAACATATCAATTGCCCGGATACAATTATTGTTCAACAACCACTAAAATCAACAAAAACAGAGGAATATCGATGTTCATCTCAAAACGACTGGAAATAGTAAAAATTGACGAGATAAAAGATATTAATAAAACCAACATATTAAATGTTGAAATTAAATTAAAAAAACAATTATTTAATATAATGGCTATATATCGCACCCACGCATCTAATGTAATTAGATTCATCGAAGAACTCAAAAATACTCTATTAAAAATAAAAAACAAAAAAAATATTATTGTTGGGGACATGAATTTAAATATTTTAAGTGATTCTAACACAACTGAAAAAGATATATACCTAAATATGTTAGCTGAATTAAACGACCTACAGTGTATAAATAATATCACGAGAAATATACAGGGTCAAACACCAACTTGCATTGATCATATATTTACAAATTTAACTGATATCACCAACTTAACATCTTCCGTCGTTCACACTAAGATCACTGATCATTATTCATGCTACCTACAATACAAATTACAAACAACCAAAAATACTGAAATATTAAAATGTAACAATAATATAAAATACATACACCTAGATACTTCTAAAGACAAACTAAAGAACGAATACTGGAAAAATCTATATAATTGTAATGATGCAAACGAATGTGGTGAAATATTTAACAATAAAATCATTGAATATTAAGTTTATCATCAAGAAGTTGAACGAAACCACAACTCTCTAAATTCAGACCTATCAAGCCATGGATTACTCACGGACTAATAATATCAATACGCCATAAAGATAAGCTTTATAAATTTAAGACTAAACAACCAAATAACGTCAAATTATGCAAACAATATAAAACATATAAAAATAAACTCACCTTCTTAATAAAGAAAACAAAAGAATCTTACTATAAACAAAAACTAAACATCGCTGATAAAAAGGGCAAAGAGGTTTGGAATGTAATCAATGAAATAATAGACAAAAATAAACATAAAACTAATCAAATTAACCAAATAAAACACGAAAACCAATTAATCTGCTGCAAAACAAACCCTTCTAAGGCCGCATCAGTATTTAATAATTACTTTGTGAACTTAGGAAAACAACTTGCACAACTCATTGACCCCAAAAATACTAGTATGAATTACATTACTAACGATAACTTTGAACAAAAAATTACAAAATTCCAAAATACAACATAAGCTGAAATTTAATCAATAATCGACAGCATGAAAGACGGTTCATCACCAGGATTCGACGGCATTAAAGTAAAATCACTCAAATATGTTAAAAAACAAATATCCAAACCGATTGCGTATATTATAAATAAAAGCTTACAAGCTGGAATATACCCAGATGTTTACAAACAAACAAATGTTACCCCTATTTTTAAATCTGGTGACCCTAAAGATATTACAAACTACAGACCAATATCAATAATTTCAAACATAGCAAAAATATTCGAAAAAATAGTAAAAAAAAGAATAAATTAATTTATTAAAACTAATAAACTAATAAATGAAAACCAATTCGGATTTATGGAAAACCGAAACACACAAGACGCCATTGCTAAACTATCAAATTATATACTAGGTTCACTTGACAATAATCATAAATGTTTAGGTATATTTATAGACTTGAAAAAGGCATTTGACAGAATTTCTCATGCAAAACTAATATCGAAATTAAATCACAATGGAATAAGTAATAGCGCACTGGAATGGATAAAAAGTTATCTTTATCAACGACCACAATTAGTCAAAATAAATAATGTACCGAGTCAAAAAGAAACAAATGAATTTGGAATACCGCAAGGAACAGTATTGGGACCACTATTATTTATTATCTACGTAAACGATATATTCAAACAGAATCTGAACGGTAAAATAATATCTTATGCTGACGTTACAGCAATAATAATTGAGAGCAATAACTGGAATGATACAATAAAACTAGCAAATGATGACATTAACAGTCTTAAACGATGGTTTGACGTTAATCTACTTACATTAAACGCAGAAAAGACATATCTAATCCCATTCTCCATAAACAAAAAAATAACGACAACTCCCATACCTAAATTATTTATTCATTACCCTGGATGTAATAATACCAACTGCGAAAAAACCTGCTCATTGATCAAAGCTACTGATAAAATAAAATACCTGGGTATAATTATTGACAGTAACTTAAAATGGAAACCACACACAGCTGAATTAGTAAAACGTATACGCAAATGCATCTATATATTCATCAGACTCAGAAACATCTTAACTAAAGCAGATCTAAAAATGGTATACTACTCCATTGTCCAATCTCAACTACAATATGGTATTGTTGGTTGGGGAGGAACATACCTAAATACTACCAACCCCATTAGAACTGTGCAAAAACTTATCATCAAAGTGATATTGAAAAGGCCTCCCACCTACCCAACAGAAAGCCTATACAATAAATTCAAAGTGCCATTGGTAGATACACTATACCAAAAATACACTATCTTACAGACTATTAAAGAAAGGAGAATTGAAAACTGGTACACTTGTCATTCTGCTAGGTATATGTATAACTTATTAATACCAAAATTTAACACACAACATGCAAAAAATGGTTACAAATATAACGGAATAGCTAATTTTAACAATCTTCCTCGGGAAATAAAAGAGATCAGCGATATTAAAATATTGATTGAAAGGTGAAACAGTACTTTAAAAGAATTACGAACAGAACCGACGTCACTGCATAACAAATTGAAATAATGAAATGTACCAAAAATGTATTATTAAATTATATATACATTAAATTTAATTCAACATATAGTATATTAAATCTTTAATCATATAATATTAGTTCTATATCAAAATCATGTAAATGTATAAATATGTAATACTCTGTATAATTATATAAAACTGTAAAATAACATAGATGAATCCCACGCCACACACAAGATCTTATCTTTAAGTGGTGTGGTAAGCGAATGTAAAAAAAAAAAAAAGATTGGAATGTAAATTACTATGTAAAAAATGTATCTTTTATATGTGATTAAATAAAAAAAAAAAAAAAAATCAGCAGGATTAGGTGTGTTGTGCTACACCCAATCTGCCATATTTGTAAAGGGTTCAGAAGCAGCCAGACTGATGCATTTGTTGTACATCCTTATCCTGCTCCAAAAGCCAGCAACACGGTGACGCAATAATGCTGTGAATTAACCTTTAAACGCCCAGTGGTTTCTTTACGGGTCCCATACAGCAGTGCTCTGCAACCTTTTCTCACCTACGGCACACCAAAGTTCTTCCTTAAATTCCGTGGCACACCAAAGTTCTGTATAAAATTAAAGCGGCACACCGAAAGCCAATATAATAGATAATAATTTGATGTGGGTCGTGTACATAGCATACTATGCTGTTGCCAGTCTACATAAGTAGGTGATAAGCGCAGAAATACCATTGTAAAGTTATTTAGTTTAATATTGTCTAATTTGACCGCGGCACACCTGTATCGCCTCACGACACTAGTGTGTCGGGGCACACCGGTTGCGGAGTTCTGCCATACAAGACGTGCTTATGGTTAACAATCGGATTACATTAATTTGTAATAATAGTATTAAATTAAGTTCATGGAAGAATCTATTGTGCGACAAAACATTGCAAACATTGGCCTGTTAGGGCATTAAACGACGCAAATTTTCGGTCCTGTGTGGGACCACTGGGCGTTTAAAGGTCAATGGATTCTGCTCTCAGCAAATACGTCAGATGCGCAACGGAATCTAGGGAGTTGCATTAGTTGGTGATATTCATTACTGTGTGCAACTCTCATTCAGCTCAAGATTGTTCCCATATAAAATATTCCCTCGGAGTGGGTTGCCACTAATTTTGTTTGTAATAATTGTTTTTTTAATTATTTTCAACAGGAATTTTCAATACATTGTGGCATGGAAAGTTACAAATACGATTTTAGAATTGTGTATAAAATTATAATTTTAATTTGTATTATTTAATACGGTTTAATTGATGTGATGTTGTGTGTAGCTGACAAGCGCCTGCCCAAGGCCACAGTGAAGCCCAGCATCCTGACGCATGTGATCGAGGGCCTCGTCATCCAAGAAGCTTCTCAGCCTTTTGCGGTAATTTTTTTATTGTTATATTATGTCTCAGCTCACGGAAACCTCCCCAGTCTTCTTTACCTTCCCCTTACTGTGCTAAAAAACATCAGTGATCTCCGATGATATGTATTTTCAAATACCATATCATCATAAGAGAAAAAAATCACAATTAGCCGCTATCACTGCAAAAAATCTGAGCGCATATTGATCCGAGCGCAGCCGAATTCATACAAACAAAACTTTCTTGAAGCTGCGCATGTGCCTGTTTCCAACAAGTTTGTCTCGTCTGCACGGCTAGTCGCGCAGATGCATGACACGGGCGTGGATTCTATCCCCGATTATTCCACAAATTACTTATTTGCATCCCTGCAAATGAATAATTACACATTATTATAATTTTATTTAATACTTAATTATATTACGGAAGAATACAAAAATTCTGAGCTCAGTATCTATATATTTTATATGGATATTCTTATTATTAGAGTCGAGTTGTGGTAAATACATATGATGGTTACGTGTATATTTTTAATAATTTCAACAATTTTTACGTACTTGTATTACGACTTGTATTTAGTTTATTGGTTCTGATTTGTAAGCTCATTAAATTTCTTGCAAACTTTATACAAGTCAATATAAATTGCAGGTAGAGAAACCAACCAGAGATCGCCGCCAAGACAAGCAGCAACCAGGTGAGACTCCTCTATACCTATTACACTACCTGGCAATGTTTTAAATGCAAATTTATATTATTTTATTTACCATTTGCGTAGAACTATAAAATATGTATTTATTTAATATAAGTTTGAGGCATACTTGTGAGCTACTTTGATGCAAGTGTTTGTGTTGCAGGAACTGCTGCCCCGCCGCCGGAGGTGTCGCCAATACTCAGCTGGAGCGTGAGTATTCCACCACTGCCTACTTGTCATTCAGAAAACACAATCAATATATTCAGTGACTCTATTTATTAACACATTACCATTAAACTTTGTGTTGGAGCAGCAGAAATGGATCTGCATGTTTTGCTTTGTGTCATTTGAAGTATGTGGATAAGGCATAAATAAATATTGCTTGTAATCATTATTTATATCATGACATCAGCATGATGTAGCCCTTGCTGACTGGTACCGAAAACCTCAATAAACAATCTTTCGTTTCTTATTTCTGTTCGCTTGTCGACATGCATGTGTCCGCCGTATTGGCATTTCTGGACTAGTCACATATATTGTCACTAATGTCGCTGTGCGACAGCTCTTCCCGGGCGCGGTAGTTGTGCGCTGACGGCCGAGAAGGTCGCATTACGGCAGGCGGCATGTCATTCCGCCTGGCCGGAAGCTTGTAAAGTTTTAACTTAAATATATGTCAACCTGCTCCTCATCATGCCCTCACGCGATGAAATAACAACCTTATGAGAGAGAGGAGGATGTTAATCAATTTTACGATATTTTATTGATATTGTTACGGACGTCCGACTATGTAGAAATAAGTTGATTATTTAATTATTTAGCTTCTAGGCGCCCGGTACTGTTAGGCGGTCTGTCGAGCCTGAATAAAGAAACATTCATGGTTAAGGCTCGACGGCCGCCGTGCCGCGCAGGCACCGAAATAGGATATAGGTAAACTTGATAAATTGGATATATGTACAGAATACAAATTGCGCTCTCGAAGTTGCGAGGCGTCGTGTGAGAGCTCCCGAGCCTCGACGCGTAGACCCAGGCAGAAGGCGGCCGGCGGCGCTAAATGGGAGTGCGCTGATTGGTCCGCGTTCCTCACCAGGGCGAGCCGCCCCGGGTGGGTCATGGTATAAGTATACGTATTGAAAACCAAAATAAACAGCTGAAAATACTTTCGAGTTTTACTCTCTCCCGCCTTGGACCCCCCTGGACTTCAGGACGCTTCCGGCTCTCAACGCTGGACGGATAACCTGCTTTGGGATAGCAGACTTCGTGCCGGCCAGCAGAGCGGAACAACAGCTGCCTTACAACCAGCTGTCCGGGACCTGAGCCGAGAAGACAAGGACCCGCACCCACCGCCAGTAGAGCGGTTCGAACAGTCGAGGCTGACTGGTCGTCTACATTTGGTCCTTCGAGCCGGATTCCTGTCTTCTGTGGTGAGCTCACTTCCTGCCCGATGCCTGTCAACCGCTCTCCGGTTTCCATATTCGCCACCTCAGATCCCGGCGAGCCAGCACGCTCGTCCATTTCCTCTGCTTCACGACGAGTTCCCGATCGAGTCGATACCGGAGAGCGGTTGACAGGCATCGGCAGGAAGTGAGCTCACCACAGAAGACAGGAATCCGGCTCGAAGGACCAAATGTAGACGACCAGTCAGCCTCGACTGTTCGAACCGCTCTAGTGGCGGTGGGTGCGGGTCCTTGTCTTCTCGGCTCAGGTCCCGGACAGCTGGTTGTAAGGCAGCTGTTGTTCCGCTCTGCTGGCCGGCACGAAGTCTGCTATCCCAAAGCAGGTTATCCGTCCAGCGTTGAGAGCCGGAAGCGTCCTGAAGTCCAGGGGGATCCAAGGCGGGAGAGAGTAAAACTCGAAAGTATTTTCAGCTCTGTTTATTTTGGTTTTCAATACGTATACTTATACCATGACCCACCCGGGGCGGCTCGCCCTGGTGAGGAACGCGGACCAATCAGCGCACTCCCATTTAGCGCGTCGCCGGCCGCCTTCTGCCTGGGTCTACGCGTCGAGGCTCGGGAGCTCTCACACGCACGCCTCGCAACTTCGAGAGCGCAATTTGTATTGTGTACATATATCCAATTTATCAAGTTTACCTATATCCTATTTCGGTGCCTGCGCGGTACGGCGGTCGTCGAGCCTTAACCATGAATGTTTCTTTATTCAGGCTCGACAGACCGCCTAACAGTACCGGGCGCCTAGAAGCTAAATAATTAAATAATCAACTTATTTCTACATAGTCGGACGTCCGTGACAGATATATTTGATTGTTTGCAATTATTTGATCCTGAAGGCAATGTGATTTCCGTGCTTACCTATCTGATGTCCTTATACACTTAAGAAATTAAATCTCTTGATGCGATGGTCTTAGTAAGTAAGTTTTAGTAATTGACTTCTGTTTTTGTCCACGTTGCAGGTGGCCGAAGTTTGTGACTTTGTAAAACGTATCCCAGGCTGTGCCGCATACGCTGAAGACTTTGCCGTTCAAGAGATGGATGGTGAAGCTCTACTGCTGGTGCGACCCGAACATCTGGTCATGGCGCTCAGCATGAAGCTGGGACCGGCGCTGAAGGTCGTTGCCTCCGTTGACCCGCTGCGCCCCGCCCCTCCCTCACAGTCTGATGGCCGAGCCTCGCCCAAGCGCCTGAAGCTGCACTAGCTGCCCTAACTCTGGTACGGGTCCTGATTGAGGCCTATTCCAGTGACTTCTTCCGTGAAGAAAGACTGTCGGCGAATTATAATGTCGATCTATTTGTCGTGTGCGTTTATAAAAATAAAACGAAACTTTTGCATTCGGAATAGAATTAAGAATAATATTATTTTCAGCTGCGAGGAAGCGCACGCTTCCCTTTAATAAACATTTTTATATTTGATGCGACTTTTATTTCATTTTGTTGTTCCCTAAAGATAACCTGACATGTGAACCTTACCCAATCCTAAGACCGGGCCTCCGTAGTACTTAGAGTATCAGGATCTTATATTAGCTTTCAGACAACATGATTTCAAACAAAATTGCATCCAATGTGTGGCTAGTTTAACCCTTCCATTATGGCTCAATACAAATTATACTGTCAATTATAAAACTAGTATTTGAAGCATAAATGTACTTATCTGGTCTATTTTAATATATCACATTGGTTCTTGTATCCTTTAGCTATCAGATGATGCATAAAAAACTATTCTAAGAAAGTAGCAAAACAATATATCACGTCAACCGATGTCAACGGTCAGGGAATCTTATGATGGCATATGCCGACAACTGATGCCAAAGGGTTAAAAAGAGTCAAATCAAACTATATCTTTAATATAAAAAGTATTTTCTTTCATTCCTTATTCCAATGATATATTTTTTAGAAGTGGTGACATTTTTCCACAAATTTGAATCTAATTTCTATTGGATGTGGAAGAAAAAAACATTTTTTTTACCTTCTTGATATTGTCTCAAGGAGACATCATTATATGAATTTTTTTTAATTTTTATTAGAATATTATTTTATTATTTCAATATTCTAATCTACTTTTATAGATCATTGACTATATTACAATATTATTATTACTTAAATATACATATACTATACATAAAATTCTTTTTTCAACACGTCAATCCAAGCACAAAAATAACGGCAGAAGCGGGATGCGAACCGCGGACCTTGGAAACCAACTATGCCCAGGTATTCATACCGCTCAGCGAACTGCGCCATTGCCCCGCCTAGACTGACTTGCGTTGAAACTAGTATTTATATCATTGTTATCATCGTACGATAGATGTCGCTATAGTATATATTCAAAGTATGTATATTTTTATTATTATTCTATCAGCCTTCATTTATTCACAAGCTTAATATTATTACTTTCCGGCAGTCTATTTATTTTAGTAAGTACCACTCGGGTCTCGAACCAAACTATAGACTGAATGGATGAGAAACGACTACTTATAGTTCCGACTCGGACTTTATAACCTATCATTTACCTGTGTTACTGATGGATAATTTTTACCTTCTTGATATTGTCTCAAGAAGACATTATTAATTAATTTTTTAATTTTTATTAGAATATTATTTTATTATTTCAATATTCTAATCTACTTTTATAGATCATTGACTATATTACAATATTATTATTACTTAAATATACATATACTAAACATAAAATTCTTTTTTTCAACGCGTCAATCCAAGCACAAAAATAACGGCAGAAGCGGGATGCGAACCGCGTACATACTTTGAATATATACTATGGCGACATCTGTCGTACGATTATAACAATGATATAAATACTAGTTTCACCGCAAGTCAGTCTGGGCATAGCAATGGCGCGATTCGCCGAGCGGTATGAATACGTGGGCATAGTTGGTTTCCAAGGTCCGCGGTTCGCATCCCGCTTCTGCCGTTATTTTTGTGCTTGGATTGACGTTGAAAAAAGAATTTTATGTATAGTATATGTATATTTAAGTAATAATAATATTGTAATATAGTCAATGATCTATAAAAGTAGATTAGAATATTGAAATAATAAAATAATATTCTAATAAAAATTTAAAAAAAATTCATAAAAAAACATTTGTTCTTGGCACAAGAGTATCGAGATACAAAATTGGCTGCAAAAGAATAACAAAGTTCTTTTTTCAACGCGTCAATCCAAGCACAAAAATAACGGCAGAAGCGGGATGCGAACCGCGGACCTTGGAAACCAACTATGCCCAGGTATTCATACCGCTCGGCGAATCGCGCCATTGCTATGCCCAGACTGACTTGCGGTGAAACTAGTATTTATATCATTGTTAGCATCGTACGACAGATGTCGCCATAGTATATATTCAAAGTATGTATATTTTGATTATTATTATATCAGTCTTCATTTATTCACAAGCTTAATATTATTACTTTCCGGCAGTCTATTTATTTTAGTAAGTACCACTCGGGTCTCGAACCAAACTATAGACTGAATGGATGTGAAACGACTACTTATAGTTCCGACTCGGACTTTATAACCAATCATTTACCTGTGTTACTGATGGATAATTTTACCTTCTTGATATTGTCTCAAGGAGACATCATTATATGATTTTTTTTAATTTTTATTAGAATATTATTTTATTATTTCAATATTCTAATCTACTTTTATAGATCATTGACTATATTACAATATTATTATTACTTAAATATACATATACTATACATAAAATTCTTTTTTCAACAGGTCAATCCAAGCACAAAAATAACTGCAGAAGCGGGATGCGAACCGCGGACCTTGAAAACCAACTATGCCCAGGTATTCATACCGCTCAGCGAACTGCGCCATTGTCCCGCCTAGATTGACTTGCGTTGAAACTAGTATTTATATCATTGTTATCATCGTACGATAGATGTCGCTATAGTATATATTCAAAGTATGTATATTTTTATTATTATTCTATCAGCCTTCATTTATTCACAAGCTTAATATTATTACTTTCCGGCAGTCTATTTATTTTAGTAAGTACCACTCGGGTCTCGAACCAAACTATAGACTGAATGGATGAGAAACGACTACTTATAGTTCCGACTCGGACTTTATAACCAATCATTTACCTGTGTTACTGATGAATAATTTTTACCTTCTTGATATTGTCTCAAGGAGACATTATTAATTAATTTTTTAATTTTTATTAGACTATTATTTTATTATTTCAATATTCTAATCTACTTTTATAGATCATTGACTATATTACAATATTATTATTACTTAAATATACATATACTATACATAAAATTCTTTTTTCAACGCGTCAATCCAAGCACAAAAATAACGGCAGAAGCGGGATGCGAACCGCGGACCTTGGAAACCAACTATGCCCAGGTGTTCATACCGCTCGGCGAATCGCGCCATTGCTATAAGTACTATAAGTAGTCGTTTCACATCCATTCAGTCTATAGTTTGGTTCGAGACCCGAGTGGTACTTACTAAAATAAATAGACTGCCGGAAAGTAATAATATTAAGCTTGTGAATAAATGAAGACTGATATAATAATAATAAAAATATACATACTTTGAATATATACTATGGCGACATCTGTCGTACGATGCTAACAATGATATAAATACTAGTTTCACCGCAAGTCAGTCTGGGCATAGCAATGGCGCGATTCGCCGAGCGGTATGAATACCTGGGCATAGTTGGTTTCAAGGTCCGCGGTTCGCATCCCGCTTCTGCCGTTATTTTTGTGCTTGGATTGACGCGTTGAAAAAAGAATTTTATGTATAGTATATGTATATTTAAGTAATAATAATATTGTAATATAGTCAATGATCTATAAAAGTAGATTAGAATATTGAAATAATAAAATAATATTCTAATAAAAATTTAAAAAATCATATAATGATGTCTCCTTGAGACAATATCAAGAAGGTAAAATTATTCATCAGTAACACAGGTAAATGATTGGTTATAAAGTCCGAGTCGGAACTATAAGTAGTCGTTTCTCATCCATTCAGTCTATATTTGGTTCGAGACCCGAGTGGTACTTACTAAAATAAATAGACTGCCGGAAAGTAATAATATTAAGCTTGTGAATAAATGAAGGCTGATAGAATAATAATAAAAATATACATACTTTGAATATATACTATAGCGACATCTATCGTACGATGATGATAACAATGATATAAATACTAGTTTCAATGCAAGTCAGTCTGGGCATAGCAGTTTTAAAAGCGGTATGAATACCTGGGCATAGTTGGTTTCCAAGGTCCGCGGTTCGCGTATATTCTGCCGTTGTTTTTATGCTTGGATTGACGCGTTGAAAAAAGAATTTTATGTATAGTATATGTATATTTAAGTAATAAAGTATTTTGCATTGAAAATCAAAGGTGTGAAGAAGAGACTAAAAAAAATAATGGTCTTGGGATATATAAAAAAAATGTATTGAAAGAACTGCAAAAAAACAAACAACTCAACTAAAGCGGATATGTTTTTAAAAAAAACTTACTTGTTCTTTCACCACTGACGATGAACAAAAGAATTCTATGAGTACTTATATACAGATTAAAAATAATTTTAAACATCAATTGAGTAGATATTTTATTTAAAGGGTAATAATTATTCAGCAAATGGTCACTAATAAATACCTAATAAGGTAAGTAAAAAATAATCACTTGGCTGTAGAAAAAAATAATATTAATTAGAAATTATTCCGCAAAAGGGCCGTTGTATTTATTATCGGATGGTGATGTGTGCGAGTGACGGACGGTCAGCGGCAGCTTAGGCTCGCTCTCCGCGGATGCGCCTCGCGAGCTGGATGTCCTTGGGCATGATGGTGACGCGCTTGGCGTGAATGGCGCACAGGTTGGTGTCCTCGAACAGGCCGACCAAGTAGGCCTCGCTGGCCTCCTGCAGGGCCATCACGGCGGAGCTCTGGAAGCGGAGGTCGGTCTTGAAGTCCTGAGCGATCTTGCGCACCAGCCGCTGGAATGGCAGCTTGTGGATGAGCAGCTCGGTGCTCTTCTGGTAGCGACGGATGTCGCGGAGGGCGAAGGTTCCCGGCCTGTAGCGATGGGGCTTCTTGACGCCTCCGGTGGCCAGCTGCCTAATCGGAGCCTTGCCTTCGGTGGCCAGCTGCCTAATCGGAGCCTTGCCTCCGGTGGACATGCGGGCGGTCTGCTTCGTACGGACCATTTTCAAAAATCGAACGAGTAAATTATTCGTCGGTCGACGCGCTCCGCGACGGCTCGCCGCTTATATACAAGATTTCCCCCTGCGTAAAGCACGACGAGCGAGGCAAGGGCGACGATTGGTCGCGCTCACGCGACACGTGCGGCTGCCGAATGTCGGCTGCGAGAGAGAGAAGGCGCACTGGTCACGTGCGTGTGCGCCTTTCGTCGCCGGCTAGTCGTTCCGTATATAAGCAAGAGCCGGGGCCTCGGTGGCTCACATTCGATTGATTCTCGGTCGGTTGTTTTTGCGTCGTACAACACTTCACTCGATAATCGACGATGACCGGACGCGGAAAGGGAGGAAAAGGTCTGGGGAAAGGAGGCGCCAAGCGTCACAGGAAGGTGCTCCGCGATAACATCCAGGGCATCACCAAGCCCGCCATCCGCCGTCTCGCCCGCCGTGGCGGAGTCAAGCGCATATCCGGACTGATCTACGAGGAGACCCGCGGAGTGCTGAAGGTGTTCCTGGAAAACGTGATCAGGGACGCTGTCACCTACACCGAGCACGCCAAGAGGAAGACCGTCACCGCCATGGACGTGGTCTACGCCCTCAAGCGTCAGGGACGCACCCTGTACGGCTTCGGCGGCTAAACGTCCATCGACCTGCATCCATCATAATATATATTCGCTTCCATCAAAAAAGGCCCTTTTCAGGGCCACCACTGAAATCAATCGAACTTTACGCTATACCTTGTCGTGTGTCTCTAATGTTTTTTTATATTGTTATTATTTATCGAGAGCCGCTCGTAGATATTAATTGGACAATCTTTTATTCATTATTATTATTAAATTTAAAAAGCATTGTGTGATGATTTTTGTTTCAGTTATTTTTATTCATTGTTAGTCCGTTAAATGTTTGCTATTCTTTGATAATATTTATCGAGAGCGGACTTCATTTTTTTAGGCAGTTCTCATTAATATTCACGCAGTTGAAATTATGACATCCCTGCAATTAGGAGGTAGCGCTCTCACAATTGTGCGCGCGGCCAGTTATTTAGTGTCAGTTATGATCGTCCGCGCATAGTATGAACTCTCATAGGTGGAGCTATCTTTCGCTCTCGCTCTCTCTCTCTCTCTCTCTCTCTCGGCCTGTACAAAATAATAATAATCCTATGGAGTTATACAAAAGAAGAAGAAAATAAATAACTTTGAATCAGCGTATGTGATAACATGACAAGGCAACCTTCGATAGGTTGATTTTTGTTTTTTCAGTATCGTTCACGATTATGTATTCACTCAATGGATTCGCAATTCGCACCCGTTAAAAAGCAAACGAATGCATGACACCAACAGGCGATACAGCTTTATTCTAATTTTTCGAAATGGAAAAAGAGCGAGACCGAGCCACCCCGTTTGATATTGTTCGTGTTGTATTACTTTTATCATACATTCATAATCAATAGATAAAAATGGCTAGAAATTAAATGGCAACAATTATTTTTTGGCGGTATTTAATTCATGAGAATTAATGAGCGCTAATCAATAATAGTAGGTCAATTAAAATAAATCGAAGGCTCTACACTTTAAATCGGCGTATATGATATGAATCTCGGTCATTTTCAATTTGGAAAAATAAATGAAAGGCCTTCGCTCGGGTACATTGAATGAGAAAAAAACCTTTTAACTGAAGTATCGATCTAGTGCAGCATTTATTATTGCTGATACCTTACCTAACCTTGCTGACGCATCTATGTAGCGTGTGACAAAATATAATTTAAAAAATGCATTCTTATTTTCAGCTCTGTCTATTTTGGTTTTCAATACGTATACTTATACCATGTCACACCCAGGGCGGCTCGCCCTGGCGAGGAACGCGGACCAATCAGCGCACCCCCATTTAGCGCGTCGCCGCCCCCCTTCTGCCGGGGTCTAGGCGTCGAGGCTCGGGAGCTCTCACACGCACGTCTCGCAACTTCGAGAGCGCAATTTGTATTGTACACATATATCTAATTTATCAAGTTTACCTATTTCGATGCCTGCGCGGTACGGCGGTCGTCGAGCCTTAAGCATGAATGTTTCTTTATTCAGGCTCGACAGACCGCCTAACAGTACCGGGCGCCTAGAAGCTAAATAATTAAATAATCAACTTATTTCTACATAGTCGGACGTCCGTAACACTCCCCCAGTGCGGGCTCTGCCGCACTCTGCTTAGGACGTCTCGACTCGTTCTGTCTCGAAGACCGCCAGCTTCGCTGCTGGCCGTGTGTAGTCTCTGCTGTGCACCGCACCGGATGTCACACGTGAATGTCGGCGCGAATGCCCGCATGCGCCCGCCGGGCGGTGGCGGCTCCCCCCGTAGCAGAACCTTCATCTCGTCGCCGGAGGCGCTCCTCTGGGAAGAACGCACACGTATCGCCTCGTCGTCGACGATCTCCTCCGCCCGGAGCTCACACTCTCCGGGCTTCAGGCGTTAGGGATCCTGGCAGCGATCGACAAATCCCGTAGTCCGAGCGGTTGTCCTTGGCGGTCTTGTCCTCGACGAAAACCGCGGCACGCTCGGCGGTCTCTCCGTTACGCTGCAGTGCCCCACGAAGTGTCCAGCTTCATCGCCGCCTTTCGGTTGAGCGCACGTGCCGAACGCAACGTGGCCCAGCGGCGTATCACTCACAATTACGCCATCACGCCGGAATTGCGCAATCCTTCGCGGCACTATTAGCTCGGCACTGTCTAGACCAGTGGTTCCCAAAGTGGTCCACATGGACCCCCAGGGGTCCATGGGATCATCCAGGGGTCCATGGAAAATTAAAATTGATTTGGGGTCCATGAGCATCGTTAGGGGGGTCCACGGAGGGTTCAATATAAAATTATTAGAAATTTTGACACATCAGTATTAATTTGGAAGTTACAATAAATAGCAATATATAAATGAGATATGTGTGATGTAAATATTTTAAAGTGCATACAATTAATTTCTTAGCCTGAGACAAAAATAATTAAAATACGGGTTGAAGTCCAACCCTCATTTAAATGGGGGTCTACAAAGCGAATCGCATCTCACCGCTGGTTCCGTCTAATTTTGTTATCTGGCCAGGATCTCGTTACTCGCCGACACCGAAGAACACAAATTACTTAATTATTATTGCTTTATAGTTTTCGCTTCCAGAGCAAAGTTAAATGTTATTGAGCAATTAAATATAAGTAAAGTGCATTTTTTTTTCAAATACTATTAAATTATAATCCGCAGCTTTAATGTTCTGACACGAACTTGAAGTTCGATTTTTCTGGAGCCTTAGAGGAGAACTAATACAATAGGTTACATCTCTCTTTTAAATAAGACCCTCATAAAAATGCAATAAAAAGTATTATGAGTATCTCTAATTACCACACTGCATTATGTGTTCACACGATTATCACGTATGTTTTTTACGAGAAAGCTTGGCTATTGTAAAACAATAAATAAATAAAAGTTGCCCTTTTCTGAAATTCTATTTAGGACAGGAAACAATAAAAAATGTGCCTGTCGCCAAAATCAAGACAGGCGAGACTGACGTTATTTGGTCCATGGGTATATAAACAAGGGTAGTTTACAATTGGGACACAGAATCTATCTTTGATACCTACTGTTTTGACCTATAACTCGCTCCTGTTATTCTGTTCTTTACAAGTTGATTAATATAAGTATACTTATATTTTGCGATACTAAGCCACAAAGCTTTTCCATTGTACTTTGGGTTATAGGATCGTATATATATAAGATCGATTAATAAGACGTGAA